>VYZX01007752.1:3202-93572 GCA_013401335.1 Brachypteracias leptosomus | reverse complement strand
GCTTGTTCTTTCTTACATTGATAGATTTAATCTTAAAAGATAAAGTGAAAGAGTGTATTTTTAGACCCATTTTCCTCCCTTGTAAGTGTACTCAAGGGCTGTTTGAAATCATAATATAATTGTCTCTCTTTGGTTTGACATCAGGGAAGGGGAGTGGGACAATAATGGTCACATCTGCAGGTGATAAAACATGCACTGACGTATTTCAGAAAAACTCCACCAGTTTCAGCATAGGAAGGCTATGACACACACTAAGAAGCTTGTCCTGCTACTTCAGTATTTGATCTCGTAGCTCTTTAGACTTAATTTCAAAGGGTTTATTTGCATCATTGCTGAAATACTGCTTCCTTTCTAATCTAGTAACAAAGTCAATTGCTTAAGCTTATGCAGCCTGGGTTCTCAGTAGCCCTTGGCCACGCCATTTTCTGCATCTATGAAGCATTGTTAGAGCAAATGCATAAGTGGCAGCTGTTTGCATCAATGAGGCTAATGAAATGCGGAGCACATTTGCATACCCAGGTATTTCACCAATCTCCACAGCACACAGCAAGCCAAATTCAGCCCAGTGCAGCTTCTAGCAAGTAGCTGAGACATCCAAGGAAGTCTGTTTTCTGGTGTAAGCATGGTTGCATTTATACACCAAGCATGAGCTGATTGTAAGTGGAGCACAGGTGGATGCAGATTGTTGCAGTACAAATCTTGTATGCATTGAAAATGTGGTGGGTCTGTAAAAGTCAGCATTAAGGAGTATATAGAGTCAACATAAAAGCATTGGTAGCAAGAAAAAACACCATTGAAAGAAATTATGAATCAACCCTTTCCTAACCCTTCGCCCAATTTAATTTATACGATCTGCCATGGTCTCAGCTTTAAGCCCGGATTAAACAAGCCCCCGATGCAGTGCTGGGATAAGCTGAATTCCATGGGAGTTGTGCCCATTCACACAAAGAGTCTGTTCCTGTAGAATAAGGATGCGCCTTTCCACTGATAATTTTACCACTTGAATGCCAAGCTACAGTCCAGAGACACTTGTTTAATATTGCTGCTTCACTTGGTACAAAACTGGCTTCTCCAAAAGTTCCTCTGCTCTGGCCAGTTTGATATATCATTGTAAGCTTGCAAAAACAGGACTGCCTTGAGCATTTTGCTTGGCTCATTTCCCAATCGTATAGTGCTCCCTAGCAGATGGATACATCCATCTCCACTACAGTCAGCAGCAACTTCCTTCCTATACCCATAAGTGAAGCTAGCAGAGTTGTAACCATCTTGCACATATATTGCTGAGATGCTGATGTCAGTGGAAGCCTACACAGCCACACGGCTCTGCCTGCATCAGAGGTGATGAGTATCAGGGCTTAATAAATAGCAAGTAACAAGCAATCAGTAGCAGCAACATTGAGACTCAATCTATCAGAACAATTTAGCTTTCAATGTTTTTATTTAATTTTTTTAAAAGTTTTCCGCACTGTGGCAAGCCCCTTACCTCCTACCTGCTTTCCTCTTTGTCATAACTTTCATGGGTTCAGTTCGCATGTTTGTTCTGCCTAAACAGGGCAGTTGCATCCAGCGTATTTTTGCCTATTCAGGACTTTTCTTTTCAGTTCAACATTTTTCTCCTTCATTTGGCATGTCATTTCAGGGAAGCAGAGCTATAAGGGTGTGTTTGCTTGTTTATGTTATGTACATGACAGAGCACTTATATAATTTGAGAACATTTACTTACTCACTGATCCTATAGAAGATAACCACACCTGATATTTTGTATTTCCCTGCTAGTTGGATTTCTGGAAAAACTTTCAAGAGCATGGACATGAAAACAAGAGGAGAAATCCCTGTGGCTCTTTTCCCCTTTAGTTGTCTGCGGTAAAAGAACATCCTGCACCACTTTTGTTTTTCAGATTGATGGCTTCCTGACACTTCTCTTTGGCCTGGCTAGCATTAATACCCTTACAGTAATCAGTGTGACTCGATACATCAAGGGCTGCCATCCTGAGAGAGGTAAGGAATAAAGGCAAGTCTGGTTATGCCTTCATTGAACCTGGAGTAAATCTGTATTTCTTTCAGTCACAGGCTATATCAAATATAAATTAGATGCACTGTAAACCAAAACATAATGCAGTCATTTACATTACAAACATGATTACATATAATCCTTTAGCATTAACCCAAATAAAAGCCAAATTATTACTAGTACACCTTGGTCGCCACGGGTTAAATTCACCCTTGTACCAAAGATACTACAGGTCCTGCTGACTCTCCATGTTCTTCAAAATGCAACTTAGAATCATAGACTTAAACGACTCATATGTGATGCATACATCATTGCATGGATCTCACTGTAAGCAACGAATTTCACCTTCTATGAGATGATGTTTGGGAAGTTTCCAGTCATTGGTAAGATCCTTTGTTTGGAAGGCTGCCCTACATAAAATATTTTCACTCTTCAGGGTGTTTTGCTATGGTTTATGCACAGCGGGCATCATAACTGCTGGAAACTTTCATGTCTCCCAGGTCTGCAAAGCATCAGCACCACAGTTCTACACCCACATTTCTTCCTTCCATTGTGCCCTGTTGATCTGTAACCTGAATATCTCAAATGATTGCTGTTCATTTCTACTTTCAGTGCTAGAAAACTTTTACTAACCACTATCTTTCTGGTTTTTTTGAATTTCATTTTTCTATTAACCTTTGATATAAACACCTCTGTAAGGGCATACGAGTGTCCCACTGTAGACATCTGGTCTGAAACCCTTCACACATTTCCTACCTTGTGAAGCCCTCATCAGCAAGTCTATATAAACATACTGTCATATACCACTTCCCCTTTATGTGTCTTTATGTAACTACACTCACTCCAGACACTTGTTTCCACAGGATAAGTAGAAACCTTTTCATACCATTCATTCTGGACCTCCTACCTGCTGAAAACTTTGACTTCCACTAGTTGGAATGTAATCTTTCTTCTTTATACCTACATCTCCATAAATTCTTTCTAGTCTTCCTTTTGCCAATCCTTAGATAATGTATTATCAATTTTCATGCTTTTGCTATGACTGGCTTGTACCATCTTTCAGGCAGGAACCTATTAATACCCGCAGGTAAACCATGCATAAATGCATGAGTTTTTCTTTCTAATAGCAAGAGTAGTATTAGCAATGAAAATAACTTCCACAGGAAGGGTTTTTTTCCACAGGAAGTTCTTCTGCAGTTTCTTGTAATGATAAATTTGTCAAAGTTAATTTTCAGGGTAGTTTTCAGTAAATTTCAGCTGTTAGAGCTGCTAGAACTTGGCTGTTATGTATTCCGCATCTTATATTCATTGTGTAATATGAAGTCATATTGAAAACTCATGTTTCTCTTTTGCAAAGCTGGATCACATGCCCATCTGAGGGTGTGCATAATTTATGTTTGTCTATTGAGGAAATCTGAGCAAGTACCCAGTATAGCTTCGCAGAAATGTCGAGGAATAGAGATTGGTGGATATATAAGTATTTCCCACATAAATGAAGAAATAACCAAAACGTATGGCAACACAGGGCAGATTAAATAATTCATATTGAATGGCTAATGTAGTTCGAACATATAATATATTTTATTCTTTTTAACAGGAAAAACATTGAAATTAGTAAGAATATCCTCTGAATTTAGACTTAACTTGTTTGTTTCTATGTAAAACAATGTACAACTGTTCCCTGATTTTTACAAAATTGTAAAACGTAAGCCTAATGTAGAATTTGCTAATTCTGCAGCTCAACAAATACATTGGCTCCTGCTTAGAAGCAGCACTTCCACTGTTCCCAAACAGTCTTGAACACAAGCTGGACAGATGCTTTCAAATTTAAGCTTTTCTTATGAATATGCATTTTTTGGTTTTAATATTTTTTTTAATAGCTGTATTTTCCTTATCAGCTGTTGGTATAGGAGTGCATTTAGATTTCAGAGTTATGTTTGCCTTTCTAGATATTATTTTCTGACTAAACCATGCCATTGCAGGTCACTGCATCAGCAACAGCAGTATGACGGTGGCTCTGGTTCTCATTTGGATAGCAGCTTTCTTCTGGTCAGCAGCTCCATTACTCGGCTGGGGCAGTTATACAGGTAACAGGTATCTTTCAGTTGTACTTATTTAGCACCTCTCCTCTTAAATGACCAAAGACACTTACCTTTCTTGCTTGCTGGTCATGATAAACCAAAGCAATTATCAGTGGAACTGAGAAAATCATTCATTATGTATGATGTACACACAGAGTGTTGCCTGCTTTGGTATAAGCTATAAAGAAATAATTTTGAAGATATCACAGGAAAGACTTGGACCAAGCACATATTACCTATGAAAAAAGAGAGGCCAAAAATATTTGGCATGGTTAAGCAATGAGATAAAGGAAACTATCAAAAGAAATCCTTCAAAAATTGTCAAGATTAGGAAGCTAGAAAAGAACACAGGTTCCAGAAAGTTAAACTTGAAACTATAATAAGGTAAGCCAGAAAGATTTGGTGAAACAGTTTGTTGAAAATATGAAAACTAACATAGCAGAAGAAAAGGACATCAATCCAAGAAGCAATGAGGGTATAAGGTAAGGCCATAGAAAAATAGGAGGGGGGGGAAAAAAAGGAAACATTTTGAGTAGTGTACGCTGCAGTAATTCGATGGCTAGAGGATAGTCCCATACCAGAAAACTTCTTCATGGGAAAAGTTGGAGAAATTATCTCAAATTAAGTCTCTAAAAATTCAACAAAATAAATATCTAGGAACAATGGTAATGATATGGGAGTCTTAACAACTGAAATCATGTGACAGAAAACATCCAGCAGTTATCTGCCCAGACCCTGTAGGCATCTATCCTTCAAGAAGTAATGAAATCTATGAAGACTTATTAAAGCAGCTATATGAATATGTCATATTAAATATATGAGCTTTGAAGTATCGCTGGACCCTTGAAGTATGGGTGTTAGAAAAGCATCCATTTCTGTGATTGATTGGTTAAATCTTCTATCCTTCCCAGACCAAAACATAGTGGATCTTTTGTTTGAGACAAACTCAAACTGTCTATTAGACTGTTCTGACTTTATGCCATGTTTGTTCACTCTGGATATGTCATGAAGTTGAAGGGGGTTGGACCGGTCATTTTCTGCTTATCTTGTGGTGATTTGTGGTTTATTTTTATATTAATCTTATTAGATCTTCATTTGTAGAAGGATTTCTAAATGTCCCTTTTTGACCTTAAACTGGAGCCAGGAATTTCTTGGGCAGCACTGCCTTGTCAGGGTATAAAGTGCCCCCATGAATCCCATTTGTACTTTAGATTTAGTTCCTAGACAGTGGTCTTCAAAACCACTTCTAGGGGCACTTTTCTCCATTGAGGGCACACGTGGAGCTGTGGGAGCACAGCAATGACAAACCCAGCAGCAGGCAGTGGGTGCCAGCAGACCACAGCACATTACACGTGGCTGCCTTGGACCTCTCGCTTCTACACAGCAACTTCAGGGGTCCCCAGGACCCCACTCATTTTTGGAAATGCCACTTACCAGCATCTCTGCAAAGGGCAGAAACAGAGTTTTGGATCCTGACTTGCAGAAAATCTGCAGGATTTTCTTTTCATGTCATCTGGAGACTGCTTTCATGTTTCAGTCAAAAGTTTTCACAAACCAAAAACTGGAATTAAGCCAAGTTTATAGTTATCTTTTTTAATCTTGAGGTTTACTTATGAAAATGTCAAGGGAGATAAAAATCTATTTCTATTACTGAACACATCCAGACAGTAACACCTAGAGCTTTTGGTGATAAAAATACCAAGGGGTTTTTTTGATGAGAATTAGAAAAGAGATTTTAATCTTTTGCTTCTTTAATTCCTCCTGTCTAAACATCCTATCACCTGTGAGGAATTAAGGGATTTTTTTTTCCTTCAGATTTATCATTGGATGTCAGGGAGAGATCTGTTGCTAAATCATGCAGGTTTCACCTATATTTTATCTCCAGGACTTGTTAACACTTGACTTACATAATTTTGGTTCATGCTTCATTTATTTGTAATTCAATTTGCTGCAATAGCTGTCAGACAAAAATACAGCTTTTTCCACTTAAAAAGAAAAATCAACAATTCACAATCTAAAGAAAACCTCTAACGCTATGGAACTCAAGTTTCCTATCACGATATATTTGAAAACACATCAGAAGGTCTAAAGAAGTCAACTGTTATTCATAAAAGTATTTAAGCAGAGACTGCACCTTATTCCCACCACCATTCCCTTAAGTACCTGATCAGTTAATGTCCTTTTGTAAATCCCACTAGCTGCAGAACCTGCAATCAGCCTAGCTTCATTTTTAAGAGCCTGGAGCTCCTCTGTATTTGCAAAACTGCATGCTTCCAATTAGCAAAAGGTCTCATATCTTCCAAGTACTTATAGGTTTCATCTTCCCATAATCTTTATCATTAGCTGTACCAATTTGTACTCATGGCTCTCATTGCACTAAAAATTTCATTGCCTTTTTGTTTCTATTAAAACAACCTCAGTATTTTTATTTTCTACTTTGCTATGTAAGTAATGACTTTTTACATTTGTCATATTGCCTCATTACAATTGCTTGTTATGTTGTTACAGTGCTCATCTTCAGAAGTTACTATGTAGAAGATTATGACAAAAAGAGTAGATAACACTCAAGAATATTAAACCTGCTGAATAATTACCTTTTTTTTTCTAGTAAAGTATCACAAGTTCCTATCCTGAAACAACAGATTGTGCATTAAAGATTTATAGTGGAAATCTAAACTGGACAGAATGTTAATACACTAAAACTAGTTATAGTCTAATTTATTGTTGTGAAAAATTGTTTATGTAGGAAATTATGTCATGACATATTAAATCAGAAAGATCAGTCCATTCTTTAGTGCTTAAACCAAGAAAAATACAGCATTTGAACTGATAAATTAATCACTCAAATGCAGATAAATATTCTAAAAATGCTAACCAACTTATTTTTCCTTTCTAGATCGTATGTATGGCACATGTGAGATAGACTGGGCAAAAGCCAACTTCTCTACAATCTACAAGTCCTACATTGTCTCCATTTTTATCTGCTGTTTTTTCCTACCTGTCACAGTCATGGTCTTCTCCTATGTGTCAATTATCAATACTGTCAAGCTAAGCCATGCATTAACAGGACTGGGTGATCCCACAGACAGACAGAGGAGAATAGAGCGGGATGTCACTAGGGTGAGTTTGGGTTTTCATGTTGGATGGGATTTACCTCAATGAAATCTGCTCTTCCAAAAACTGGTCTCATCTAGAAAAGGAGAGAACAAAACCAATCAGTCACGTTTCATTTCTCTATAATCTCTAGTGACAGAGTCTGAACTCAGTGAAAAACATGAGATTTGTTTAAAATTCCCCCCCCATCAGTTGGCCAATATTGGTGCTATATCACATGAAAAGTAATTTAAATATACTTGGAGTGGGTTATACAGCACAAAACCAAAAATTTGCTCTGGCATATGCTCTTCTCTTTCAGAAGTTACATCACTTCTGAGCATGCATGGAAGTTACAGTGGAGCTTTCAATTTAATTACTGTTGACTTAAGCCTACCTGAAACCTTCTGAATTCATATAAATATACAAGGAACTGTAGCTATTTTCATTCAATTAAGATGAAGCATTGCTCAAGCACACCATCATGCCAGAATTCAAATATAGCTTCTAGGTCTGCCTGGCTCCATCAAAGTACTTTTGCTTGCTTGTACTTTCCTGTGAGCCATAACTTCAGCACAATCCAAATGTTTTCCTTCCAGCCAAGTATCCAAGCTACTATTCCCAGTGTATTGCTTCCCTGATGTAGTTTTCCTGAATAGATTTAAGATTATTCTTCTTCTGTTTTTTAGGTTTCTGTTGTCATTTGCACAGCCTTCATTATTGCATGGTCACCATATGCTGTCATCTCTATATGGTCTGCCTATGGTCATGCTGTTCCCAATCTCACAAGCATCCTTGCCAGTTTGTTTGCTAAGTCTGCCAGCTTCTACAATCCCATTATCTACTTTGGAATGAGCTCCAAATTTCGGAGGGACATTTTCATCTTGTTCCATTGTACCAAGGAAGTCAAGGACCCTGTGAAGCTCAAACGTTTCAAAAACCTCAAACAAAAACAACAAGAGCCCTCTCAGAAAGGAGACAAGTATGCAGCAGAAATGCATCCTGCACCAAGCCCTGATTCTGGGGTGGGAAGTCCAACCAACACCCCACCTCCAGCAAACAGGGAAGTGTATTTTGGTATTCTTGATACACCATCTAATAACCCTGATATTGAATGTGATAGACTGTGAATTTTGTGGCCACTTAACACATGCACCCACTTTTGTGTTCAGGAAGACCCTCTTCACAGCCCTTGAGTGATTTCCTAATTCCTAGTCCATCTGTTTCTTGCTATAGCACTGAAGACTATACAACTCAAGCATATCAGATGGTAAAGTGATGTTTTCCTTCTATGTAGGTACAAAATGCTACGAAGCACATTACAATGTGGACAGCACACCCAGTGCTAGAAACATTTGATTTTCACATGCATGCAGGAAAGGAAGACTGACTTGTGAAGAGCAGACATTAGCTAGCAAAAATAACTAATATGTTCCTATCCAAATTTTACTAATTAGGAGATTACATTTTCAAATATGTTTTTTGTTCAACAGTCCCAGCCATTTTAGCTCTGTGGTGCTGCACAGCCCATGCTGTAGAAGATGGGCACTGCTGAGATTGCTGTGGAGCTGCTGCAGCTCCAACAGCGTCGAGCTGGTAGGCAAAGCCCTGTGCTCCCTGTGGGGCGCCAAGGTGTGCCTGCCATGGGGCTCCCAGGCCCTGCGCGTGTGTGGGTGCATGTCTGATTGCCTCTGCCTGACTCTGTGCATGTCTATGCAAATGCTAGGAGTGATCTTGGCATTTTCTAGTCACTGTAGTCTGAAGAGTGGCTTCATGCTTGTCTTTGTTGGTCTGCAGAATTATTTCCACATTCCTTGACCTTCCCTATGAGTAAGGCCTGGCTGTAGCATTCAGATTCAGGAAAGCTGGCCTTTAATTGTACTGTTATGTCTCCAAACCAGTTGTTTTTCTACCTGACTATTAAGATGGAGTAAGAGATGTTGTACAGGTAATGAAACCAAAAATGACACTAAGGTTTTAAGAGCGCTGATGAAGTGTGGTATCAGAGCTATTTACAAAATATAGTCCAACACTTCACTGCTGCTTCTAAAGAAAGTTCTTGTACCTACCAAAGGGCAAAAAATGACTTTTAGGTAAACATAACTAAGTAGCCATTAAGGATAGTAATTTAAATGGCAAAGCTGTAGGCTTAAAACAGTAGCAAAACTATCAGATGGTATAACGTCTACTTATTCCACCAAGTTTATTTTACAGAATCAAAGTGAGGAGGTATAACTTAATTTCCAAGATGTGAAATTATGAACTGCATACTAAAGAGACTTCTGTAAAAATGTCTCTGTATTAGCCATGGAAATTGTGGGTTCATTTAGTGTCATTTGCAAGTTAAACAAGGGTAAAAAAAAGAGAAGAAAAAACCCAACAACATTGGTTGCTAACTTCACTGCTATTTATGACTGTTTGGAATCTCACTGTCTGGGTGTGCTAAAATGTAGTTGTTTTGCAAAAGTATGCTTTTCCAGATGTGTTTTTTTGGAAAGTTACAAAGAGAGCCTGCCTTCATTTCCCCCATTACTCTGTTTTGAGAAAAATCACCTGTGTTTTGAAGTTGAAAACAAATAAACATATAAGCGACAGTCAGGAACTGTGTTTTCTTTCATGGCCACAGATCTGAACTACAAGAGTATTCATTTTTGTGGAAAATGTTGAGGTAAGGGTGCTATTTCATTACCATAAATAATTAAAAGCAAATAAGTAAACAGTTTGCTTCCAGATAAAAGTGCATGCCACAGCTGTAGAAATAGCTGAAATCATTTAGGGTAAAATCCTCTCACAACTAGATGAAGCCAGGCTGGGCTAGCCAAAGCTAGGGCGCAGTTTAAAAGCTTCTAGATGTAACACAAAATCCACCTTGATAAACCTGTTGGACTGAGCTTTCTCACTGTTGAAAAGTCCTTTTTTTCCTTCCAAAAAGGTGCCACACATCGCTGTCAGATGAGGTTCCTGGAGGTACCTGCACCGCAGGTGTGCTGGACACCTGCCTGTAGATCCTGCTTGGCCATAGATGCCAAGTTAGCTTTTAGTCTGTATTTCTGCTAATTTATGGATAACTAGGAAAAATTCTTGCCTTGCTGCATACCAGCAATAACGTTGACCTGCAGGATTCAGACTCTGACATAGAAAGATGTGAAAAGGGTAAGAGGGATGACAGAGCAGCCAAGTCATTTCCAAGAGTGTCCCCAAACTCCAGCTGAAATCTCTACCAGTTCATAAGACATGTACCAGCAGGATCTGAGACTGAGGTTAGCCCTCTTTTACCCAAGGTGCAATAAACCCATCCAAAAAAACCTTGCTAGCTGTTCATTATCCATTTCTGTACTCACAGCCTTGCTGACATCATTAAAGCACTCCAGCAAAAATGACATGCCTGTGCATAGTAATGTCACTCTGCAAGAAAGCTTGAAGCCCTTGAATCATTCTTTAAAATATGCCTGTAGCCACTCTGCATATTCATTTCCAAACATTTCTCAACTGTTTTGATTAGCTGTTGGTTAGTACACTCAAGAGGTGAGTTCTTAATGGCTATGCAATTCACATATTTACGGGTATCAAAAATCTCATCAGCTCTTACTTGATTATTTCTTCTTATCAATGTTATTCATAATTACCAACTTATCAGTATTATAGCATAATCACTGTAGTTCTCAACCATGAAGTGCTGTTATTAATACTCACATGTACAACTTGGCCTTGCAGGTGTTTTCCCAACATCCCTGTCACTGACACAACCTTTCCACTTGGGCTATGCAGTTCAAATAATCAAGTTAACCCAGGATTAGTTCTGATCAATTTCCACATTTAAAAATAGCATCTTCTGGTTTCAGGGGCGGTGAATAATTATAGTAATCATTTTTCTATATTTATGCCAAGAAAACCTTTTGGGCACACACTTCCCTTGCTGACATTTTTGCCAAGCTGAAAATTCTTTAGGGTGTCAGCACATTGAAATGCATAGCAACATTACTTTATAGCTTCAACATTTCTAAAGGTAACAGGAGTGACTTGAGCATATAGTTGGACAGAGTGGGATAGAAAGCCTACTGCAGTCAAGTTCTATTCTCAGTGCTATTATGACTTTTTATCTAATGACTCGTGAAAGTATTTCTTGCAGTAGAGATCAGAAAACAGGAAATCCCCCTCCACCCCAATTAAAACAGTAACTTCATTACAGCATGAACTACTCAGGCTTGCACCCCCTTGCAGGTTCTCTCTCCACCCTTATAAATCCTTCATTCCTTGCTGCACAGATTGACATGATAAGAGAGATACCAAGCATGGCCTATGGTTTGGGACTTTCCTCAGGAGAGAGAGATGGAGACAAAAATCCATTCCTGAGGGTAGGGCTGGACAAGAACGTTGTTCTCCTGCTACCCTGGTGAATGGTCTCACCCTGGGCAATAAATAAAAAGGCGGGTAACACTA
Organism: Brachypteracias leptosomus; assembly: GCA_013401335.1. Lineage (NCBI taxonomy): Eukaryota > Metazoa > Chordata > Aves > Coraciiformes > Brachypteraciidae > Brachypteracias > Brachypteracias leptosomus. The sequence continues at coordinate 81,947 of VYZX01007752.1, read as the reverse complement.
CCACATCCATCTTTTCAGCTAGCCTGGAGATAAGCCAGCCTGGCAAACCAGGTTCTCCTGCAATGCTGTGTGTGTCCCTCTGCCAATCTCTCAAATTGCTAAAGGCTTGGAGTCTGACCCTTCTCAGTACATGAACAAATGCAAAAATTCCTGTTTGCAGCAAAGACCCCACAGTAGCTGGCCCCCAATCCCTTCCTGCTTTGATGATCTAGAAATATGGAAAGTTACAACACTGTATAATTGGAAAAAAAAAACCTTTCAAGTCCTCATGGTCAGCATATATTCCTGCTTTCTGGAAGATGGTAATTAGGTGATTCCAGGTGAAGCAGGCCAAAAGCTGAAAATGGCATCTTCTCCAGAAGAGCACAGTAAAGGTAGTACAACATATGCACACACATAGATCCTGCAAGAAGCTTTGTGCCTGGAAGACTTACCCACATTCAGATTCAAAGAGGTAGCTATGTGAATTGCACTGACTGCACGAGACAACAGGAGCCTCTCATCTGGGGCTATATTTTTGTCTACAGCTTTGAGAACACAAGTGTATTTAATACATACTTCTGAAAGTTTGTTCTCTGGGTTGGATTTTTTAAAAAATCTGTCCATATAACAATAGCTCATCATAAAAGGGAAGCAAGACTGTGTCCTTGATGTTCAGGAGAATCACAAGAATAAATTTAGGATTCAAAGGATGTATGAACAGTACTACAGTAAGAACAGAGAACAATAAGAGAATTGCTCAGTAGAAAGTAATAATCCCATTGTTAATACAAAAATCATGGCCACACTGAATCATAAAAATAAAAAAGAACAACCAGCTGCCTGTGCCAATAAGCATCATCTTTAATGCTCATTGAATGAGACAAAAGCCCTTTGGGGATAACAAACATACCACATTTAATTATGTAAGAGGATGTAACCTAATAAAATGGGAGTGGAAGGACTTACAGAAATCACTGCAACGAACGCCCTCCCTCACTAATATTTGACAGCCTCCAGTAGACTTTGACATTGCCCACCAGTCAGTCTGGCTGCTGGAAAGATCCACCACTAGAGTAAAGCTGGGGTAGTCCTGGAGGGTGCACATGTGCCTGGAGGCAGATCTGCTGGGACCAGCACAAACTTATAGAATCATTTAGGTTGAAAAAGACCTTTAAGCCAATCAAGTCAGACCTTTCAAGTCCAACCATTAACCCAGCATTGCCTACCGCTAAACCATGCCCTTAAGCTGCCCAAACAGAAGGCATCTCTGGGTGTCACACCCACCACAATATTCCAAAAGGAAGTATGAAGTCAAGAATGATTTTTAACATCACAAATGAGAGTGCAAGCATGTCTTGCTGATGTCACCTGGAAAAACATTACCATACACCAAAGATAAATTTCAAATGGATTCATATCATATAACATTCATACAGAAAAGTAGGAGAAAATTAGTGGACTCAGGGCTCACAGCACTGATAACTACTGTATGAAATGAACAAAACAAACTTCTCTGAGCACAAGCTAGCTGATCCCTGATATAACATGTGGCCTATATGTGGATTTGAATGGAATGGAAAATGGGCTTTTGCTCATCCTTGACTGATACCATGTCACCTGACAACCCAGCCCTCAGCTTCTTTTGCTGAAAGGCAGTTAAATACAGCAATGTTCTCTTGTGTCCTATCAGAAAAAATCATCCCAAGCAAATTACCAGTTCAAGAATTTAAAAAAGTTTAACTTCCAGCTCCAGAGGTGAGGCCCATATCTCCTCACAATTTGGAGGAGCTATTAGCAGACCATTCCCCACACTTGGAGTCATGGCAAGGGAAAATACTCACTTTTGGAAAGCTGATACAACTTATTCTTTGAAAGATACTATACATTTTTGGAAATATGCGCTCTTGGAAAGATAATACACTTTAAATGTAATGTCACAGAGAGGGAGTCTAAAGGAGGTATCATGAAAGTCACTGATCACTGTCTGACTATCAAAGCACAGGAACACCTTGGCAAGTTGAGGAAAACTTGGATCAGCAGTGTAAAATATAAAAGGATAAAGAAAGTGAGCTACCAGAACAGTAAAATTGCTATGCTTATTTCGTATTTCACTTTTTCCCAGGATACACAATCCAACTGAGGCATGCAAACACCGGCATGGACCAGAGGTGTAGAGCGGTATATTTGCCCTGCAAATTCCCTTCATGGGTTTGCAGGCTGGGAGTACAGGTTAGAGCCATGCCTGGGGAGCTGTTGCTTGAGTACTGCTTGAGAATTGGCTATCTTTTCGTTGGGAGACAAATGTCACTGCTAGACTTTGGATAAATTCACAAGAAAGTATTAAACATTTCAGCTTGTAAAAGAAGCTTTAGAAGAGGTGAAGCACAAGTGCTCAGAAAGAGCAGGGACAGGTGACGCTCTCTTAGAGAACTGTGAGCAAAGACCAGACTAGTACTGGGATAACTAGTCACATATACCTGCAGATAAAGGAGCCAAAAACCTTTACATGACAACTTACAACTGAGAGGAGCAAGGCTCGATCAACTGGGCTGCAGTAGTATTTAGCAGATTTGAGTCTTCCTCAAGTTAGTTTAGACCTCCCATTTGCTTATGCCCCACTCACTGACTGTGTAATAGTTTCTGGTGCCCACTCACTACATCTCTGTTGATTTGCTGTTGCCTTGAGGAGAAACAGCACCCCAGTTTCACATTTCCAGTATAACAGAAATCCCACGTTTCAAGCTTTGTGTTTGCAGTTTGATTGCCACATTCCATATTATACCAAATATGTTGCTTTGGCAAGACATAAGCAAGAGTGCTAACTAGAAAGTTAGATGTGTGAATACACCACCAAAACACTTTCTAATAAGAATTCTTACTGTGAAGCAGGCACAATTTTTCTCAATTGCTTTTCCTCACCAAATCTATTATGAAAATGGAGCATCACTATGGAATAGTGAAACGTGGAGTTCCCACAATGTCAGCTCTTACCTTTTCTGTCGATAAGGACCCCTTTAAGCTTTTACCACACTAGCAGTAAAGAACAGGCCTAGCATATGCATCAAAAAAACACTACCAAAAGCAATCTCTCTGAAGTCCTCCTGCAAAGACAACATGGATTTGGGGCCATTTCTCCTTTATAACCACATACAACAGAAGTGAAGTTAACAATGTTAGTTATATTGCCACAACCTATACCTGGGACAGTACTTCTGGCCTCATAAAATTATATTCTTCCAAATAAGACCCACTCAGTGGATCTGCTCAATCACCTAAAGACTTTTCCCTAATGCCTCCATCTGCAAAATCTGGAATTGTACTTCACCCAGCAAGTTCATTTGCAGTTCAGTGGGCACAGTCAGGTCCAGGGATGCTCAACATATGGTCTCTCAGCTGTAGATCCCATAGATTTTTAGCAAAGATGACATGCGTCAGCTGCCTTTAATCCTGAGGAATCTAATTGCTTTCTGAATAGCAAAATCTCTTCTGCCATGAAAGTTAGTTTTATCTTATTTTTTTTATATGGGATCTTGCACAGTAAGCAAAATAAAAACTAGCTGTACTCTGAGCAGTCACAAGCATTAAAGAGTGTTGAAATTATTTTCTCTACTTAACCACAACAGCAGGTTTACCTCATCTGTCGGTCTCATGGACTTACAGCATTTCACTGACCTATCTGACCTTCAAAGAGCAGAAGTGTCCTGCCATCTGTAGTGGGTCTGTCTGAGCTGATTTTCCCCATACAGCCCTCATGCTGCAGTACTGGGAGCCAGAGAGTGTTGATAACACACACCCTTGTTATGACTAGCAGTTAGTGCTCACACAGCACCAAAGGTACAGGTGAGCAAGATCTGGGAGGGGATACAACCCAGACAGCCGACCCGAGCTGACCAATAGGATATTCCATACCATATGACATCAGTTCAACTATAAAGAAAGGAGGACGGGGGGATTTGTCGGGAAGACATTTGTCCTCCAAGCAACCGGTACGCGTTCTGGAGCCCTGCTTCCCGGGACAGGCCCGACATTGCCTGCGGATGGAAGTAGAGAGTAATGGCTTTGCTTGCTTTTGCTCCACGTGTGCACAGCCTTGTTTTCTCTGCTGTTTATTAAAACTGCTTTTTATCATAACCCACGGGTTTTTCTTTTCCATCTTATTCTCTCCCCACTTGCCTTGCTGACGGAGGTTTTTTTTGTTTGGGAGGGAGGTGGGGGAGTGATAGAGGGACTGGCACCCAGCCAAGGTAAACCCACCACACCATCCCAACCTATAACTGACCATAGGAATGCCCCATTTTGAGCTGAACATTTTCATTCCTTAGCATAAGAACAACACAGCAAAGCAAGCTTTTCCAAACTCCCCACAAGAAAACCAGCTCATTCCCATCAGTCTGTAAATTCCTCTACTAGCCCAGGTTACAAACAGAGGACAAAAGACCAGATGATTGGGCAGCAAGGGGGCATGCTCCCAGCCTCTGCCTGCCATTCAAGCCCCTTCTTGACACCTGAATAAACCCAGCAAAGATTAAGTACACTCAGCAGGGACGGGAAACTAGCCTGGTCTGTGTGGCTGGTCTCCCCCATCAGCAGTGCTTTGATTTAGTCACAATAATTTCAGGCTTTGTTAACCAGGCATGGGTCGATTTGACTTACTCAGCATCAAGCTTAAAAAACAAATAATCCAATTAATGAAAGAAGCAGAGTGTAAAAGTGTTTGGAAAGGGTTGGGAAAGCTAGGAGGTGCAGCTGGCTCCTCCCTGGTGGGATGTCTCCTTCCAAACAAGGGCATACAGAGGCCCCTTGTTAGCTCTGCAGGGACAGCAATGTGGCGGCTCTTTGAAACCCGCAGTCCTCGGGACCATGACATTTCACTGAGACTCGGAAAACCAAGGAGGGGGGGAGAAAGCCCCATGTGCCATGCAGACATTCAGGCTTGCAGTTAAATAAATTCCAGAGACAAATCCTAACATTTGCAACTGCTGCCCACTTCTGATCCTACAATGACATCTCAGCAAGGGCTTATATAAAACTTCCCTCTAGCCCATCAACCCAGCCTTCATTAAGCAACAACAAAGAAACGTCAGAAATTATTTAAGAGTGTATCTTTACCCTTGAAATGAGCATTTGTGCTTAGGCTGAGGGGGAGTGGGAAGAGGAGCATTCACAATTATTCACATTACAGCCACAGAATAAATGTGTAGGGGTATTCATTCGAAATGTTGCTGTTGATAACGGCATTCAGCTGCAGAAATCCCTAAATATCATTTAGGGAGACAACTCCTCTGCTTGACTGACGAGAATTCAGGGCATTAGCTCAGATTCTCTTTGCCACTGCTCCAGTCCTGACTCTCTCTAGGTAAAACCTTGTGATTAAGAAGCCGTGTGACTGCAAAAAACCCCACCATCCATGCTCTCCTTCAGACAGGGTCATCACAAACATTATTCCTTGCAAAACCATGGTGAAATCCCCCAAGCCCTGAGTAAGGGCTCAGCTTTGGTGTCTATGGCCACAGCAGTTTCAAGACATGACCAGGTCTATAAGATAAGCTTTTGAGGCAATGAGAAAAATCCAAGGTCTTCCAACAGCTACATTTGTTCCTACCAGATCCAAGCAGCCAAGATCATGCCTTCATCCTCCCTACATCTTCTCCTCATAGTGCTGAGGGAGGGAGAAACAGAGGGCATTCAGAGGGGAAACAAACTCTTATCAAAATTCTTGTGCATAAAACTCTTTTCAGACTTTAAGTTTTGTAGATTAGAAACAATAGCCATACCAACAGCAGTAAATTACATACTTACCAACTATGGTTTATGGCATAGTAACTCATGAAACATACACACACCACCTTTGCCATCCCACTGATGCGGTCTCTGGGACTGCTCCTGGTCCTACCTTTGATTTCCACTCCATACAATATTTGATGGTTGAAGTGACGATGTTGCAAATCTCTTCTGATATACCAGCCCAAGCACTAACATCTAGTTCCTAGGAACCATCTTATTCATAGCAACTGACTCCATGGAAATTCACTTGCACTGCCAGTTTTCTACAGATAAAACACCAAAGACATCACAGGAAGTCTTCAAAAATTCTTCCAAAGAAAGGAAAAATAAAGAGAGGTGTAAATGAAATCTAGCATTTATACCAGTTTCCTCAGTTACAGGTGCTGCTAAGTTCTTGATGACCCATTTTCTGAACACTGCAGACATGATAGTGGAAAAAGCTGGTGCGCAGAGGTACATACTCAGTTTTCTTTTGAAGTCCATTTATTTGTTGTCTTTCATTTCTTGGATCTCCTGGCAAGCATCAGCCTAATTGTACATCCCTGAATCTGTGACCTTCAGAAAGTCCAGCCTTGGAAATATGAAACAAACTGAACAGAGTTTACTCAAAACTTCCCATAAGTAGATAGAGTTGTTTGGCAAACCACATCCCTCAGAGCAACACCAATCCCTTTTCCCCCTGCATATGAAAAAGAAACAAACAGAGCAACAGACTAAAACCAAACAAATACTTACCATAACTTAACCCTATTTGTTACATTCAAATCAGTACTTGTTTCAATTTTCTTACTCATTATTGTAAATTAACTTTTTACTAAATGATGAAAGATATTCAGTTGTTGAAAAAAAAGAAGGATAAATAAAGCTGTAAAGCATTAATTTTGTGAAGACCATAGAAACTCATTTTAGAACAGCAGAAGCTTAAAAATGTGATTTTCCCCCAAACCACCATTTCCTTAGCTGGACAAGAAGAGTTGGATAGAAACAATCATAGTTAGCACTTACATGTTTCTTCACAGGCCTTCCCATGCAATGCCATAAAGTAGATAAAGTGAGCTTCTGATGGCTTCTGAGCTCCTTTAAGTACTTACAGAGTACTTACACAAGCTATCCCAATCCACAGTGAAGACAGCTCAGTGGTAGAATGCCCAGGAGGAGGTGAGCTCAGCAAACACAAAGAGGGCTGAATGCAAGACCACTGTGCCATGCACCAGGAGCCTCAACAGCTGCTATTTATGACTTGTTTGGGCTGTCAGCAGCAGCTCCACCACACCAGAGCAAACAGCCAAGGCAACCAGTGAGCTGTAAGGCAGGATATCATGCAATATTTAACATCATAACTTACAAAGCTTGGTTACATACTCAATTAGCTCATTCAGGTGGGGAACACACCATTTTACATGGCTCTGCAGGCCTGACACCTCCTTCTCTTATACTGGTGTGAATCAGGTCGTCTCCTCTGTTCTCCCTGCAAGTACATTACACGAGCACCATATGCTCAATGGGTTTCCCAGTGATCATAAATGTCTTTCACTTTATGCTAAGGGACTCACAGAAACCACCACCAGCACTGGGCAGCCCAAGATAAACTCACTATGGGGAGTTTGAATCAGCTTTGGGTTGCTCTGACTTGGTGAGCTCTCAGTGGAGATGCAGAAACTGAACCAGGATCTAGACACACCAAGGTACATTAACCAAATCACCAAAATTAACACAACAGATGCCTCATTCAGCCTTCCTCTGACCTTAGTTATTCCCTGGCCTCCTCCCTGGGACTCTGAAACCCCTAGTGAGATGCAACAGAAGCCATTAGGATTTTGCAAACTGAAGTCCAAGCACTGACCTCAGCACATGGGACAGTGTTGCAGGGCTGTGAGCGCAGCAGCACTGGAAATATTTCCCTTTTGCCTGATTCTGAGCAACACCTTCCCCAGCACACACATCTTCACAGCATGTATCTGCAGAGCCCTGGACGTCTCTGGGAGCCATGAGGATCATGGGCATCCTTCACAGGGCTAGGAAACCCAGAATTTGTCTGTAGCATCTTTTTTTCTTGTTGCTGAATTAAATAAAGTCAATCTTGTACATGTCTACCTTTTCTGACAGAACCAACCAGTTTTCAAATCTGCTCATTGAGCTATTAGCAGAAGAGCTCTTCTACTACTGTCAATCCAAACAAAGTAGGCCAGGTTAAAGGACAGACCTCTCCTACGGCAGCCTCCTTGACTCAGATTTGAGAAGGCAAGGGCTAGTCAGGCCAGCTGAGGGGTGGTAATTGGCAGCCAGAAAAAGCAACAAGCAGCTGCAGAGGGTAATCAGCTCTTAAATGCTTCTTGTGAAGCAAACCCTGGGAGATAGGCTCCAGGTCTTTCTACAGATACATATCCTCCTTTGTATCTTCAGTAACCCAAGCACCTTTTCAAATTTGGTTCTGTAAGCTCTGTGCTTCTTGGCTTTCTTTTCTGCAAAAGCTGCTTGCCTTCCTTTTCTTCTGATACTTTATAAGAACATGTATGTAATTTAATTTTCTCTCTCCCAGAGCTATTTTTTCACTTTCTTTCATTGTTTGCCCCTTTTTTTGTAAAGAGCTTTAAGAACCTAAGGTGGAAAACATCAATTATTAAAATAGTTTGAAAGCATTTACAGTATTTTCTGTAATATAAAACACTCTGTGGAGTTAGTAAGCATAAAATGTAGATGCTTTTCTCTTACAATTCTTATGGAGATTTAATGCTAGCAATTATAAGAATGCAAATGGTATTTCCAGCTTAAATGTGCTTGTGACTAAGCAATTAATTAGAAGTAATTTACTTAATTTGGAGATCAAAATGCAGAGCCCACCTTATAATATATGGCTGTGGCACTGGAGGCAAGGAACAAAGGATAAAGCTTATTCAGAGGATTTATTTTTCTAATAAGGTTTGTTGAGTTCATTTTTTTTCTTTTAAATGTAACAAAAGAGCAGCATTTCTTCTCAAGGCATGATTTCAGAGAAGGATTTAAAATCACATTGGATCTTTCTGTGGCCCTTAAAGGCATCATAGAAGAAAGATTGATCTCTTTTGCTATTCTATTTCTACACTACTGATGTTTATAGTTAATTGAATTGCTACAGCATGGAGTGGGGTTTATGCATACAGTCTGGTTTTTGCCTTTTTAAGTGGAAATGAATCATGAGAAATTACTGGCTTACAGAAAGTATAGATAAAGGCTACTGCACTGCAGAAACTTGTGTCTACATCTTTTTCCCTTAGAGTACAACTCATTGCTCTGTGTGTCTGAAAATGCCCCAAACAACTTGATGCCTGGATAAAATGGTGGGAAATAGGCAGCAAAAAGGGTCATAGCAGGTCTTCACAGCCTGCACCAAGCCTGACCCATCTGCAGACATGCTACAACAAAAGCAGCCTATTGGAATGGCAGAGCTCCTGCCAGCCCTAGGAGGACAATAGCATTTTGAATGTCGGTCTGGTTCACACACAACAGAGTAATGTTTTGAATGTGTCATAGTGACTCACAGTAGTCTGGAGCTTCAATACCTTCACAGGGCAATGAACATCTTGGTGGTGACCAGCTAAAGAAATACCAGAAATACCATCTCTCCCATCCAGCTGGAAGTGAGAGGAGCAGAGGGACAGGACAGGGATGAGGGCAATGGCAAATGCTAGTGTTTCTGTCAGTACACTGGGGTCTGTGTGCCCAGGAAGGCCCTTGCATTGCTCTACACCCTCCTTGTATCCACACCACTGGGGCCCCAGGTTCCATCCCCAGCACCTTCCCCCTGCCCTATCCTTTCCACAGGACACCAATTTTCCCCTCCCATTCTCCCATTGCCTTCCCCAGCTCTGCCAGCCCTCAGCACCAGGATGCAGTATTACAAAACTAAGTGATTCTGCAATGTACTAGTACAAATTAAAAGTGTGCTAGATATTAATACCTTAATTACAATCTTAAAACATGCCAAATACCACACGTGTTTCTTAATCACTCACCCTTTCTCAGGTGAGGGGTCTCAATGCCAAGGGAAAATATCCTCGCCTGATGTCTTGAACAAGGCAGGGAAGGATCTCCTACAGTCCCATTGTATTGTTGGAAAATATTCTATGAATTCTACCCAAAATCTTACAGTTTTTATCCTGTAAGGATGGGATGCAGGGGGAGGGATTGGGGCAGGGAGGCTGAGGAAACTGGACTATTCTAAAATGTTTATCTTTGGTGGCATGATGGGATTTCCCCTTTTCTTTTCATAGGTGCATGCCACTAGTTTTACTAATTTTGTGATGTCTAGCACACAAATTATTTTCTCAGCCAAACTAACATACCATAGTGGTTAAAATGTGACTCGGGGCAAAATGTTTGTTATTTGGGTTCCATTCAGGTTTCAGTCATTTGTCCCCTGTTTAATCATTTTGGAAAGCTCAGGGCTGGGTCATTTTCCACAACCCACCATATGTTATCACAGATAGCTTCTGTCAAGGCAAGACAGAGCTGAGCTGAATTAACATCTTCCTACATCTCACCTTTGTTCACTGAAATCTGTTCCGCAGGTATTCAAACACCCTATTCTCCCCTCCACCAGCTGGATCTCTCCTGGATATGCTGTCTCCCTGGAAGTAAATGGGTCTGTACAAGAAGGTCTGTACAGGTTGCTCAGAGAGGTGGTGGAGGTCCCATCCCTGGAGACATTAAACATCAGGCGTGATGGGGCTCTGAGCAACCTGACCTAGTTAGAGACATCTCTGCTTATTGTAGGGGGGTTGGACTAGATGAGCTTTGGAGGTCCCTTCCAACCCAAACTATTCTATGATTCTATGATTCTAAGAACAGTGGGCAAGGAAACTCTAGAGAGTGGCCAAGCCACCACCACTCAACTGGAAGTGAGCAATGTTAAGCCCTTACATGGCAAGACTGTGCACAGGGTCACATGTAGAGGGGCTTTTCATGGACTCTAGAAAATATCTGTTTTCAAAGCTACATACCACTAAAGAAAATACATTAATTTACCCATTAAACACACTGGCAGTTTGGCCCTGCTGCATGTTTAGACACTTCTGCTTGCCAGGGCAGCACTGTGATTTCTGCATGTTGCCTCCAGAAACAACCTGCATTTTGAACAGTCTTCAGTGCTAAGAGCCAAAGCTGGAGAAGACAAGGATCAGGGCACCACAGAGGGGATGCATTTGGTTGCTGGGAGGCAGCCACGAGCTCTCTACTGTGCAGTGGCTTTTACTGGCATCACCTTCTTGCTCTGACACCTGATGCCCTACAGAGCATAAACAGAAAACACATCAGGAAAATACTCAGGAAGAACAGACAGAAGACTGTTGCTGGGTTTACATTTTCCAGGCCTGATTTGCAGTGAATAATCAGGCTTTACTGCCAAGGCAAGGGGCACTGGGATCCAGAGTGAGACCTGGTACTCTTGGCAAACTGAGTTAACAGTGGCAGTGATAGCACGTAGCTTGCACTGCAAGTAGGTAGATAGGGAAAGCATACTGATAAAGCCATTTGTATTTTTTGAGTGCTGTGGTCCTCAACTGCAAATTTCAGCAGTGAAGCCAGTACTGCTGAAACTTCTGATTAACAAAGAGCACTCTCCTAAACAGGTGACTTGACTTCTCAACCAAGGAGCTTTAGGCTGATGAATCAGGTTTCATATGAGGTAGTAAAAGCAATGAAATATATCCCACTTACCCTGGGAAGACTCAATCCTCACCTACACTGGGTTCAAGATGAACAAAATCCATATGCTACACTTCCTACAGATCCAGTTCTGTGCAGTCACCATACATTCTTGTTTGCAATAACTACAAGTTCTGAAAAAAAAAAAATGGTTCTTAAAATTTATTTTTGTTACAGCAGCCTCTTAGTTTCTGATGGCAGACTGGTGAGATACAAACATCTCAGTCCACCTCCATAAGGTCACAGCTTTTAAAGTTGGTTACATCCCTTCAGATCCAAAGGCCTGTGGCCACAATCAGGACAAACTCCTCCCAAGCAGCAATCCTTGGCATTTCCTGATCCCAAATGTAACAGGGGTTGTTCCAGCCTCTGCATTTACTGTTCACTTTATTTATGTTCCAACACAGCACTTGTGGCAGCCTCTGTTCTAAATCTGGCATTGGTAATATGGGGCATAAGAGGTAGGGGTAGACTCAACTGCATGGCAAAAATCATGAAGATTTCTTGATGCCCATTACAGTTCCCTGTTGCATTTCAACTGTGAGTGCATCCTCCATCTGTTTTCTTTTTTCCTACAGAGAAATATCTTGAATTAAAGGAAAGCAGTATCTGGGTATTGCTTCTTTCTGCTACAGTCCAAGACCTATAAACAAACCCAGATGACTTCTTGGTCCTAACTAGTAGTATCTGCATGCCTACAGCTAATGCGCTACACATTAAATTGCTCTGAATATACAAACACTCTTTACAGATAGCAGTAACTTCTGAGTTTGTTCAAATTCCATATTAGATTCTATTTCCAAGCCCAAGTTCACTTTTGTTTATGTCTTTTCATTATTATAGAGAGAGACGAGGTCAAAAGTTTCCAAAAGTGACTTTCCAGAACTTAAAAAAAATTAAAATGCATGACAGTTAAAATGGCCACTGCTCAACTGGAAAGGCTTAAGCTCTCCCTGTATCAGTCACAGTCCCATTTCCCGCTATAAACCACCATTTTCTGAGCCTGCTTAGTTGGGACAGCAAGCTCCCAGGCAGATCTCATTCCCATGCTGTATGCTGCAGGAGATCCAGGGCAAGGGGCTTATCAAGGTTCTTGGAGCTCTCATTTGAATATTGCTCCTGGCAAACCTGAAAAGTCTGATTTTGGCACCTTTTGTCCCTCCCTTCTCTGAGGGGTGAACAGATGAACTTGGGGCTTACTGAAAGAGTCCAGCTTCTCTAAAGTCTCAGGAAACATGGCCATTGCCATCTTTGCTGAGAAACACCCGGTGGGTCAAATTTACACAGTGTTAAAGTTTGGTATCCATCCATTTAAGCCACACACGCCAACATTATGCATTCATTTGGCCTATGAGGTCTCCTTATTCACAAAAACAAAAAACAGATGCCTGGCTACCCGGTTGCTCTAATTATTTAAAGAAGTTTCTGATGCTGGCAACAGCTACAGCATACATAAAACATCCTCCTTACCTTTCTCAAACACAAGACAAACACATCAGTGTATTTTATATAAGCCTTCCAGGACATTTGTTATTTTATTTATCTGAGGCCAGTTTAGATGTAAGTGCTTTAAGCAGCTAAAGCCAAACAATGCTAACTCCCTAGTTGCTTTGCCATGCCAATTATACTTATAAGCTTCTTCTGTGTTCTCTCCATGCCTTGTTTTCTTCATCTATAAATGGTTTTCAAGCATATGTTCCCTTAAGCGTTAATAATGCATGTTAAGATTTTGTTTCACAGAGTTTGAGAAATGTAGAAAAACTGCAGAGTTTGAACTCCACTGCCTCTTGTTAGGACTTAACACTAACATATGCAACTGCCCTGCCTTTGAACAGAGCCAGCGCCGCCAGGCTGTGTGTGACATCTTGGGGTGTTGTTACTTGGAGAAGATTCTGCGCTCTAATTTCTGTGGTAATATTTGGTGGAAAAGGCTTGAGGGTAATTGTTTGGGAGCAGAAAACTTGCTCCTTTCTGTTTAAGCACTTGGATGGGATTAGATGTGACATAGCTACACGTTATCTTGCAGAAATAATTTAATTTGTTTGTGGTTTTTGTCCTTAAATGCGGAGTCAGGACTTTATAGTACTGTCTTACTAAGCCTGCAGTGGTCAGCTGAGAAGATACATTCAACAGTTTTTGTGTAATGATCACAGGCCAGTCAGCTCAGCCCTGGATTGCTCTGATTCCTTACACATTTCCTACTTGCAAACTGAAGAACAAATGATCTCATGTTCTTAAAAGTGTGACCCACAGTCCCACACCAGAAGAGTAGCATGCAACCCTGGGTCTTCCACCTGGGACAAAGACCCAGTGTGTGGGAGACTCCGCACTTTCCCCATAAAAATTTCCCAGCCAAACTTCATATTTCTCTAAAAATTTAGCAGACATATCTTGTTCTGTAACATAGATGAAGATGATTTTTTTTATCTATGCCTACATTGGTGGAGCCAGAAGTCCCTCCTGATGTTGGGGAGATGAGCAGGATGGGTTGTGCTGCAGCACATACTTGCTCCACAAGATATGTATACCATACCTTCACTTTGCACAGACCTCTTAGAAGCAATTTATAGCCTTTGAAGCCACCACCCTCTGCTCTTGCTTAGATATTGACCTACTATGTGAATCTACTACATGGTAAAACCTTTCTCTCATCCTCTTTCTATAAAAGTTTGACCTGTTCATGTAAATCACTACAGAAAAGGCCAGCAACAATGAAAAGGTTATGGGCCAAGTCAGTAAGGAACTTAGATACCTGAGTGCAAAACTACACTTGTCTCCAATGGTGCCCTAACAGTTGTATATGGTCGTGTCATTGTCTGCCCTCAACTCAGGGGCTGTACCCATTGGTAAGCATCAAACTCGGAACATGCGAATTTATTCGCCATTTCCAGATAGGTGAGGTTTCCCCTATTCCATTTATTTGTGCATCACTGCACACAAAGAGAGGGAACCATGAGGGATCTTACATTTTTGTGTTAGCTGAAAGATGTAAGGCCACTAGTTATATTATAAACAAAAACTTTGTTTAAAAATATTGAAGTCAGATTTGTAATGAGGATTAGACTTCTCTGAAGCCAGTCAGACTTCAGTTACCCAACAAGGCCTTTACCCAGCTGTTAACATTCCTTCAATATTTTCAATGGATCTTGCTAAATCCTGCTTTAATTAACAAGAAAATGAAAATACAGTATAGTAAAAATTAAAAACTACCACCACAAGCAGTACTACCGGTTAAAAAAATCAAATGGAGGCCCCTGATTAGAAGCAATGGTGAGAGACATGAACACATACAGATACAGAGCATTTGTCCATACCCTAGACAATTGTGTTCAATACCTACTGTCATCAAACTGGTGGCTTTCTAACTGGTCACATCTTTTGCAAACAGATCTTTCCCTGTGGCAAATCCCAGCACTGAAATGGAGCCGCACAACATGGTTCACCTCTTGCTCCTGCACTTTGCGTTGCCAGCTCTTGAGTAGCCGGAAATCGCTTCTGTCAGGAAAGAGCACAGGCAGCAGCACTCGGAAATGTTGTGATAAAAAGAGACAGCCAGTGCCCTCCTCACTGTTTTGTTTTGATACTCCAGCTCTCCATTACGCACAATAATGAGAGACTGAATACCCTGGATAATGAAAAACCTAGAGAGTTTTTCTTTTTCTGCCCACTCAGTGTTTCTGCTCTGCGGTTCCTGAGATGCTCATTTCCAGGATGCTGGGTTAGCTCATAGGCAGTGATGCCGAAATATGTCAGCCCACTGGCAGCACCCTTGACCCCAAGCCCCAGGCCAAGACAGCCAGCAAGAAGTACTGGAAGCAGTAGAGCTACATTCACACACCACTGCATTTGAGCTAAGTCCTGCCAGGTCCATGCTGGCTCTCTGCCCTTGGTACAATTTACCCACAAATTAGATAATCAGTCCATGGAAAATGAGAAATAGATCTATCAGTTGTTTCTTTTGTAAAAAACTTCTTTTCTTTTGTTTCTTTTGTAAAGCTACCACCCTGCAGAAGCAACAAGCATGACCTTGGTGTAGGCGCTGTAACTGTTGCTTTGACACCTTACAGACCATGTTCCACATGCCAACAGCTACAACCCTCAATTAGCTGACATGGCTACCAGAGGTTGAACCTTAGGAGGACTTTTTGCCTGTGCCAGTTATCCCGATCATCCACTGATGCTGCTATCTCAGCTGTATCACTCAGCACTAGCCCAACTGTTTCTATGCAGTCCTGCCATGTGCTCAATGGGTACAGTCTGAGTCTTTGCCATCCAAACATGTCTTGGTTTGCCAGAAGCTTGTGCTTCGGTACTTTCACTCAAACTGGTCTGAGATCAAGAGGCTTCTTTGAGAACCCACTGACCTGAGACTTTAAAGCCATACAGGCAATTCAACATGTATATAGCATAGATGCCCATGGATTTTTGAAAATAATTTACCTGAGCAAAAAGTAAGTGGCTAAATACCAGTGAAGGTCTGTGCCCCAAAATTTCATAGTATTTCTATCAACATCTGCAGTGGGGACTTCAGTCCTTCACTAGCACTAGGAAATAACACATAACCACTTGGCTGCAAACCCCCAAGCACCTATGTACCTATGTCTGGCTCCTAGCACCTATGTATCTCTAAATTTCCAGTTCTAAAGTTTCAGCTCTTTTGCCCACAATTATCAGAATAAATAAACCTCACAAAGCCTTATGAAAAGCGTGATGATATTCTGAAAGTGTTAACTTGAATTAATGAGACTTTGTGCGTTGTTTTTTTTAATAGGTCTAGGTAGATCTAACAAATTTGCTGTCTGGAGAGACTTTCTGCCAGTTCATAGCATTCTGCATCACAAGGGATTACCACAGCAAGCCTGAAGCTCTGTATTAAGAGAATCAAATTAATTATGGATCATAGTATCTCAGTAACACAGTTTGAACTTCTTGATAAACTTTTGACATTGTGCTCTTTATTGATATGTTGAGCTGTTATACAGTTACCATAAGTAGTAGAGCAGAGATTCATAAATAACAGGTAATCACCTTCACTTAAACCCAGGTAATTATTTTCCCTTAAACCAAATGCATTTACAGGATTGTTAAATCAGAAGCAGCCAGGAACCACATGTCTTTCCAATGTGTCTTTGGAACTGTCTCCTATATTAGGGGTTTTTTTTGTCACCAATAGTGATAAAACAGTGTGTTTGCTCATATGTATTATCTATACACTTCTGAATACCTAGGTGGACTTACAGATTATAGTTTGCATTCCAGCATCCTGGAATATCATACCAGCCCTATACCAGCCCTTTTAGTAATAATCTTGCTTGATTGCCTCAATAAAATTTTCCTCTTAAAGTTAACCAAGAATTTTAGGAGACCTGAATTTTAGGAGATACTTAAAAAAAAAATAGTCATTTACTGTATCTCATTTGGCCAGGTCACACTTAATAACTGCCAGTTTAGAAGTCTTTGAAAGCATTTTATTACATACCTGCAGCTAACTTCATCAGAAATAAGCCCATGCTAACCCTCATGTCATAATTCTACCTCTCTGTGCCCAGACTCACAGAGTTGGTCTGTCACAAATCCTCCAACTACAGGGAAACTATTAAGGGGATACAATGCTATTCACATGAGTAAAGGCATTATAGCCTGTCTCTCCAAAAGCTATTTCTCCCCTTTAAATCTGGCTTGCATCTAACTGAGATGTGTAGTTTACTCCTGGCTACTAGTTGTAGTCCTTTCACTACAATGCTGAACTGCGCAGGGAATCTGAATAACATTCAGCTAAAACATGAGTCAAGTAAAGCTTTGCTTCCCAGAAGAGAAAAACTTGACAAATCTAACAGGCTAGTGCAAAAGGAACAGAAAAATCCTCACCAAAAATATGTGGGAGGGAACATATATTTAAAATAGGACCGCCTAATTCAGCTGCTAAATCAGTGTGAGGAACTCTGTATGTCTGTGCGTGAGGGAGGGAGAGGAGAGCCAGAGAGGGAGGGGGGAGCAGAGGGAGGGAGAGAGAGCAATGTGCCTTTCACAGAGCTGGGAGCTTGATGGGAACGTTTGATTAGCTCCTTTCTGAAAGAGAAAAGGTGTCCAGGCCTCCCTCTGCTGTCTGCCTCCCCTTCTGTAGAATAATGTTGTTTGGAGTTTGGGGTACAGAAAAGTTTGGAAAAAATAGCACTTTCATACTGTGTGAAGAAAAAGAATAAAAAGTTGCACACCTCAAGCAAGGTAATTTTGATGTCATTTCTTTTCTATATTTACTTGTGGGGGAGAGGGGGGAGTTGCTTTTTTGCCTGTTGATAATAGCTAAATGTTTTCACTGCTAAGAAACTGTAGGGACATAACTTTTTGTTTAGTATTCCAGCTGTGTGCATAGGATCAAAGACCTAAGAAGATGAAGACAGAGATGTAGAATAAAACTATACCTTAAATTATATATACTTCATTAAGTATTTATAAAAGCATTAAACCCCTATTGTTAAAGTGGACACTTATACTCACTGCCTAAACAGCAAGGGCTTAACTATTTGATAAACAATGGTGTGTATTAGTTAAATACCAATAGAAATATATATGCCTACTGTGTGTAATGTAACTTGTTCCCTAGGTTTAAAACAGCTTTGCTTTTAAGACTTTGTCTCTTTGATCAGTAGGAAGGTGTGTGTTGTATCATTAATTAGCACTACCTGGCACTGGGGAACACTAATCTCCAAGATACAGAAAGAAAAATGGTATTATTCCAGTGATAGTTATCTATATGGTGTGAACTCCCTTGCTAGATGGACAGATGTATGAACAGTACAGTAGCCTAGATGCTATACATCCTTTTGTGCTGAGTGCTTGTTTTGCTGGTGAAGCAGCAAAAATGAACAGCATTGTCAAGCCTGCCACAGCCGCTCAGCTCTCTGTCGAGAGATTAGAGTCGTGATAAGTCTCTTCAAAATGTGATTTTTCTCAGACTAGTAAGAACATGAACCAAATGCCCCAAGCAAACTTTCAACCCTAGTTAATATTTTGTTCCTAGAGTTTATGGGAACTATGCCACATCCAGAGCGAAAAAAAAGAACTACAGATTACAGAGGCAGATCCTGCTTGGAGCACAACCCTTTTCCTTTAACCTCTCCAAAATTTAAACAAAACACCAAAACCAAACACAGAGGAAAAAGTAGTTTAGATGGCTTTTAAAATACCTTTGACTCAACAGCAATGAAGTCATATATGTTTATAGCTTGTAATTTACCATATACAGCCTACAGTAAAAACACCTTGCATTTGACTATGCTCAAGGAATATCTATGTTTTTCTGTATCTGTAGTATCACATTCTTCAGACTTTAGTCAGTTCATCACTTGAATGAGAGTCACAGCTTTAAGACTGGTCTCTTTCAGAGATGCAAAGAGAGTTCAAATAAAAATAACTGCATTACAGACACATTACTTTTGGAAAATTAAATCTATTATCTTATTTTAAACAGACTTAATTTGCTTGCATATTTTATCTAATCCTTCAGGTTGCTGGGATTGTTGCTGTTCTCACTGAGATGACAGAAAAGACTTCCTCTCTTTCTGTTATCCAAGACATAAGAAATATTTTTTTAAAAAAGAATCTTTAACTGTCCTGCCAGTATAATTTAATACTGCATTGTGTTTCCACCTGTAGTACAAATGTTATGTTCTTAATTTTCTCACTACTTTATGTAAGACACTTCTTTCCTTAGTAGTATTCTTTCACATGACTTACCACTGCCTGGTTGAACTAAGTAGTTTTACTTGCTAATCCAGGTTTCCTCACACTTGGAATGCAAGAAAGATACCCCATATAGATTCTCTTGTGTCTAATGAGGATGAGATCCTACCAAAGTCTTTCCTCTTGTGGAAACATTAACAAGGTGTTCCTTCTTCACCCAGTTATTTAATTACTTCCACAGAAGTAGTAGGAAATTAATTTTTACACTCTTATTTGCCAAACTTGATTAATTGGAATAGTTCTAAAAGGAGACTGCCTGAGCCACAATGTGAACACAGAAGATGGGAAAACAGGCTAATTACTTCATGTCAAGCAACAGAATTATTTATTCTTTCTGTCCGCTGCTTTCTAGAAAATATTGTTCAAAATAAATCTGAAGTTTACGTAACAGTGGCATCAAAGGCTTGTCTGTACCTGGTCTGCCTGGAGAATTTTTAACTTCTTCCTTTTCACCTTTGAGCCACAAATTAAGCTCTAGTAGCTTTACATGACAGCCCAAGGCTCAGGATATCTATGTTCAAGTCTCCATTTCACCAAAAGTCTCCTGATAAGTAAGGATAAGTCAGTCATTTAGGGCACCTGGCTGAAATAAGCAATAAAAGTGATAACTCGGTTTATTATCTGCAGCTATGACTGTGTTCCTTCTGCAATGTCTTGAGTCTAAATGCATAGAAAAAAAATGTTGTGGCACTCACAGACATGAACTTACAACGTTGGCCCGTTGTAATGGGGTCAGAAGGCACTGTCTCTTCTGGATGCGTGGTGAAAAGCAGGAGTCCAGGATTTCCTATGCACTGGGGGATGTTCTGGCCTCCTGAAGCTCTAACTCTGTCAGGACTCCTCTAACGTGCTGCAGCACCAGCTGAGGTTTAGACCTCCCATTCAGGGCTCAGAAAGCAGACACTGAAAAGGTAATATGTCCTTCCTTAACAAAGCCCATCTACCATAATTGGTCTATGTTGGAAAACAGAAACACAGAACAAATCAAAATAAATGCAAAACTAAAGTTGGTTGTTTTTTCTAAGAAGAGAAAAATAATAGTCACAATACATAAAGCTGGGGAGGATGCAGCTACAACTGCAGGTCTGCCCTCCTCACCTTTCTCCTGTGGAGTAGTTTTTAAGGGCAGAAGCAGAGAGAGAAATAGGTGCTTAACATCTACTTAGAGCACTTCAGTTCCTCTTTTGAACTTACCGGGACACAAGGAGCCACCTTGTCCCAGCGCTGGCCTGAGGTGCCTGTGGTAGAGTTCAGCTGGGACCCGGGACAATGCAGCCCCTGTTCTGGGCCCGGCTGTCGCACAGAGACTATAATTATCTCTCTTCTAATGACCAGCCAGGCAAGATAACAAGTTTTATGCTATGTTTAGAAAACAATGTCTTACTACAAATTGACAGTTCATTCGCCTGTAAAAGAGCCTCTCTAACAGCCCTGGAGCAGCTGCCATTCTTTTGCATCCCAGTTCCTTTATTTGCTGCACATTTCACACTTGGAAAACTTGGGTGAATGCTGCACAGGCAGCACAGCCTCCTCCTGCCACAGAAGAGGCTCAGAGGGGTGCAGAAGAGCTCAGAAAATCTGTAGTCGTTTAGATTGTATCTCCATTAGTAAATTAAACTCTGACTGCCTGGCTCGCACCAGCCTGCATCGCCCTTGTGGGCTCTTGTAGGGTATGACCCAAAGGGGCTGCAGGCACTGCTGCCAGCATGCAGAGGGGAGCAGCAAGACTACTGCCTTATATCGACTTCTGATCATGCCCTGAGGAAAGTAAGCTGCTGCAAAAAGTGGGATGTGAAGGGACTTGCTGCAGATAAAACAGAGGCATGTGTTACTGATGAGCTTTTCTTCCAGTGCAGTGGCCCACAGACAAGGCGGGGATCTACCATAATTATGTAGGCTCCTAAGGCATCTATGGGGTAGCTGTAAAGGCCAGCTGAGATTGCAGTCTGTGTGGATACATCTGACCCTTGCAAACACTGGGAGGTATCAGAAGTGGGCAATCCTGACAGCATGGCACTCATGGATTAGCTACCCATGTACTTGCTCGGGGTTCTGTAAACATTTTGCACCAAGCTCTGTGCTGGGGCAGCTGTACATTTTTGGTGTCTGAGGGCTGCTCCCACATCCTCTGCTGCAGAGCCCACTCCCTCTTTCGTGCAGCCAGCTTGCCTTCATTTCTGTTGCCACCTCTGAGCTGGCATCTCTGCCCTCCTCTGCAGCAGGATGTGGCTGGGTCGCCTTGGGCTGCCTTTCCTATTCAGGCTCATTTTTCAGCAAATGAGCACTGGGAAAAAAAAAACAGAGAGTGTTGATCAGAAAGAAAATTTCCCAATTACTTGGAACCAGCAATATTTCTCATTAAAATGTATTTTAATTTAAAAAAACCCTAAACAACCACCACCACCTGTGGCTATTGCTTTCCCTTTTGTAAGCACAGCACCCAAATCTATAGCTCATATCCCAAACTAGAAACACATTTGCATTCAGAAGAGTATTTCTAACCACCTCTGCTTCATTCAGATTGTTTAGGTTTAAGCAGTTCTTAACCTGACAAGTCTTACTGTCATGCCTGGACTGGCTTTCTAGCACCCATTAAGTTCATCCTACCTTTGCTTTATCTCCAGAGCTTCAGACATGCATTAAGAGGTCAGTGGCACATTAAGAATATGATTTGTGTCAGTTATCCTTAATGTGTCTCGTTCTACAGGGCATCTCATAGACACAGATATAAAAAATACTTTCAAAGTCAACTTGCATTTGCAAACTGTTTTTCAGCCTGTCATCTTATAAAATAGCATTTTAAATGTAACACATGTAACACAGCAGTCAACAGTCTCTCAGCTGGCAGCTGCTTTCAAAAGAAAAAAAGCACATAATTGCCAAGTGACAGTTTTACCTGTGACAAAATATCTGTGAAAATTCTGAATTCTTTTGTGTAGCTTTATACAGTCCTTTAATGTCCTCACCAGGATGAGTTGGGGATTTCCAGCACCTCCAGGCTTGTGCATAAAACTGGAAATTTTTACCTCTCCAAAATCACTTGTTTACAGGGACGTTTGAATGCGGTCACCTCTGTGCCTCTCCCTGACAGGCTTCAGTAGGCTGCATTCTTTTTATTTTCCCCAAATACATAGTTTACCCTTGAATTGGTAGAACAAGAGTGAGACATAGAGGAAAGCTGGCAGTAGTGCTGTGTATCCTGGCCCTGGTCACCTTCAGTGAGTCAGAGTTAGGAAAGGGTAGAGCTCCATGGCTCCAGGGACTATTTTCACAGCTGCCAGCCAGCTGAGGACATGGGAGCCCATCCTGCTCACCTTGGTAGAAGCCCATCTTTCTCACCTCTCTTCCAATGCATCAGTAGCAGCACTCCAGCATTTTATTCCCCCGGGGTTGGTGGTAGAAGTTTTTGGACATGAAGTACATGAAGAAAAAGAGGCTGTTTGGAAATGAGACTAAAGGAGAAGGAGAAGAGTGTCTAGATGAGGGAGGGGAAAGGTTAGAGATGTTTAGAGTAGTTGCAATGGTGCAAATGGTTGGACATTAGGAAAAAATTTTTCACTGAAAGGGTTGTCAGGCTGCCCAGGGAAGTCGTAGAATCACCATCCCTGGATGTGTTTAAAAGCCATGTAGATGTGATGCTTAGGGACATGGTTTAGCAGCAGACTTGGTAGAGTAGGGTTATGGTTGGACTTGAAAACATTAAAGGTCTTTTCCAAACTAAACGATCCTATGATTCAATGAAATTGGATTGATTGCTTGCAATGTCAAATACAGGCATCACACAAGTCAGACAAGTCTTCTTTTACCCTGCTTTGGGGACAGTCTTTCTATCAAACCACATCTCAAAATATGCAGTGATTTGGGACATAAGTCTCAGGCTTCCATAGTCTACATCCTCTATGCTCAATGGTGGAATCTGTGTGTAGAAAGAAATACATAACTCAGGCAATAATTAGATTTTAAGTAGAAGCTCCTATGGCAATCTCCTAAAGCTAAAGTTCAGAACAGGCTTCCTGAGCAGGCAAGTGGATTATGTAATATTGAGGTCTGCAGGCTTAATTTTGTTTTAAAAACAAAAGACCATAAATTACAAGTTCCTGCTCCCAGTCCATGTAATAAGCACAGTTTTATTTTTTGATCATGGACTCAGAAACATAATCCTGTGATTCACCTCAATGCTGAAACAGCATGTTTTAAATGCTTCTAATGGGCAAAATTAATAAATCAGTGTCAGCCTGGTCCTGAGACACATTTCTCATCAATTTCTGGCTGCATCTACACTGTCATAGTATCCAAGACTGGGCTCTGAAGGCTGCTTCCTCTGCCACTATGTTTTCTGCCTCTTCAAGCCCTCTCCAGGGCACTCAGATACTGAGGGATGTAGTGTTGGAAGCGTACCCATCCCTCATGTTATCTGCATGACCCATATGCTAGGGAGAACACTTCTGCCAGTTGCCAAGGGCTGCCAACACACATGCCATAAGGCTGCACAGCTTGGCTCACACTATGTCAGGTCTCTCACCAGCACCTCCACCAAAAGTATGTATTCAGAAACCCAGCACTACCCATAATTGCCTCATTTATAATGCTGGCACCCATGTAAACCCAAAGCTCCCTTTCATTCCAAAAGCAGCATGGAGTTCTGAGATGTCTTTTGTCATCATTGAAAAGTGGAAACAGTATTCACAGGTCCACAGTTTTTAAATGGCTCCCCATAAGCTACTTCTGGTGAGAGATCTCTGATTGAATCTGCCTGTTGGGTTACAGATGGGCTGTAGGCCAGCACCAGGCAAGAAGGATACAACTGAAAGATCCCATAAGCAAAGCCAAAGCAGCAATGACCACTAGCTGGGGAGGTCAGCTTGCCACACTAACAACATAAGCCTCCATCCTTACTGCAGCCTTTCACCATGAGACCTCTGACCCAGGAGGAGGAGACAGGACAGCCTTCCAAATTCAAAGGTCTCTCTGGAAGTAACACTAGAGAAGCATCCAACTTATCCACAGAAGTGTTGGTAGACTGCCTAAAGACTAGCCTAAAGACTAGCCTTTGATGTTCTCTATGAGTAGTATGAAAAAGCACAGAACTACTGAGTGGCCTTGGGAGCCCCTCACAGCTCAGATCAGCAGGACACAAATGCCACCTCCAGTAGGAGTTCCAGATGTGCCTTTTGCACCTGGCTACCACAACTGTTCATGCAGATCCTCTGAGCATTCATGTGGCACCTCTGTATCCCATGACTAAGGAAGGGGGAAGCTTGGGCTTCACCTTCAGGGCATGGGGTTGGGTGGCCACATACAATGTCCTGGGATTTGGGATGGGGAATCCTGCTCCTTGGCAGCTGACCCCACAAGGAGGCAAAGGATTTGGAGATCCCAGCAAGGCAGCACTAGAAGATGACTGAGGGCCATGAAGCATTTTGGGGTTGTTTTCTGGTTTGCCTTTTGTTGATCTTTCCTAAACTAAAGGTATCAGAGAGATATCTGAGAAAGCTGGAGGGATAGGTTCCCAAGCAGGAATAATGCAGTTAGTCAGGAAGAAATAGTATTTTTTGAAAAGTACAAAATGCATAAAGGGAAAACGTTAAACAGTGCAAGGAGCATGAGACTATCCTTTTTACAGAGAACTATAATGCAAAATTAAAAATACTTTCATAACTTTGTTTCACTGGTTTCTACCTCAGAAGCAAATTTCAGCTTAGCTTTTCAAAATGCTTTCTACAGCTTCCCCAGTGCTTCCTGATACATTGAAGATATTTTGTGTAAGATGCTTCCTTGATCAAGTTGTTATTACTAGACATCTATGAACTGCCTTATATCAAACTAGTGCCACATGCCAGATATTTTTTAAATTACATGTATTTTCTGAATCCTTCTCCAACCAGTCCATGGCTTTCACGTGAGGTATCAGTAGTCATATTGACTGCAGGAAGTGCTGAATTGATAAAGGTTTTCTGTGAGATGTTGTTTAAATTTATTAGCATGCTTAAGAATCAGCTTTACTTTTGACCTAGACATATAACTCACTCTTGCAGTAAAGGGATAGGATACATGTAGCTTTAATGAGAAGAGCAAAGTTTGTCTAAATTTCTGCTTCTAAGTTTCTACCAAAAAAACCCACCTGTCAAGTTTTGTTTGAACATGCTACAGAAATTCCAAAAACCATCCCCAGGGTGATGTGCAGTTTCTTCAGTGCCTTTAACATAAATTCTTCACTTTTAGACCAAACATGTACCTCTGGGGGAATTCTGACCCATTACAATAATTTTTAGTTTGCAGGCAGCACAACAGCACGGTTAGTCAGCGCTCTTTTCATTGTACATCCAACCTAAGAAACTACACATCACACTTTAAAAAGTCACTTTGACTTGTTAAAACTATTTGTTGGAAATAGAAAATGGTGCATTTTCTAAAAAGTGAAAGAAAGCTAGCACAGTCCCCAGGCACTGCCGAATTGCAGGTACTTCCCTCTGCCCTCAGCTTCTTGAGGAAATAGCTGCGCCAGGGAGTGATGGTACCAGGCTGGGGGCTGACTGATGTCAAGCAGAAACAGTTAAATTAGAAAAGGGAAAGAAGTTCTCTGCAACAGTGAGAAGGGTCCAGTGTGCAGAGGGAGAATGGGCTTGAGCCTGGGAGTGAGGTGGCAGATACATGAGCAGACAAGAGCTATGGTGGGGAGAAGGACAGAGAGAGAAAGTTGTCTGGACAGGGATTCACAGATTTGAGCTAACAGTGATTCCCAATAAGCCATAAAAGCTGTGCATCAAAATGGAAAAAAAAAAAGCATAATACACTAACAGAAACCAGGAAAGTACAGTGTAATGACCCCCGTAGGAATCTTCATCTGGATAGTCCAAATTATGTTTTCTCTGTGAGTGGGTGACATATTCTAAATGTATCTCTTCCTTTGCTAATTGGTGGTTATCTTGCTGAGACAGATGAAAAAGTATAATCATTGCAGTTTTATTTAGGCCCTGAGAAAGGTCTGGCAAGTTAAAACACACTGTAGTTTTAAATAAATTACCTTCTTCTGAAAGAGCTCTGTGCAAAGTAGAGAAATCATTCGTCACTGTTACTTCAACCTTATGCTGGTTTAATTTCAGGCCATTGCATGAACACAAAATGAGTAGTGCAGGGCCGCTTGGGTGTTTTTATTTAGCTCTAAATCACTGGGGATAGCATCTCTCTATTATACCTACCTGAATTAAGCTATTTGGGACTAAATTCTTCTTGCAAATCTGCATATAAACACTTCTGAAAAAAAAAAGGCTCCTGAAAAAAAGGACTCCTGTGCCAAAACTGCAACTTAAGTAGAATTTAGACCTCTGAATCCACCCATACCTCACTTCAATGACTTGAGAGTGACTTGACAGGTACCCTGTGAGAGGTACTGGTTACCAGCAGTCCCCCTAGCCCTCTTCTGAGTAAGAGACCTCATGGAGCAGAGCAGGCACCATTTAAAACATGATGTGGCAGCCACAACAATCAAAGCTTTTGTATTAAGAAGCAGGTGGCGAGAATCCTTAATCACGGATAACTATCAGAGCTGTCTGTGGCCTCAGAGAGTTTGAACCCATGCTTCCTTCATGACCAAAGAGGTCCCCCATCATCTCTCTCCAGGGCACAAAAGACTGGAATACCCTTTACTCTCCATGATGAAGCAGGACCCATGTGCAACCAAAAATGCCAAATGTAGGGCAAGAAAGAAAGCAAGTGAGGAGGGGCCTGACTTGCTGCTTGCCTAGGACCAGAGTAGAGCCAGTGTTTCTGGCTTTGCTCCTCGAAGGAGCATGCATTTCACAGTAGCTCATTACTGCATAAAAAGTAGAGTGAATCCAAGGAGGGGGAAGGTCCTAGGACCCTACATCCTCTTCCCCATCTGAATGTCCAAACCACAGGGCTGCATCAAGGCTCTGTGGGCATCTTCACAGCTCTTAGGATCCCAGAGGCACAGTGTTCTAATTTCAGCAGAGAAGGGAGAACATGCCCAGGCATCCTTGGTACCTTTGGGGATGACACCCTTGCTCTCAAAAAATCACTTCGATCACATTGTAGAAGGCCTGCAGAATATGAGGCCTCTGCTCTCTCCAGGGTCAGTTTGAACTCCTGAGGATTCTCCAAGCAGAGGCTATAACCTCTAACCACCTCTGAACTAATACTGCTGTGCATGGGTAACCAGGGTCTCTCAGAAGACACTGGGAAACCTTCCATGTTTTGTTTGTTAGGGGCAATAAGCCCCTAAGTATTTTAGGCAGCTCACAGACCACCCAGTAGGCTTAACTGTCCAGCCTGCCTGTAGTTACTGCACACTGACACCTGAGAGCCAAGCCAGTCAGCTGAACTTCTTTAAGAAACAGGGCCAACAGCTACCTCTGTATAGCAGGATGGTGTAAACCAACACGTGTTCAAGAGATGGAGCAGTGGCCAAGCCCTCGGCACCCATCTCTGAAGCAAAAGGTCTAAAAGGCAAGGAAAAACTGCAGCAGCCATCCCCCTGCTGTCAAAGGGGTCATTAATGTGGGTTGAAGGACCACCACTGAGCGGGTGTGGGATTTGCGTGTCCACAGAAAGCAGCCGGCAAACTGTCTGTAGCTACTGCTTAGGTGGTAAATCATTCCAAATGAATAGCCCTGACCATAATCCTAATGCTAGCTGTGTATGTTAATACAAAGACTCTTTAAGGGAAAAGCACAAGTTGTCCCCAGGCTCAGAAACTCATTTATCAGTGGTTTGGTTTTTCTTTATATTAAATTCACAATTGCCTAATGTGAGACATCCAATACTTCTTACAACTCCTCCACCACAAGGGTAAGACCTGCAGCCATAAAAGCCTGAATTTCCTCATCAGCTCTTTCTGAGGCACTGGATAATTAAGCAAAGTGCACTGTGGTGCTGTGAAGCTCAGCACCACCTCCAGGAAACATTTTTGGGTTCTCAGTCCTAGTTCCACCTGCCTCCAGCTGTCTGGCCAAGTTGTGGGGTTTGCAAACATAGCAGAGGCTTCTCTGAAAGATGAAGAATGTTGAAGAATGCACATCATGCAGGAAACCTTGAGTTTCTTATTGACACTTCCCCCAAACAGTGTGGGCAATTCATTTCTTTTCTTCTCTTTGATATCCTAAAGTATATCATGTCTTAGCTTTGCAGATGGTGCTAGTACAGATATTAGCTTTCTCTTGCTTCAATTACAGCAAGCCCCTTGCAATTTCCTTCATATATGAAAGAAAACAGGTTAGCGTTCACTCACCTTTTTTATAGAAGAAATTGATGAGATCTGTGATATTTTTTAATTCCTGGATGTATAAATTTTATTTCAAACCACTCAAAGAGTAAAGTCCAGCATCCCATGCAAACAAGCTCACCTTGAAAAACAGCACATTGGATCTTACCTTTTGTGACCTGGCCTGGATACCTGCAGAGCAGTCTAAGCCTCTGAAATGAAACAGTTGTCAGCTCAGCTTTTCTGGCTCAGTAGAACTCATTACCTACCTTTTTAAAATAAACAACCACTTTGATATGAGAGGTTTTTTATGTACAGACTTTCAGAGCAACATAGTGCACTGAGGGTGCATCATTCTTTCCCTCTAACAAAAAAAAGGGGTGAAACTAAATTGTGTGTGACAAACGTTAGCCAAAGTGAACAGCATGCACCAAAATGAACAGCTCTTGTACTGCTGAGTAAGGTACAGTGTCATGAGGACAGAATATGAGCATGAAGCAAAGAAAGCATTAAACAATTTTTAAAAAATAATTTAAAAATATTTCAAGAAAACAAAAAAGAAATTTAAAATATTTCTGGAAGATGATGATCAATTCTTGTTTATCCAAACCAATTTACTCACACCTACAATAAGCCCACTTGATTTTCCCATAAAGGGTACATAGTGAACACAACCCACAGTGCTTAGAGATCATGTTGTTAACCCCACATCACTTGTTTAGATAGCTTTCAAACAAAGTCTACTTCTGTTTTTTTATGGTGCCAGTGCTGCTGCGATATTACAACTCCTTGAGAAGAGGAACAATAACAAACACTATTGTAGTACAAAGAGAGTACATAAATAAATTTCTGCAGCACAGGAGATTACAGGAAATAAATGGCTTACTCCTGCAGAGACAAGGCACGTGGCACCAGCAAAGAATTTCAGTTTGCACGTGGAATGGACAGCAGTGCCTGACACCAAAAATCAAGGACTTAAACCTACACTTCCATCAGAAAATATTACAGTTTGCCATACAGTGACAATTTTTACAGATTTAAACCATCTGTTTGCAGCATGTAGCAGCTCTCTCAGATCTTCATAAAAGTCAAGCTGCTAATAAAAGGTTAGTATAAAAATCTTACTTCATATGCAGAAAGACTAGTTTGCTAACTCTGTCTCCTCTCTAACATTTTCAAGTATTTGTGGTAGGGAAAAAGTAATCAACATTCTTTCAAATAGAAATTTGATTTTAAAAGATACAATAGGATCTGCACTGGGAAACACTGAAGGAGGTGCTTCTTGCTACCTTCGTACTTTGCTTGGATCTAGGCACATGCTAAAGTAATGCATATACTTGACTGCTTTCCTGTCATAAGGGTAACTTCTGTTATGGCAGTCTGAAGGATACGGCTGGGAAGATGTACTCTGATAAACAAAGACCCAGCATACAGTGTAGGAGGTTTAATACTGAATGGTCACTATTTACCAGTAGTGACTGGGACTTCGATAACTGCATTAATGGAAATCTGATAAGAAGCAATCTCAGCAAAACTCCTACTCCAAACTAACCCAAAGTAGAAAATTTTGGTTTTGTTTTAATGGGATCTATCAATTTGGTAGAGGAACAATAGTTTTGTGTTTAATAGCAAAATATCATTCTTGATCTACAGATAAAACATCCCCAAACTTCCTAGTGGGTCTACACAGACTAAAAAGCCTGTATGCAGGGATTGAAGCCCTGCTTTCCCTTTCCTTCTCAGAGAAACAAAAAATCCCACTCTTTTATTCCAGGCTGTTGCTTCCTTTATCAGTTTGAAGTAGTGGATGCCATGCTAGTGCACAGTAAAGGGGATCTCACACAGCTTGAATCAGGTGACTCCCTAGGCCTCAAATATAATGAATGCATACAGACTTCCCACAACAGAAAGCTTGGAGTCTCTAAGTCGGACACTTAATCGTCAGCAGTGTAAACCCTCCTGCACTTTCTTTCATGTGGCAGCCCAAGGTCTGAAGGCCAAGACCCCCTTTGAGAATGTTGCCACCAGAGCTATGTCACAGGATGTCTATGCATTTTTCCTGCCATGTCAGTACCTAATGTAGAAATTAATGCAGTAGAAAAAATAAGTTTCTTTACTATTATAATTCATTTCCATCAGGATACTAATATAAACTGCACCAGTGAAAACAGAGTCCACAATAAGATGCTTTTGTGTGCAGCTATGACAACAAACCTGTTAAGTAAATCTAACAGCTTTGTCTAAATGTTTGTTAACTGTCTTACTGAGAAAATATCTGTTATTGCAGGCTAAAGGGTCTGCTGAACTCATTGCCCCCAACAGGCTTTACATATTGACTCCTTTTAAATTTCTTGGCCTTCTGCCGGAAACTCATAATATTTTAGGAAAAAAAAGCCCACTTTCTATTGCCTTGAAAAGCAATGCCACCAGCAGACCAAGAAGAGATTGCAATTTCAGCCAAGCCTGGGGTAATGCCAGTCAAGAGGGCTAGGATGGCTCCTGGGTTGGGTGGTCTTGTCTTGAGGACAGCAGGGCCTTCAGAAAGCAGTGAAAACTCTTGCGCAGCACTGGTGGTTATACATTTTGCGACACAGGAAAAGTTAAGTAGTATTGGACTTTCTCCACAAAGCATACAGCAACCCACCCATGAAGCTAGTTTTCACATGGATCCATCACATGGATCTCAGACCTGAATTTATTTGCTGCAGATCTGGGGAATGCTCATATTAACATGCCTTTTCCAAAGCTTATGCCAGTGTCAGTATACTCTCTAATGGTGCACAGTGGTTCTGCAAATGACTCGCAACCCTTATTTTGCCTCTGCTTTTTCTGGGATTGACCTGCAGTGAGAACTCATTGAAGAGAGGGGAATTTTTTGATACCTCTGACACAGCAATGGGTTGAGACATATAAGTGAAGAGAAAAACATCTTAGCTAAGTGCCTCTGAACTCTCTTCTACAGCTTGTTACCATTTCCTTTAACAGCTTCACAGTGGAAGTACACTGCAGTAAATGCTTAAAATGGACTTTTCTTCCAGGAAATGGGCAAGGTTTTTCATGGAAACTAACAGTGACAGCAGAATATTACTGCATAACTGTTCTTGCTGCTATGGTAACACCTCAACTGCACTGTCTGTTTGCAGAAAGACACACTTGCTGTGTTGAGCCACTTTCCACACCCCCAGGATTCATCTTGGTGTCTTCTGAGCAACCTCTGTTGCTTTCAGATTTAGCTGCCAAGCAGAAAGACTGTTTTAGGGAGATCATTAAGGAAAGACATAGTACTATTAGAAAGTGATACTGTTAGTATGTCCTGGCATTTGAAATTCTCTGACCATAGCACAGAAGCAAAGATCAGAGGTGCAGCTTGTCCATGTAAAAAGGGTTATAAATTCTATAGACTGTTCTATAAATTCTATAGAACTGGCTGAACTCAGTTTAGTCTAGCATATCATTTTTGTCATTCTCACTCAAGAAGTCTATGGCTTGCTTGAAAAAGGAGAGCAATTAAAATTAAAAAATATGCAAACATTGTATATGAAGACAGACTGCAGATTTTTTTCTCTTCTGTATCTGCCTTGTCAGTCTAAATTTCTTCCTGAGCTGGCCAAAGCCATGGTTCTGAGTATGCGAATTCCTATGTGAAATCTGCCACTGCCATTTTTCTAGGAGGCAGCTATCTTGTTTTTCCTGATCATTTGCAGCTCTAACATTCCATGTATTTTTCTTGATAGCAAGCTAATTTTTATTTTAGTACAAACCTTTCCATTTGTAATCATGTAATCAGTTTCTTTGAAGACCAAGTTTATTTTGATCCTTGAGTTTTTCCTGTACTACACACAAATATTTTCTCTCAGACTTTTTGCTCTGATATTTGTCAAGCATCTTGTAGTATTTTAACAATGGAGACTGATTATAAGCACCCAATCCAGGATTCCTTCAACGATCACCAAATAACTGCAAAGGCAGCTTGGGAGGTGACACTTGGGAGGAGCTGAGAAGGGTTATCTCTGAGTTTGCGTTCTTGTAGCCTGGCCAAGAACATCCAGGATGGTCACATACGCAGACCCAGAAAAAAATATTGTCCAGATGTTCTGCAGAGTCCTCTTAGTGTCAGGTGCCCATGCACACGCATGAGTACACACACACACACACACACACACACACACCCCCCCTCACAAGAGGAAAGAAACCGGTAATTTGGCTCACAGATGATGGGACGATTGCAAGATACTTTACGCAACGCCCTTCAGGAGTGAACAGACTAATGTTCCCCATATTTTTATGAGATGACATGGTGCAGTTTGATGTGCACACAATACGATTCTGTGATTATGGAGAGTAGTGAATGAACTTGAACAGCTATTAGAGCATGTCCCCTCCTGCCACTGGTTTCAGAAATAAGTGTGTGTGGAATGAAATCTTGGTTTCCTAAGACAAAAGGAAAATCTTGGACAGAAGTGAAAAATTAGTCCATGGGAGTGCCACAGTCCAAACACCTTCTCCTCTGGGGACATCAGCTGCTTTACAAAGCATGAGAAGAGGATGCAGCACATGAGGACTGTGAAAGGTTGAAGAAGAGCATGCAATTCCTCTTTTCACATTGTTCCAGTGTCATTTGCAATACCTCTGAATACTAATATACTCTTCTTTTCCTTTTCAGTGCTCCATAGCAACGCATCCAGATTTTACTTTATTCACCATGAAGGCCACAGTCATTGCGACCTTCTTTGGTAAGTACAGTTGATGTGCTGCAATTAGTAGTTTGTGAGTTTGTCTCCTCTCCTGGCTGACCAGTGGATGATGGCTTCTTTTATTCCCTTTGTACTGCATGGCTGATGAAGTTCTCAGTGGCTGATGAAGTAAGCCTTGGCACAGCTTTTCATAAACAGGCTACCCAAACTTATTGACTTTGGCTTAGAAATAATATTAATTATTTGCAGTAATTGCCCTAGTACTGCATCTTTGCACTGTCACTTCAGACACTGAAACTGATTTTTCTTTTCAGCAAGTTCTAGGGGTGATTAAGTCTGCACACTCTCTGCAACCAGTCTAGGGGGAGAAGAGCATAAAAGAAAGAAAGAAGAATATGCTGTTGCATATTCTAGTAAGATTAACTGATGCGAAGATCAGCCAACACATCATAGAGAGTTTCAATTCCCTCTGAAAGCTCAGAGAAAGAAAAGGTGAATAGGAAAGTCAAGATATGTGTAGTGAAGCTAATAATTACACATGAAATAATGCTCATAAAATAAGCACAGAGAATGATGAGGTTTTGTATGTCATGCACTTACCAAGTAAACCTAACACAGTAAGCAACATGCATACATAGTGATGTATGTTTTAACATAACAGTGTATGTCTCCTTTACTATTACACTTTTCAAATCATAATTCTACTTACTTAAGAGAATCAGTGTCCTTGCTGAGACAGGATACTGGGGCATGCCACACTAGAACCTCATACTGTCCGTAATGCTGCCCAGTATCCATACCCACTACCACCAGTGAGTAAATGCCATGGCGCACAATTACAGGAAAACCTCCCCGCTGGGCAATTAAGAAAGATCTTTCTCTCCCTAACTTCCCAGTTGATTCATGCACAGAGCATGTTGCTTCACTGACATCTCTATGACATTAATTGCAAAGAGTTTTCTCCACTTGTGGAAATACTGGGGCCTTTTGTGGTTTTTCTGGACCACATGAACTCAATTATGTCATTTGACAGGGAGTTCCACAGATGAATGTGTGAGCTGAACTGATCTTTAATCCCCTTCAAAAACCTGCTCGATAGTAGATACCATCTTGACTGCAAAGTTAACCAACGAGTAGAAACCTAGTTGTGGCTGAGAATATTGCCATTTCATTTTTTAAACCTGTTGATTCAAATTTACAAAATCTCATGCAGAGGAGCTTGTGGTGACTGATGTTGATAGTCCCGCTTTTTCCTGATACTGTGTTTTCTTTGTTTTAGGTGTGTTTCTTGTATGTGCATATGCAGCTAAGGAAGCCACAAAGAAGACAAAAAAGGCTAAGCTATGTAAGTCCTCCCAGTAGTATTCTTGGCTGCTTTACAGCAGACATGTCTGATGCATTGGAAAAGTGCAAAGAGAGGTTATACTCTGGTAGCTCTTCACAATTGTCTGCAGAGTCAATGGGAGCAGACGTTAACTACCAGAATCTTTTATTTAATTCAAATCACTAAGTAAAGTGTGTGCTACTGAACATGTGTAAAGGGAAAGTTGTGTACCTCACTACTAAAATGTGTCTTCTTGGGTCATTAGGTAGCACACAAGGATCTAAACAAGCACTAAGGTTTTCAGGGAGAGAGACCTAAATGTGTGAAATGGACCTGCTGTAATGCAAAGCATATGTAGCTATCAGCATGAGACAAGTGGTGTGCCCTGTGCACTATGTGTAACTTTCAGCTATACTGTTATAAAGGCGTTTCTGTCCACAGATTATGTTGCTCATTTAGTTGACAAACAAGCCTGCTGCGAGGTTGTGAACTCACACTTAAACTGCTTGTTCAAAGTAAATTGTACCCAGCAAATTGTTTTAAAAATTAAGAACAAGATAATGGGCTGTTGCTGCAGCCTGGCATTATAGACGGCATGGAGCAATCGAGCACAGCAGGAGGCTTGGGAAGTATCCTGCCTTGTGAGTGCACAGTCCTTCCCAGTCCTGACTCACAGCCATCTCTTCCCCTACCCCTTCCTTCCCACATGTCAACCACAGCCTGCTTGACTACGTTTCTTTCTCTCTCCAGCGGTATCATAATGGATATTTCCTTCAAAGAAGCAAACATTGAAGGTCAGAAATATCCTGAGGCTTCTTTATTCCATCCTTAGTTACAGCCACATCCCTCAGCATAGGGGTTATTATATGTTATATTGTAGATGCAGAACACACAGACATACCTTTTGTAACAAAACCATTGATATGAAGGCATGAGAGGACGGCATCCCTGTCACTCAGTTACTCATTGTTTCATGACAAGGTCACTCAGCTATGAAAACATTCAATCTGACTTTACCAAGATTTTGCACTCACAGATGTACCCCAGATTGATTGTGATGTCAAGGCGGGGAAGATAATCAATCCAGAATTCATTGCAAAATGCCCTCCTGGATGTCAAGATGTAAAATACCGTGTTTATGGCACAGACATTTACGCTTCCTTTTCCAGTGTGTGCAATGCTGCGATTCACAGGTGAGTGACTTTACATGAGCAAGGCACTCAGACAAAACTGTCATTTCAATGTAGGGAGCTCTTGACTTTTCAAACCCTTTAGTAGGTTTGATTGCAGGCTGCTCTTCTAGTACAAAAGCTGTGAGAAAGGCAATGTGTGATGCAATGCTCCAATCTTATAAAATGCTGTCAATCCTGTATTCCTATTGAAACCAGTTGTGTTTGAAGATGTTTCTCAACCTTTGGAGAAGTGTCTTGAGATTTGCAGATCTTTCATTCATGCATAGCAAATTACTATTGTTATTCAAGTGGAAGATAGGGATGGAGCTGCTGCTGCTAATAAAGCTTCCCAAAAAAAAGAAAAAAAAAAAAAGGCATATCACCAGTGATGAATATAGATAACTCTCTCTTACTTCTAGGATTGATTCAAATGCCAGATTTGAATTTAACAGTCCTTGACATCAAAGGCTGAGTAATGTGCTTTCCTGCCACAGAAAAGGACACTGGATGAGAAAATGTATAATACAAATAGCACAAATTCTGCCGAGTTCTATTAGCCATGAAAAAAATGTGCATAAAATTTTAACGGAGAATAGCTTCACAACTAAAACACACTGTAATTGTAGGCAGAATGCAAAGGCAGGATGCATTCAGCTTAAAATGCAGTAAGAACTTACAAAGCCTGATTGACAACTTCAGAGTTATTCAAGCTATTGCCGTGCTTCCAGTTCTTTGAAATAGCTGGGATCTTGAGTAAAGTTGAATCGTTAAGGCTTTGGGACTTTCTACCTCACCTCCACCCTGTGCAGTGCACAGGCTGACATGCCTGTGTGCATAGAGCTGCCACCTCCTGGCTGCAGATCTGGCTGCTCAGGCCGTTGCTGGGGAGATGACTGTCAGGTGACTGGCTTTCAAACAACAAATTCTTTCTTCGGATACTAGTGAGCAATGTAAATTGTTTGTCTTTGCACACAGAGCTTGACCCAAAGGGCAGTTACAAAATACTGATAGCAGCTGCAATTTCCCCCGTAGTTCAAATGCTGGCTGCCTGTATTGATGCAGTGAGGGTTTCAGCTTTCCTCATTTGCCAGCTGGGTTTGACTTTGTTAGCTTACATGCTGCATTTCCACAGACAATGAATTTCCTTTTCTCACAGTTATTTTACCAGTAGCTTCTTGCATTCATCAGAGAAAGCTGCAGCTCTAACATATTCTTCATCATTGTTTGCTGCTCATTACTTTGTTTCCTGCACAGTGTCGTACCACCCCTTTAAAGTCACAGTCACTTCTTGATTTGCCCACTTTCCAATGATGCCACAGCAGGTTGCAAACACTGAAGGTTTTCTTCTTCTCTTGAGATACATATTACATCATATGCCAAACACCATTTAATGTGCACTACACATGGAGCTTGCCAGGTTTTCTAACAGCTTCCAGGAATATTATGTTCAGTTTACTCCAGGCTTATTTTTTGTAGATAACACATACTGGAACCCAAGGAAAACATTGATTTTTGACAAAAGTCAAGCAAGTGAGGAGGTTTGCCTCACAATTATTCTTCTGTCACATGGTTGGCCCAAAAACTCTTCTGAGTACCTCTCCCTGTATCTTCAGTCATTCAATTAAGCTTGCAGGAATTTTAACAAAGGCAGTAGCTTGTTCTTGTGTGCGACTAGGTCAACCTTAAACACAGGACCAGTAGATCAGTGGGAAGAGCAAACAAGTCCCAGCAGTACTTCAAAACAAACTGCTCTTCTCTATGTGGAAGAAGCACAAATATTTCTTAGCTGCAGACCTAGTAGTATCATTACATCTCCACTACAGTCACTGTAGTAAAGATAAAAGTGAACACTTCATGCCTCTTGCATTATTTAATATTTTCTAAGTTTTTTGGGAGAATTTCCACCTTCAGACACCATGTTTTCCCCTTGCAGTGGTATAATCGACAACACAGGTGGGAAGATTCTCGTCCAGAAAGTCGCCGGCCACTCTGGCTACCGAGGGAGCTTCTCCAACGGAGTCCGGTCCCTGTCACTGCCACGCTGGAGGGAGTCCTTCCTCGTGTCAGGTACCATGGTGGAGCACTGCAGCCACCTGTCCTTCCCAGCTGCTCCCTGCTGCCCAACCATGCAGGCAGCAATGGGCAGAGGGAGAAGCATCTTTCTCCTTTTAAAGACCTGTTCAGTCACTGCAGTGCCACCCCACCTAGCTTTAGCATGAGTGATGCCCTTGAGACAGTTTTTAGTCTGAGCTTCCTATATAGCCCAGAAAGAGACATACACCCCATCAGCCATGTGCTCGTTTAAGCCTGGTGTGGGTCTGACCCCACTGCAAGCAGTGACAAGCAGTCTGAGTTGACTCTCTGAGGGCACCTTAATTCCTTTTATTGATGCTCAAAATCCGAGCATCAGTGCTGATGGTGAGGTCTTTATATTGCACTTGTTCTCCACCCTCATAAGTAGTGCTGCTAAGGGAACTAAGGGGCCTTTTGGCTATTTGAAGTATCCTTAGCCTGCAGCTGAGTTTGTGTCTTCTGAAGCAACTTCTGACTTCTGTCAATCCATCTCAAGCCACATATAGTCATACTGTATCTATGCAAACCCTATATTAAGCAATCCTATTTGTGCATCCCAAGTATGTTATAAATTCTCCCCACCTTTGTTAGCAAAACTGTTTTGATGTCTACTCAGTGCAGGGAAATCCATCTTATTTTAATGCTCATTCCCTTTTTCTCCCCACAGTGTATTCAGCAGCTCACTTGCATTCACTGACAAAATTCACAGGGTTTTTTTCCTAAATTAGATCTTTTTTACGCCAGCTTCAGATTACCTTGAACCTACTTGCACTCATTCTACCTGCATGAAAGGAGAGTCTCATTTACATTGCTTTAGATACAATTCCTAAATCTGACTTCTTGTTGCATCCATACAATGGGTCAGTTCTTGCTGCATCCATACAACGGATCAGTTCTTGCTGCTCCACACTTTTGGAGGTTTACAATAGGTATGATCAACTGTTGTTAGTTAACTACGTCATTCCTGGAAAAATAACAGCTCAGGCAATTGAACATCCACTAAAAATAAGGAAATGTTCTTTTTATGTGAAAATTTGTGGACAACAAAGGAGGTCTTAGAAACTGACCAAAAGGAACTGTCATCTAGAGTTTGCATTAATGTATTTGGAGGCACTTTTTGCAGCATTCTGCCATAGGTACACCACATTATGAGAAGGACTTATTTTGGATGAGTAGGAATTTCCTGAAATAGCTGAATTGCTACTTGTACTTGTTGCTGTTTTTTCCCCAACAAACAGCACAGTGTAATTCTGGTACAAAAATGGAAAATAAGAAATTTTTGCCTCAGCAGCTGCTCAGTTGTTATCCCATAAAACTGTAGAAATTTTTGGTTTATAGTAAGAAATCTTCATTCTTAATTAATGAGACACTATAAAAGAAGATACAAGAGAAAGTTACACATGTAAGAGATGATGAGAAACCTGAGTATGTGTAG
This sequence comes from Brachypteracias leptosomus, assembly GCA_013401335.1. Classification (NCBI taxonomy): domain Eukaryota; kingdom Metazoa; phylum Chordata; class Aves; order Coraciiformes; family Brachypteraciidae; genus Brachypteracias; species Brachypteracias leptosomus. The sequence goes on along the minus strand of VYZX01007752.1, from coordinate 42,838 downwards.
GCATGATGAGATCCGTCCCTCATGCACTTCATTTCATGCATGCTGAGTGCTCTGATGTCAGTGGAGCTACTTATTTTATAAACTAGATCAAGTGTAAATCTAACCTATCATATCATATTTCATATATAAATAGGAAGAAAACTTTCACTATACCTACTGAAAATGGGGGCATTTTAGAAAGGAATTTAGAAGGCTGAAACCCCAGGAAGGCTGTGCTATTCGTCTCAGCAGCCTGAGGCTGAATGCAGATGGATCTCACTCTCAAAAAGAGATGAGGGGTTTTTTTTTTACAATTATGAGTCATAAAAACACATGTAACCTCATCTAGGTGATCCTGCTCCGGCAGGGGGATCGGACTAGATGATCTTTTGAGGTCCCTTCCAATCCCTGACATTCTGTGATTCTGTGATTCTGTGAATTGCATAAAGCATTCCCCCATAAAAATACAAAGTCACCTAAGGCATTAGTTTCAGGACAGCTTTAGAGTTTGGACTGAGTCCCCTGTTCTCCAGCTGAATTCTCTTTCAGCAGACCAGACCCATACTGTACTCTGGAAACATGCCAACAGTTTATTCCTAGTTAGGATATTGTCGCCAAGAGTTTGTGATGTTTAAATTGTGAATGAGCATCCACACAAAAGAGCACAGAAGAGGAATCCTCGGGGGACCCAGGAGATGAAGCATGATTTAGGGGCACTGGGGAAGGAGGTGTGTCCTCTGGGATTGAGGCATTCAGCACACCAGGAGGTATGCAAATGAACTGGTATTCACTTTCAAGCACTGAAAATGCCATGGCACTCAGTTGAATGACTCCATTCAGTTTAGGGGGAGTTTCGCAGCTAGTGGGTTAAGAAAATAGAGTCCTAAACCTCTGGGTTTGCTAGTCACAAATAAGCGTGAGAGGGTGAGCAGCCATCACCCCATAGCTTGTACTTCAATGGCCAGAATTTGAGGTTTTCAACCCATATGTAAACCCATCTTGAGGCATGTTAAGCAAACTTCAACCTAGATGCAACTTTTTCCAGGTAGTGAAAAAGACACAGTACCATTGTTTCAGAGAGCAGGGTCACTTTCAGGTCAGGCCTCAGACCTTCCTCTTGGTCACATATAAGATGCAAGTTGCTGTTGATCAAAAACCTGAGAGTCCAGAAGCAGCCAGCCTCCCCATGCAAGCAAGTTTATTTGCACAGCAGCAGGCTCCAGGCTTGCATTAGGAATCAGATTAGCACAGAAATATTTAAAATTAAGATGAGATTATTATGCTATTGCTACATCCATGTACCAACCACTCATACCTGACAGCTCTGCCTTTGCTGGGGACTAGGAAATGCATTTAGAAATGGTCCACAATCTCACAACTTTTCTGTCTTTCTACCAAATTGGCAGAAGAGCTTCCTAGTCCTGTTTGGCTCCTAGAACTGACCCTCAGTCCTAGCTTGGGGGGAAGTAGATATGAAGACCTACTGCCCTTCACTGAGGCCAGAGGGCAAGAATTGCTTCCCAGCTTGTCCCTGCATGCTAACTTGCAAGCTCCAGTCTTTGGTGGATCTGTGTTGACTTCAGTAAAGCTGCTCTCGATTTATACCATTGTAAATGAGAAAGGGAACCATCATGACTCAGGATTTGTAGGAGGTGGATATAAGTCTCACCTGAGATAGTTCTCATCTGAGGTTCAGATGCATGACACAGCATAGCGTCTTGTAGAGACAGTCACCAGGGTCCAGAAGTCTTCCATCTACCAGCTCCTAGAAGCTAGAACAGTCTTCCCTACACTGGGCTTTTCTGCAGCACTTTTCATTCGGTGATATACTGGAATATAAAAACTGCCCCAAGAGATGGAATTACATGACCACATGTGCCAATAGAGACAGCATCTGCTGTGGCACTAAAAAGATCTGTGGCTTAAAGCTCAACTGGGATATGTAACTCATTGTTTTAAGACAGGACCCTCATTTTAGATCTAAGTATAGGTACCATATATTCCCACACAGAAGCACAGCCTTCTCTCAGTTATTACTGCAAAAGACTGTTGCCAGAAATGGCATCTTCAAAAAGTGAGGTCAGAGAAGAATGCTGTGTGCGTGATGAAATGAATCCCACATCAAACGTGCTTCTAAGTTAGCTGCATAGTCACGCACTGAAAAAGGCTGCCTGGGGAAGCTGTGGGTTTAAGCACAGGTTACACAGATGTCCTTCAGGAATGGTCTCCTGCTTAACACCATTTCAAAGCAAAGAGATGAGCCAACTGACCTCTTCAATCTTTCACAGGACTGTGTTTTCATGCTTTCTAACTTTTTTTTATGATGTTGGATGTAGACACTGGTATTTTAAGTGGCATGGTTTTGAGATCTGCCATCAGATGAAAGAAATCTTTGAGACAATTAGTTGGGCAGTAAAGAAGCAAAGTCTGATTCTGAATGCATATGTTAGATGAGAACTGTATTGCAAGAAAACTTAGAATATTTTGTGATGCTTTCTAATGATTGTTTTTGTAGAGGGCAAGCCAAGAAAAGGTGTGACATATCCATCAGCCCTTGAATATTCTTCTTCAAAAAACACAGCAGTAAAATCAGGCAAGTAATTATGACTGACTTTCCCTTAACATCCATTCACAACTGTTGTAGCTTCTCAGTTGTGTGATACAAAGATATAATTACTGAGTCAGAAGTTCATGCATCCCCTAGTATTTAATCCAAATTCCTCATGGAATTTTTTTATATTAAGCATATGGAAATTATCCCAGATATTTCTATTTTTTCGTCATACCATGTTTCACAGACTTCTGTTTTCAAGTTGTTTCCTCTTTGCTTTAAATCTGTGAGTGAGTATGATGTTGTACTGCTCATATGAAAACATTTGAGGTTGTACGTGTTGACTTTCTCCTAATGTTATTCATGTTATCTTTTGGGATATTCAGTGTTGAGAGTGTAATAAATAATAATCTAATACTAATGACACAGATGGCAATGCACAGCAGCTTTAGCTAAGGATGATATGATAAGGAACTACTCTGTATAATCATTTTAGTCAGTATCCTACTCTGTAAGACTCAACTCAGTTTAACTAATTTAGCTATTTTTTGCTGAGCCTGAGCCTTCCTGAGCTTATCCACTGTGAGCTCTGGTATAACAAAATGTGCTCTATCTTCTCCATGAACTCAAATGCCTGTTAGTGGGTGCATCCATCCAAGGCCACACAGAGCTTACTTGGAGTCCTGGTCTTCTCCTATTCATTATTGCTTGGTCCTTGGAAGCAAAGTACAGAGCTCTTTCCTCATCTTTAAGTTTTTACTTGCACAAAGGCAAATTTAAATACCAAAGCTGTAGTTATTCAGGTTGTGCATCACTCAAAGCCATGCTTTTAGTTTGCAATACCTTTGCATTGACAATCAAATAGGTGCAGATTTGTATACATCTTGACCAGGTACACAGAAATTGCTGACCCAAATATCATACACTGCTAGAAGGGAGGCAATACCTTAGAAATCTTGCCTTTTTTAAAGAAACATTTACTAAAACTACATCTCATCATTTCCAAAAGTACCCACACTTGAAGTGTTAAGCCAAATGTGCCACACCAGACCAGGAACAATCACAGCCAGAGTAGAGCTCAGCAGGCTACAAGCAACAATTTCTTCTACCAATGCTAAAACCCAGATTATGTGAGAATCGGTGTAGGAATGAGGACCATCATCAAGTCACTTTTAAGTCTTGCAAACAAAATACCAGAAGCCTGTTCCTGCAGCAAGCCAGTGGCTTCATTCACTTTGTTCTTGAATCAAACAGTATGAATGAAAAAAGATCCTAGCAACAAAGGCTGTGCACTCACATAAAGAAAACCCAGGATGATTAAAGGAACAAATAAGTAACAAATTGTTACATCAAACCCAGTGTTTGAGGATGCCTCTGCCTTGCTTTGCCCAGCCCTGTCCCATAGGTAGCAAAGAGATCTGATGGTCACAACCCATCTTCGCCGAGCCCCACTTTGTCCTGTCAGCCCTCCTTAACCCTTCCACCTTGGCACAGCCATCTCAGCTGTACTGTAGAAACAGCTTGTATTTAACATAACAATCTCTGTAATATGGTGCTAGGACCATCTCTTCACAGAAGATTTCCTACTTCTTTTTTAATTTTAAAAAAGATACCTTCTTCCTCTGATTTAAATTACAGAGAACATATTGTTCACTTGGATACTTAAGCCTATTATCTGTAGGAGGTAAAGGCAGTCCTTTAAGGATTACACTTACTTGCTGCCAGATGAGTGAAAAATCTTGCTTCACACTTGATCAGCTGTCAGAGATGCAATTTTGGTCCTTCACCCAGGGATGCCAGAGATTCATAGTGCCTGGCATTTCTTTAAATACTGCTGGCCATTACAGTGCTTCCCAAATGCTGAGCAGAGCAGGAAAAACCTTCTCAAAATTGTAACTTTTCACACCTGGTAAAAACAATCAAAATATGTTGTTTTAAAAAATAATACAATTTTTTAAGAAACCATTAACCCTGGAGTCATTTCTCAAATAGGTCAATGCTGCCAAAATAGCTAGAGAAGATAAAAAATGGAAGATCAAAATCCTGCAGTACTCAGTCAGACTTAAAAGCAGGGGCAGATTATTTTGCAGTGTAGTAGTAAATGAACTGTAATAAATGTTCCAAGTACTTTGATGACTTTGGGTCTTAGAAGAAAAAAAGGACAAAAAAAATCTCCCTTTTCTTTTTAAGACAGTCCATGGCATTCAGAATTTGGCCCTGTGATGATCTGACAATGTCAGGCAAGAAAGAACTATATCTGAATATGAATTAGTGACTGAAATATTGCATGTTAGCTGGTATTCCTCAAACACCCTTCATAGACTGTGACCCTGATTCTCAGGACACATTGTTAATCAGAGGAAAAATCAACGACATGATGCATTAATCTTATGACTGTTGGTTTATTAGTGGTAAAATCCCATATTTATTGCTCACTTCAGAAATTCTGCTGACATTGGCAGGAGCTTTTGAGCAGTAAAAATGCCTAAATTTGGCACCAAAAATATGGGATTACTGCTTTCTAGAGGCACTCAGCCATCTCTTTTTCTCTCTTGGTTAGAAAACTCTGGTTAGACTGACTGACCTACCTAATGCTGGGTGATGGGATGCCTTCCTTTGGGGACTGATCATCTCTAAACATAAGACATAAAATTATTTTCTTCCAGAGCTGCCTTTCCTAATGTGCTTAATTTTGCTTCAGAGCCTAAAAAGCCAGAGCAAGACCTAAAAGCTACGAAGAGTGCAGATACTGCCAATGCATCAGAACAAGGTATGGGTTGAGGATCTCAGTGCTCTTTTACAGCATCCATCCCAGTCTAAACTTTCTGTTGGTGCTTATAGGAAGCAATTTGACACTGATAACACATACAGCTTTACCTCTCCCGTCCAACTTCTTCTCTACATCCTCTTTTTCCCACCAAACCAACCCCATTATATGAGCACCTGCAACAGTGCTGGAAGGGCATGTGCCAATTCAGAGAAGAGAGGGCACCCTCAAAGCTTCATTTCTGCCTGCGCTTTGGGTGAGTTCAGGTGTCATGAACTTTAAAAGCCTGCATTATGGCTCTTAGCAATTTCCTATTCAGGGGATGTGCCCTGCAAACCCTTTGAAGATACCACGAGGGAGATGGACATTCTGCCCACAGAACTGGGAACAGCTAGCTCTCAATAGACCTCCTTTTGTGTTAAAGCCTCCACCAGAAACCCAGCCAACATGCACCAAGGCAACATCTTTTTCTCTGCTCTTACTGTTCTGCTTCTTTGGGTTTTCTGCTAATACTGGTAGCTCCCAGCTTTCTTGCTCCTTGCAGCCTGGGGCGTGAAGCCGGCTGATGTGCTTGCTCCCCACATGGGAAGACTCACTGTGCCCTCTGTCTTCTTTCTTTTAGTGCAGCAGTGTGGTTCAGCCCAAAGAGAGCCACTCATACTGATTTTTTCAGCTGAGTTGTTTTGTTTTTCTTCTGAGCTCTCTTTCAGCATTATCCCATTAAAGCTGTCTGAGATCTGAGTTTTTCACCGGCTAGCATTAGGTGGTAATTAATCCACCAGACAGTTTCATGACTATGCTTTCTAAAAGGAGAACATCTAGCAATAAAATACAAGCTTGTGCTGTGCAGCAATGAATAGACTGCACACCTCCCCTTTCAGTGTACACAGTGTGCCATGCCATCCCCAGGGCTATGGCCAGGGTGGAGAGGAACAAGACTGAGGTGAACATGGAATATATTTTAGGGCAGTTTTTTGTAACAGATGGAGAAAATAACAGTGAAGGATCTTTTTTGAGACAATAACTTGAAAGAACTGTAGGCATGCTAACAATTTCATACAAAGATATTTAGGATGCAAATTTTGCAACTAGAATTGTCTCTGTTCTCACCACAGATGATACATTTTAAAAGTAGTAGCAACTGTGAGATGAGTCAAAGTTAGATGAAATTGGCACTTCCCAGGTGGTACTCTCCTCCACTTCCCTCAGCCAAAGCCCTAATCCTCCCTGCTCCAGCTCTGACCTGCTCCCTGAATTACTGTTACTTAAAAGTTATCTTTTTGCCAAAAGCATTTCAGTTCACTGGTGGGCAATGCATATTTTATTCTGGTCTATGAGTCAGAAGGCCAGCTTTTATTACCAGATGAGATTTCCATTTAAATGGCCTTTCTCACGACTTAATTACACTGAGAAAAGATGACGGCAAAACAGAAATGGCTACTGGCTGGTTGAACCATTTCATAGATCTAAGATATCTGTCAGGTTGATAGGTGTTCCTGGCCAAAGCAGAAGAGTGTTGGGGAAACACTAAGGCTGCAACAGGCTGTTGTCAGCACCCTCTGGAGAGCAGTGTAATGCTGCATCACACAGACACCTGTGCTACACATCCACACAGCGACAAAGACACTAATGGCTTCACAGATGACAATGCTTGTAGACATCCTGAGGAGAGCACCAGTGTCTGGGTTGCCTTAAAGAATGAGTGCTCTTAATGATGCTTCCATATGTGTCACACATCCAGCTTCATTGATCACATCAATGTTTCTACAGGTGACGCAGTCCACAAAGAATTTCAGACATCTCAGGTGCCTACATCAGCTACACAAATGGCCACCACAACCCCAACACCAACGATGACAACAACGGATCCTTCCACCACAATGCCAAAGCCAACCACAACACCTGCAACAACCAGAACCACAACGGTTGCAGCTGCAGTCAAGGCTCGACCTGGACTGCATAGGGTCAGAGATATAGGTCAGTACCATGGATGTATTCCTTGCTTTCCTTTCCTCCAGACCTACAGCTTTCCTAAGAAACAAGACATGCAGCTGAATATACCATGATTTAGTGGATCATGAATTCAGTAAGTCAATGTAGAAATACTAGGAGTGGATAAAAAAATTAACTCCAGCAGATGGGCTGGAATTAGAGTTGTGCCTTTGAGATACATGCAGAATGTGTCTCACATAAACACAAACATGTAGATTATCTGAGGTGAAAGTTCATCTGTAGAAAATTTATAGCTAGTCTTTATCTTTACATACAATCCACTGGCACATAAACATTTATTTGGAAGTAAGCTCTCCATCCCCAAACATTGTCATAATTTGCAGGTGTAGGAGTCAAAAAATAGCTCTTTCATTCATGTGTCTGGACTGGGAGTTCAACAAATAGGTCAAAACTCATTTTAGAATTAATTTTGCAATGACTTTAAATAAATGGAATTTTATTTTTTGTAACAACTTTTGGATTTTAAAGATTAAAGCACTGTGCAGGAATTCTCATATGATTTTTGCCCACCTGGTTTTCCTTAACCTTTCCTTCTCCATTTGTTCTTATTCATGAACATTGAGTTTTTTGGTTCAATAGCTGAAAATTAAAATCTCTTATTTTTAGGTTCTAGCAGTGTCCACCCAGCATATTCAGCTGTGGTAGCTGCAGCATCAAGTAAGTATGGTGAAGTAAGTATGCCACAAGGCATGCAGTACAGTGTATTTTAAGGCAGCAATGATTCAATAACCTTTCAAGCCTCAGTAAATTAAATTAAATCCAAGTCTGGATTTAAACTGAAAAACAGATGCTTGGCCTGAATGTCAGAGATGCTGATCCCCCACTGCTCTGGGGAAGCCTTTATAGTGAATATCTGTGCATTACAGCCTTGACAAGTGCTGGGTTTCACAACACTTGAGAAAAAACTTGTGCTGTTTGAATCATGTTTTCCTATTGCTTCCTTCTGTCTTACTCTCTCAAAGGGAGACTTGATTTAGTTGTAAAATACATGATGCAGAGGCCTTCATAGCCATCTAAACTTAGGGCTGAGAGCTCTGAAATGATGACTTAGGTTAAACCAATGCACTCTTGAAAACCTCAGGCTGTGGTTCTGAGCCTGACATAAATATGGTGTTATTTCTGGCATGCCACTCATGTTACTGACAGCAGAGTGGTGGCTGTTCAGAGCTCTGCATCTCAATCCAGAAGCCTGCTCCCATTCCAGCCCACAGCCTGCAATGCAAGTATTTAGAGGTGTTTTCTCATACAATGTGCAACTGCTCAGCTGTGTGGTAAAGGAGAATATTTTCAACCATCTTTAAGCTTTTGAGAATGGGTATATGATTGCTCTTAAGTGAAAAGGGAGCTGGGCCATCATTAGGTTTTATGCTCTGTCGCTATTTCTGAGTGCCTTGAGCTCAGCTTTGCTCTTACATATGCAACTGTGACTGCCCCTGCTGCCATGTAATTCAGAGCCAAGCAGAAGACAAGGTAGGTTTCTTTGAGGCAATTCAGGTCTTGAGGGAAAGCATCATTAAGTCAGATTTAGCTGCAAGCCCAGAATACAGTCAGGAGCTGGAGGGGTAAATCTTACCGAGTCAAAAGTGCAGGTAAGTGTATGGCAGGATTTACAGAAGTACCAATACAATTCAGAGGGGATTAAATTCAGTGGGAACCTGCATAATTTGGTACCTAATGATCCTGTAAACCTGGTCCTGCTTGTTTCATTCTTTCTATTTCCTATTCCCACAGGCTGAGCACAGAAGAGGCCATTACCGTCTATTAAAAGCAATTAGGAAAGTAATTTTGAGGTTCCCCAGTCAGTGAGAGATGTATGTTGAGGGCAAAGCTCTGGCAACACTGAAATCAGTGGAAAGGTTGTATTTGTCTCTAATAAGACAAAATCTTTAGTCAAAAAATAAAATAAAAAAAAAAAATTAAAAAGCACTCACTTTTCCAAGTCTTTCAGTGGTCACTTCACTGCAATTTGGATCCATCTTTCTTCAAAATTTTCTTTACTGAAGTTCTAAACATAAATTAACTCCCAAAAGATTAAAACGATCAGACTTAGGGACAGGTCATTGTGAGCTGGAGGAATGGTGGAGACCTACTTTTGATTTCACAGACTTCATTTCTAGGATATGTCCAGCATGTCTGTACTTGGTATCTGGCTTCCTGAATTCTCCTGATCTCTTCTTGATTCTGAAAGAGAAGAACTGGCTGAAAAATAAATACAGAAAGTACAAACAGTTTTGAAGTGATGGCCATAAGAAAGTAGTTTATCAGTTTTTTCTGTCTGAGGAACCTTTAGAACTCATTCCTATTATTCAGTCCAGAGTTTCTGATGATGCCATTGGCCTTAACCAGAGTTTGGCTTGACCAAATTGAGTCAAATAATGTTCTCCTGTACATCTTTGCTTACAGGGACTCACAGATCTACCTCTCACAGAGCATTGGTAGTTTGCCTGCAAAAGACAACTCTAAAGCATATTAGAAAAAAAAAAAAAAGGGGTAGTAGAGCACAGCTATGGGTGCTGTTAGCTCTGGCATTTCTGTTTCCAGCCATTGGTACTGGCTAAAGTTCATAGGGACAAAATAAATGTAGAGCTTGAAGATTAAAGGAGGGACCAAACTCCTCCATCCCAGCTCTTGCTGTTCTTTCCCTTTTACCTTCTTTTTGTCAAAGACAGGGACAGGACTCTGCTCTGTTGCAGGATCCCTGCTTTAAAGATTTGATGTGGCAAAGCTAAATGAAAAACCATTGATGCAACTAGTGTGACATTTGACAGCTTATTCTTATCTGCCCTTCAAACAAGTGCAGCACTTCACCACAGAAGTATGTGATAAAGGATGATCTCGAGGGGGAAGCAGCAATGGCAACGAGATGCAAACTCTCTCCTGCTCTGAGCGTAACTCTAAGTTCAGCCACGCTCTGGTACTCCGATGGCTTCTGTCTCTTTTCAACAGCAGTTAACCAAGCACACTCCCAAGGGCCACAAACTTATTTGCTCTCTCCCATCCCAGCTCTTCAAGCAGTCCTTTCTTGCACAGCTTCTTGGACCCTAGATGAGAATTGGGAATAAGTTCAGTGCTTCTGTGAACACTGCAATCATAAACCATGTCACGATTCTGGTGCCATGTTGAGGCACTGAGCTGGCAATCACTCATCAGGCAGTGAGTGCCTGGGCATCCTCAGGCAAGGTGCTGCCCTGCATTCTGTGCCCAGCTCGGTTCAATGCTGGCATCCCTTTTCAGACAAGGACTCTAAGATGTGCACTGCCTATCACTGTACATTACACTACTTTCATCCCCATCTGTGACTTAATATAGTAGTAAAAAGAAAAAAGAAAAGACTGGGGAGACTACTTACAGTGGTGTGAGTGCTAGAGAAAGTATTGGAATCTCTTCTTCAGCAGCTCCAGAGCACCAGAGCTCATGCATTCAGGAAGCACTGGGTAAGGGCTCCATCCTAGCACTAGAGAAAATAGCTGGCATCTATTTTTGGATGCTGTCTTTCCCCCAAAGCTACCTGACTACTCAGTCCATCAAAGCTGCTGACCAAGTTGCAGAAGGCCAGGCATGTTTTGTGCATCAAGTAGCTGCTTGCCTTCTCAAATCAGTTCCCATCACTTGCACAGTCCAAATTGCATTTCTCTCTGCTGTGCCCATCCTTTACTACCTCCATGCCTCCCTGCTCACTACAGGACTTGCTCCCAAACAAGCTTTCTCAACTCCACTGCTTTCACTTCTTACCCAGTTCTTGGGATTCACCTGGTGACTGTCCATCCCCCGTTTGTTACAGATTTCTCCTAGTACTGCCTCAGCCGCCAGCTTGCACAGAGCTCTGCTTTAATGAACACACATTCATGTGCTGCAGGCTTACTGGCATCTCAGATTCAAAGGAATAACAAGCCCTGCAGATCACAGAAGTACATTTTCAACCTTTTACCCTCTACCACCACTGTGTTTGCCCCAGCCAGCAAAAGCATGGCAGAAACCAGTTTACTGCAGGGACAGTGGTATCATGCCTTTGGGAGGTACAGCCAAAGGACACAGCCCCAAGACCCAGCACAGTCAAAAGGAGCATAGAGAGAAATCCATGTTGCTCCATGCTCATGGGTATGGAGGGTAGCCTTAATTCATTAAAAAAGTGGCATACTGATATTGAACTGATCTCTTTTTTACCCTCTTGCACTCTGTTTCTACTGACCTTGTAAAAAGTGTTATATACACATTTGGCCTTAGCTGTGGCAAACCTGAAACAAGGGAAGCTCTCAGGCTCAGAGTTAATTTTCTTCCACATCTTTGGCATGTATCAATCTCCCACATGATGCATGCCCTGCACGACCCCATACAACACTGCTGCACAGACAGATGTTTCCCTCCACAGCCTGAAAACTCAGCCTGGGCTAGCTGTGGTCCATCTGGAGCCAGAGCATACAGAGTTTAAAAGCTTTGCCAGTTTTGGCAGATGAGCCTGTTATTTCCTTAAACAAGATCTCTTTGGTGTCTGGATTCCACAAGGTCTTTCAGGACAGCTCCCAGAAATCCCATCAAAGGGCTTCCAGTGGCCTATGAAGGTTTGAGTTTGGGTCAAACACAAGCTATCTGCTGTCACCTAATTTTGCAAGATCAGGTTCCCAAGGAGCAGCAATTCCTGTTTTCTGAGACAACCATTCAAAATGGTCTCATTTATGACATCTTGTTGACAAAAATATCTCATGGGTCCAGTGTTCACAAGAGTCAGCTAGAACATCCCCATTGATTTCACCAGGTTTTGGAATTAATCTTTCTGGGAAAACTAATGAATAAAGGCTCGTTAAAGGATAAGTTTGCTAAGAAGCTTCTCAAGAATAATTAATGAAATGAAAGGCATGATTAAAGACATGGTTTTCATCTGCAAGTGCTTTAAGCCTTTAGTATTTTTGAACAAAGGGAATTTAATAACCCAATCACCTTCAAAAAAAAGCCTTTTGTGTAGACACTGGTGAAAAAATTTTAGATACATGAATTCCCCCACATTATTTTCATCATTGTCTCATTATTTACAGTCTGCCTGCTTGTTTGTAACCACTCACTCTTTGCAGAAAGGGTAGTATCTGGTCAGGGGGTTGTTTTGGGTGTGGGGCTTTTTTTAACCTTCCTCACACAACCAGCACAATTGGATGATACTGAACTAAAACCGAACATAGATAACCAGAGGGAGTGAGAGAAGGAAAGTTGTAAAGGAAAACAAGTCACAGCAGTAGCTACAAACCTTTCTAATGCCAACCAGATACATGTTCAAGTAATAGTCATAACAGAAGGGAATGTTAACTATGCTTATCTATATGACGGAGCAATGCAATCCTTTTTAAAGCATATATATAGTTAACATCTGAGAAAGTACTCAAGTGAAAATATTTTATATATGAATCATTATCTCTAACAGCTATAAAATGAGACTCAGTGAAAGAGCCAGGTAACAGTAGTCCTGAACCAGCATGGTATAAATTACACTTCTCCATTTTGTTGTCTACTTAGGACAGGTTCAGGCTGCACAAGGAAGAGGACAGAATACAGGTATGTCTTAAATTAATAATAGCTTGTAGATTTGTATTGCTAAAATACTAGAAAACCCTTTTTAAGTTCCATGTACTAACTAATATAATATTTTCAAAGCATTCAGGGCCACTTCCACCTCTGCAAGTAACAGGAATATTTTACGACCCAATACAGGTAAAGGCATTACAGTCCCTTCTCTAATTCCTCCCTATAGTTCTACCACTCCCATGTACTGAGTCATGCAGTAATGTACTGTTTTTCACTCCCAGCTACATTCATGGCAGGATGCAGTGAGAGCAGATATCACACTGGTTATTGCGTGACAATAGCATAAATTTTAGGGGAAAAAAATGAACAGGAATTGTTAAATTTAGAATTGTTCTCAAAACAGTCTTCTAAAACAATTTATAAAGGTCTTCTATAACATATGCTGTTGCAAAATGAGAGGCGATCTTTGTGTCTGGCTAAGTTTGGAGGATGAAGGCCTGAGAGAAGACATGTGTTTTCAGTTTCCAGGCCTAGAGCATGATCAGCATCTCAGGACCCAATACCAGTTATTCCAGCGGACCAGTGAATACCTGCACTGTCCAGCATCTACTAACATTTAAATTCTGCTTTCACTAACCTTTCTGCTTTTAAATTCTTTTTCTTTAAATCCATAGTTTCCCCATTTCTTTTCCACTTGGTTTGAAAACGTGCAGAAAGACAGTTCAGGGCCACCTCATCCCTTGGGATTGTGCATTTCTCTTGCCTGCTGGTGCTTAACCTCTCGCCTCTTTGTCGAATCATGCAGGTATTCAGCGCCAAGAGCCTGTTGCCACCTTCCAGAGGGTTGTGGGCTCTCCAGCCCACCTGGGTGAGCAAGACTGCTAGCAGCAGATTTTCTGCTCTCTTTCATAGTTTTAGCAACCCTGAATTAGCCATCAAACAGTACTGAAGATTGTTTTCACGTGTCCTGGAGGAGGACCAGGGCAAGCCACGCACACCGAATGCCAACAAGCAGCTTCCTGAATGCCAAAGGCAAAGGAAAGCTTGATTGCTGGCGAGTTGTTGTTTCAGGCCATGGGAATCAACATCTACCACAGCATTTGCAATTTTCCTTATTTGTTAGTCAAAATGAGAAACAAAAGACTAGCTCAATCGCAGACCTGATAGGCTGCACAGAGCTAAATCTTTTGTTCCTGTTGTTCCCAGGAGCCTCTGGGCTGACTGCAATCATAGATGTTGTCTTTAATACTGAGGGTAGAAATATCACCTGTAGCTTCCTTCCTCCCTTGCTGTGCAATTCATCATCCTTCACCAGCAAGCAGCTCCATCAGCAGGTGCTCTGCATCACAACTTCCCAGGGCTCCAGAGTGCTTGGTGCACATGCAACCACTAACTCTCCCTTGATGGGATGCTGTTTTGCAGTAGGACTTTCTGGATAATACTGGTCAAATAAGTTTATCCAGCAATCTCCTTATTTAAATAACAATTTGTAGTTTACCTAGTTGCAGCATATTTTCAGTGGATACACTTCTCCTTGTAAGAGTTACTGCGTTCCCTCATTTTTCTACCTTCCCTCCTTGTTTCAGTCTCCTTCTCTTCCTTCTGGTTTCCATCCCTGTTTGTCTTTCTCATATTTTTTGGCCGTACTGATGTCACAGTAATTTCTTTTTTTCTAATCTCACTTTTTTCATGCTCACCCAATCCCTTTTGTCCTTGTCAAAATCAAGTGCCCACCTTTAGAGGAGAGACAGGGAGGCAATATTTTCCTGAACTGAACAGCAGAGCAAATATGTTGCCTGTAAACATGCTGGACATAGCAATGTACTAATTATGTGACGCCACATATAGGGTGGGGATAGCCTGGGGTGACAGATCTGCCTTTCTGGCAAGGGTGAAATAGGAAGAGCTCTAACATCTGGACCAAAGGATGTGCTGGCTAATCCTCAGAGTGGCTGAATCTTTGCCAGAGAAGCAGGAGACCATAGTGTTGAGTCTTCTTTAAATCAGAGTTTGACCCCATCTGATTCCTTCAGGTCCCCCTGAAGGTGATTACAAAGCACAAATTTCCCATTAGGAATTATTCTGTTTTCTTCATAACAGAACAAGAAGAAAAAAACCCCATGAACACATACTTTTCATACTCCCAATGAGTCCTGATCTTTTTTTCAGCCAGGTTTTGGCAGCTTGGATGTGTTGCTTCCAAGCAGCCAATTTTTATAATGATCAAAGGGAAATTCCTGAACAAGACCTTGCTTTCTTGGAGAGAAGTGTTGTTTTTCTTGATCCTACCAAGCACACACACGCTGCTCTGCAAACAACAGCAATCAGTTCTGTGGGTTTGGATGGGGAACTTCCTCTCATCGGCTCAGGTTAGCAAAAGGGTGTGCTGGGAAAACACCCTCCCCAACACACCAGCTTCCTGCACAGCTCCTTGCTGCACATTCTTCAGAAGGTCTCAACTCTTCCAAGCTCTTGACAGTGCACATTAATTTCCTTGAAATCCCATACTCGCTTAACCCAGAATTTTTATCAAGACAATTTTATAGAAGAGTTGTGGTGCTGGTGGTTGTGTCTTTTTTTTTTTTTTAAAGACCTGTCTATGAGTATTTTAAAAATCAACCTTTGATTTTTATGGACATCATCAAGTAGAAAAAACCCAAAACCTACCTACTTATATGAATAATCATTTCCCTTTCAGATATGTATTTCATTGAGAGTTTGTTATGTGTCTAGGATTACACACAAGAAATAGAGCTTTGGCCTGCATTTATGGTTCACTCCAAAAGCTGTGTATTCTGCATATTTGCAGTCAGCTACCCAAAATCTTTGGCACTTTTCTAATGCTTTTTTTCATTAAGAAGGAAAACACAGAGGCTTTCTCGCCACAGAAAATTTTAAAATGGTGTGACCCATGAGAAGACTACTTGAAGAAGCAATGGACAGCTCTCACCCATAGGGAACTGGACAGACTAGAGCAGCTGCGGTCATCTGAGTTGAAGTAGTTCTTGAGTCAATCTAGAGAAACTTCAGCATTACTCCTACTGGCAAAAAGCAGTCTTTACCTTTTTCAGCATCTGTCTTTCTGAAAAGCATCTCTCTGTCTTTTTTGATCTTAAACTATCAGAGAAGTTAGAGGAGCCTGTGCTCTGGCAGTAGAAGTAAACCTGTGATATGTGGGATGGGCATGTTCCATTACTCTGCATCCTTCAGGTCCCGTGCCTGCTTATGAATAAGAGAAAGATGAGCAGTTCTGTGCACAGCTCCTTGGCTGGTTTCACATGCCATACCATTCCTACACTTCAAGCACATTTTCCACTGCAACTCACAAAGCAACATACAAAAGACTCAAGAACTGTGGGGTCTTCTTCATGATTTGCTCTTTGGCTGTTTTTTTCAGCTGGTCAGACTGAAAAGTAGCTTCATATGAATCTTTTTTCACAGTCACTGGATGCTTCCCCTGCCTTGGAAGGGTGAAGCATACCCTCTGGGATTACCTATTCACATACTGCTTTCACTGAAATCTGTTGTTCTGTGACAGCATTCAGGAGGCACATTGGCCACTCTGATAACAAATGAGCATCAGCTCTTCTCTATGGATAGGGTCCTCCTGCTCTGCAACTAGTACACTTTGCTGGCAAACAACTCCACCCAAGTGGGTCATGAACTAGGAATACTCCTCCTGTCTTTCCTCCTGTTTCCTTCCGTTACCCAGGCCTGCCCTTCTTTCACCCTACTTCTCCTCCTAAGCAAAATCACAGAAAAACTTATGTCCGTATCATAACTGACTTCTCAGCTCTTTGCTTTCCTCATTTTTTATATTTTTCAGTGCTCAGCATAAGGAGGGAAAGGGGTCTGGAAAAATCACCTTAGCAATGAAATAAGATGGGGTTCCTCCTGCCCTAAGGGAGAATACACATCTTATTCAGCCATCTGCCTCACACAACAAGTCTCCCTCCCAGAAAGAAGCTGATAGCTCCTCACTGGGATGGCAACCTAAGGACAAGATCAGTGCTTTCACTAGGCTGGAGGGCACTGGCAAGCCAATGCCTTTTTGCAAACCTTCATTGCAGTTCACCCACTCGGTATATATTGGGAATACCGATATTTTGGGAATACCGCAGTTGGGATCACAGTCTAAAGCTGCAATGAGTGGAGAAGGCGGCAGATTATTTATTCTGATGTCAGTATACTTAGGAAAGACATTTAGATAAGAAAAGGAGAGTTTATGCTAAGCATAAAGAATAATAAAGAATAATGAGTATCATTGAAATTTTCTGACATCTTAGCCTTAAAAACTCACAATGGGGAAAAAACCCTACATTTGTAGTAGGCCTAAGTAGCAACAAGACCAGGACTTGTGCAAATCTTAATCAAGAGCAGTTTCTATCGGCAGATTCTACATGTTCAATATTTAAGGGACCCCTTTCCTTGAGAACATTTAAAGCAGACTACACAAGCTACAGACAAATTCATGATGGGGTACTCTCTCTTACAAGGGGATGGATCATTGAATATAAGATGTCTTTCCCATTAATGATTTTGTTGCTGGAGAGGGCTGTGATGGTGGCCCTTGTAAAGGCCATTCCCTTGAACCCTCTACTTACTTCAAAGCTGAGGCATTACTAATCCTCACACTGGCTGTGACAAGCAGCACAGCCCATATTCATTAGCCTGCAAATCCAGCGTCAGCAGTGGTGGCTGTCAAGTCAGAATTTGCATCATCCCAAATGTGAACAGATCTCCCTTATCCTGCAGGGGCAGGCTGAGCCAGAGGGAGGAAGCGCTTCCATCATCTGTAGCTTAAGCCATCAGTATGCTTATTTAGAAAAAGCTGTGGCACTAGGGCAAGGGGTGCAGAGGGGTCTTTTGAGGCATAAAATGACAGATTGCATCAAATGCAATAAGAGGTTGGGCATGTGGGGAAGGGATGTTGTATTAATAGTTTCTCAGCAACCAAAGTGCCTGTGTAGACTAATGTGATAAAGTCTGATGAATTCAGATTGTCACTTCAAACAAATAGTTTCTGGCATAGATGTAGTCACTGCTGGCTCACTTAAATGAATGGGAAGTTTAATCAGCATGGACAGCTGTGACAATTGGTGAAGGGAACTTTAATTAGCATAGAGGAGACTGCCCATGCAGCAAGTTGAAATTCCCATGGCAATAACAACATTAAATTGGACTGTCAGAACAGGGAGACTGACCACCTCCCCAATTAGTTGGGGAAGATTATTTGGTGGGTGACCTTATTGTTACACTAAGCACAAATCAGCCAGCTGACCCACAGCCTTCAGGAACTGGTAATTGCTCTGGCAAATAAAAATAAAGAGTGCTGCATTGCCTACGCTTGGGTTTTCCATACCAACAGAGCTAATGTCAGCTGTCTGCCTGGGTAAGGAATACAGATTTTATTGGATGCAGATAAATGCCTGAGGCAGATAACTACAAATTAGCTTTCCTATACAATTTGGCTGCTAAAATATATGGCACATGTTAATATCTAATTTCACTACAGTGTTAAATCCACCTACTTTCTGCTCTGCAAATAAGGCAAGCAGGGGGAACTGCATATATGGGATACCAACTGGCACATGTGAGGTATGTGGTATGTAGGCTGCAGGATGAAGCGTGGCTTTGCTGTGTTATTGAGGAACTTTTATGTGTCCATGTAATTAAAGCCTGTGCTGGAACATAGACAAGTCAGGAGGGCAACCTGCTGACTATTTCAGGTTTTAAAAAAAAAAAGCACAATCATTCTCATCCACGTGATGACAAAGAGAGGCTGTGTACAGGTCCAAGTTATTGCTTCTTTTCTTTCTCTTTCTCATGTCACCTATGACTTCCGCATCAGATAAACCCAACACGAGCCAGTGCTACCAGCAAAAACAGCTGTCTTGCCTCCCAGCCACCCTCTGCCCAGGCACCTGTATGGCCAGAGGGGGACCTTCCTCAGGGAGCTGATCCAGCCTATCATTAACCTTTTTCTTTCTTGACAGTTTAACTCCCCTCTTTTCCCCTTCTCTTTGTGTCCCACCAACACCAGGCAGGCACAGGGGCTGGTGTCACAGCAGGAGCAGGCAGGAGGATGCCTGGCAAGAGGAGGGGTCTGCTTTTGGGCAGTGGGGCCGGTTTGCACCACCTGAAAAAGTGTCCATGTGACTGTGCCTGCAGGCATTTTTACACAGGCAAAGTAAGAGCAGAGGGGGCATTGCCACATCATACTGATGAGCTTTTCCCCTCCTGGCTCTGGGAGGCCATGGATGCTAGTGGAGTGGCAGGGTCACCAGACACAAGTGCACAGCCCAGTCTCAGCCGGCAAGAAACAGTGGTCCATGACCACTTCTTTCAAAGTGCTCTCCTGCAGCTTCCGCCCCTTTGCTTTACTTTCTGTGGCTACTGAACTACCCTCCTTTGCACTTATCCAAGGAGCAGCCACAGGCACACACCAGCTTAAGCCAAAAATTCTCTAACGCTGTCCTGTTTTCCCTCCCTACACCTGCTTGCATCGTGTATTACTGGTACCTCCTCAGGTCACACTCACGCCTCTTCATGCCTGCAGCTGGTGGGTTTGCTCCCATCAAGTATTTTCAGTTAATGTACTCCTCAGTCACCCCCATCCCAGAGTGTCTCACATAGCAGAGGGTTTCTCTCTCAGGAGCAGCAGCTGCACCTGTACAGGATTTGCCTCATGACCTTCCTCAGAACAAAGGCAGATTTGGTCCCTGGCAGCAAGACTTCCAGGCCTGAGAAAGGTCAGAAAAGTTTGCTGCAGCAGTGGTCACTGGATAGAGCTGTTTTGTGTCACCTCTGTCCCCAAAATGTCGCTTTTCATCAGTCAGAAGTTCAGCCTCAGGCGACTCTGCCCCAGCACCACCACTGTACCTCCCTCTGTTGATGTTTCCCCCATTCAAATAGGCCTACTGTGGGCAAACACACCACCAGGAGCCTTCTCCCCTTTTCCTTGCATGGGTACTTGTCCCAGGTGCGCAGAGAAGGGGAAAGACCAGAGGCACAAGCCAGCAATATGCTAGACAACAACTCCAGCTGGGAGGGATGAAGCAAGCTGGAGCCTGACTCACCAGTCCCCCTTTGAATTGGGCCAGCTTGGAGGAAGTAAACCTGGGGCCAGGTGGTCATAGCTAGGGTAATTCTCAAGCAAAACACACAAAGAAATAACTAGTTCTTGCCATAAACAAAGTAGGGCTAATCTTTGTGCCCATTACCTATTTTATTCATGTGTGGCCACATGGGTTCCTGCACAAGACCAAGCCCCACGCTCCAGCTATCTTAGGTGTCCTGTCTCTAGCGACAGGCAACAGCAGATGCCTGGCAACCAGCAAAGCAAAGGGAGATCACACAGTGCTGCAGTTAGCAGATCTGTTCAGTCCCTGCAGTAGAAACTTTCTTCACTGGTAGCTGAATTTAAAAATGAGAAGCCAAAGCAACTTTTCTATCCTGTAAGGATGCTGCAGTGTACTATAGCCTCCTGGCAGGGGATCGGCCATCAGGTCAGCTTTACCTTAGGCACTGCATGCTCAGACTTTATGCAAACTTGGCCCCATGCTTGGCTTGCTTGTGGCTGGCTGCTGTGGAGAAAAACATTCTGTAGTACCTAGTGATTTCTCACCTTTTCCTATATTATGCTCACATTTTCTAAAGTTAAGTTTTACTGTCTCTTGTAAGTCTGTAGTCTTTTCTCAACTTACTTGGTGAAGAAGATTTACAGAAGTCTTCCTCCTTTTTTATAAAGATTAACATGCAATTTACAAAAATAAGCTGTTCTTTTGACCTGCTTCCTTGGTGAGCATTCAGTGGAGGCTTGTCTGATTATTGCTGTCTCTTCTGAAGATTATCCCAGCTAAATCCCCTTAATCTTGTCATGCTGTAGTGAAAAGAAACAGCTCTTTGCCCTTGCTCAGGAAGGAGATGCTGTACTGTAGGAGACTCTCACCAGACATTCAAGTCAACAGTGATGTTCAGCATTTTCAAACCTTCTGACACCAGCCTGATGATGCCCTGTGAGTCAGTGCATCTCACAAGGACATAAACTCATGTTCCCAATGCTGCTACCATCCAAAAATCTCAGCTGGAACCTCAGCTAAAATCCACTAGTAACCCATGAGACTGTTTCCCATGACTTGACTGTGGCTCTCTGCCACCTTTTACCTTGTTTCTTTTGTGCTTTCCAAAATAACCCAGTCCTCTAGGAGCACCTGAGGAGCTGCGGCTTGCATTGCTTCCCCAGCTGTAACGTGCCAAGCCCATCACTTGTCTGCTTCAGATGTTGTGCAGCTTGTTGTAAAGCACAGGTGAAGCACATTGAGCTAGAGTCACGGCAGCACCGGTTCTCTCAGGGGCAAAATGCTGGGAGGTCACCACCTTACACCACGGCCACCAGCCTCTGCACCTGAGGAACCCTCTACTTGTGCATGCTGCTTTCAAGCCCTTGCAGTGAGGGGGCTGACTCACAAATGGGAGTCAAAGTTGGTGCTTGGAGAGATTTTGATGGCACTTCCAGAAATGCCTCCACTCTTGTTTTGTCCTGCAAGTGATGTAGATGGAAGAAGGTAAGCTCCAAGGATGTGCTCACCATCCTTGTTTCCCTCCCATGTCAATCCTCAGGCCATGGGGGACTCTGCAGCCACCTCACTGCCTGCTTCCTTTGAGAGAGAGAACATTCACCAAACACACTCTGATGAATCCTTTCCTTCCTCTCTCTAGGCTTCGGTTCAAAGGAAGAATTGAATCCAAAGCCACTGGAGTCCATCTCTCAGGGGAACCCAAGTACGTACTTCAGAATTAATTTCATAAAGTGATACCATTTTATTAATTACATGTTGTTAGAATGCATTCAAATTAAATAGCAAAAGGTAAGAAAGCCTAAATAAACTCAAAGAATGCATTTTTCCCTTGCAGAGGAACAGCAAGCACTCTGCTGACCCCTCTTGTACACTCAATTGATCTTTACTTATACAGGAAAGGAAATAACAGCCAAGATTTGGCTTACCTGGGCAGGGAGATGGTGGCTGCTCACCGCTACCTCTTCCTGGGCAGTATCGGTTCCATGTTCCTGGGATGCAGAGCTTCCCTCAAGGACAAACCAATGTGTTGCAGCCAGGGTTAGATGAGTGAGCTCCACTGTTCAGAGCAGACTCCCGTGGCTATGCTGAGTGCAGGCAACCTTTCCATAGCAGTGGGTGAGAGGGAAGGAAACCACCTGAGAAAGGGACTCAGTGACTGCAGCACCAAGGAGAAAGATGATACAGAAGGAGCATCAAGGATCCCTCAGTCCAGGGATGGAGATACAACGTCCCCTGCTCTATAAAAGAGATCTTCTACTATCCTTTATAATTAAAGGCAGATTTGTCCATTAACTCATCTTCCGATGGGGCCCAGAGTAACAGAAAGAAAACACAAGCTGTAAGTGGAGAGATAGAGTTGTCTGCTGCCTCCTCATGGGTAGCTGCCCTGGAGAGGGGGCTTCATCTTCTCACCAGAGCCTGGGTCCTCTCTTGCCCATCCTCCAGCAGCTGAATGCCATCTTGTCTCTTGCAGAACTGGAGTTTTAAGGACTTTTTACATTAACTACTGAACCAAATGTTGATATATTCTCAGGCGCTCCTCCTAATACTTAAAAGTACTTTTTTCCTCCCTATCAAACATGTCAAATATGTCTAAAACTGACACAAAAATAAGGGAAAGAAGAAGAAAAGGAAAAGGATCTGCCCTACAGACCCAATTGCAATACTGTAGGAAAGCAGAGCTCAGCATTAGCAGAAACTCAGTCAAGCACCGCTATGTTTCCAGCAGTTGACCTGAGATAAGACACACCAGAATCAAAACTCTGATCCTGCTGATACCTCTAGGACCATAAAAGCTATAAATCAGATCTTGCCTCCCTGCAAATCAGAAAGCACTCAGCTCCTTACAGGGCACCTTTAGCCTGTGCTCTTGCAGAGTCCCACTAATATCCCAGCACTGAAATACTCCTGCTGTCTGAATCTTTCCCAGAAGTTAAGTTTGTATATAAGTGTATGTAAATCTTCGCATGCCTGGACTCTGCTGGCTACAAACTCCCCACTTTTGATGTATAGACCACATGGTGTAGCTCCCTTTGAAGGACAGGGAATTCAGGAAAACTTGGCCATTAATTGAGGTATTATTTGTTGTGGGTTCCCGGCCTTGCCTCTGCTGTCAATGAACACGGTTCTCAGTCACGCTTCTATAATTCAGCATTATTAAAACTGGAAAAACAGACAGCTATGGGAGAAAAAAATTGAATGTAATGAGATGGGAGGCAGTTGCATAAGCCAGTAAGAACAATTGGTGCTTTGTAGCCTTTGGGCTACCTAATGATTAAAACACACTATTTTGGACAGCCTGATTTGGTAGGAGGCATCATCAAAGGGAAATCAAGAGATGGAGATGACCCGGATGCCAGAGGGGAAAATGTTAATTAGCGCTCTAGTTAAGCCAAATTTTGATCCCGCTCCTGGTTGCAGTCCAGCTGATGAATGTTTTACCAGTAACTTGCAGAGATGTAAAAGCAGGTTGGCAGTGATGAAAACAGCATTTGCAGAAGCACAAAGATGAGCTTCATCTGTGTAATTAGAGGGAAGAATTTGGGTGCAGGCATAGCTTTTCTAGAATACTGCTTTCAGCCCAGAGTGGCAACACACAACAGCACACTGCTGGTACAAGCTTACACCCACATGCAAAAGAGCCCCTGCTCAGTCTGAACACACCAAGCGAAATCATCATCCCCGATGTTAGTTCCAGCCCAGAAGCTCCTTGAAGAGACCCCATTGAGTCCTTTGTCCCAAGGCACCACATATTTAAGGAACGGAGAGGGTCTTTCCTCCCTTATGAGCAGCATTAATAGCCTGTGAAGAACTGTTCTTGTTATATCTATTACACCAATTAAGCCCAGGAAAGTGTAACCAAGGAAATCCCTGCAGTTTGTGCTCTGCAGGTGGCCAGACCACAAAATCCAAGGGTCACATCCTGCTTTACAAACTGTCACCACCTCTGGGCTATGAATAAAGTGGGCTAAGCCCAATCCATGGCTCTGAGGGCAAAGGACGGGAGCTAGCTTGCTCCTGTACGGCTAACCTCTCCTCCCTAGCACCAAAATGCAGTGGTCTCAGACTGAGCCCTGGGGACAGCTTCTTGCCCTTTTGTCACCCAGACAGGCTTGGATGTTATATGGGAGAAAATCATTCCAAGGACCGTGTTTACCAAAGAGCAGGACAGACTTGAGCCCCCAGCTGTGACTTGTCCTTGTCAAAGGCTTTTTGGTAAAGCTTGCATAGCAGGACAAGTCACTGGATGCAGTGACTTCACAAGAAGCACAGCTATCAGAAAGGACTAAAAATATTTTCCATATTTCTGTGTCTCTCCTTAGATTGCAAGGTTGATTTGTCCTTCTTGATGGATGGCAGCTGGAGCATTGGTAAACGCCGCTTTCAGCTCCAGAAGCAGTTCCTCAGTAACATAGCTCAAGCCCTTGGCATTGGCAGCGCTGGTCCTCTGATGGGCATTGTTCAGTATGGGTAAGTTTCTTGTGCAGCTGCTCCCATTGCCATGGGGCATGACTGCACACTCTGGCAGCTGTGGCTCTGTGGCTAACATGCTAGAGGTCTCACTCCAGCTTGCACTCAGGAGATGGGTAGCACAGAGAGATCCTACAGCTTTTGTATTGTTGCACATGAAGCAAAAAACTGACAATTACTCTCATTTATTCTTTTAGCGATGACCCTTCCACAGAATTTAACTTAAAAACTTATGCCAATGCCAAGGACCTAAGAAATGCCATTGAGAAAATCCCACAGAAAGGTGGACTTTCCAATGTTGGTAGGTAATGGGGCTGCTCGCATGTCCTCAGCTCAGGGAGGGCTCCAGAGCTTGGGCTGTAGGGAGCCCACATCTCCTCACTGTGTTTGTGAGATAATAGGCAGAGTGTTTCCAGACCTGTAACTCATCCTCATCTCCTCTTTGATTCCAGGGAAGGCACTTTCATTTGTTAACAAAAACTTCTTTTTGGATGCTAATGGAAACCGAGGTGGAGCACCCAATGTGGTTGTGGTGGTGGTGGACGGGTGGCCAACTGACCGACTGGAGGAGGCCTCCAGGCTGGCCAGAGAATCAGGGATCAACATTTTCTTTGTCACTGTTGAAGCAGCTGCTGAAAGTGAGAAGCAGAATGTTATTGAACCAAACTTTGTGGACAAGGTACTTACTGGGCTGGGCCCTGGCTCAGAGCTTGGCTCTGGCTATGTTTTCCAAGCTGTTTCATTCAAGGCATTTCTCTTTCCTTCTTACCACTTATGATTCTTTCTGGTCCTGGTTATACTGTCTTGTGGTCTCCTGTATGAAGAGCCAGTCAGCAATGCTGAAGTCAGAAAAAGGGTGAAGTCAGTAAAGTTCTAGTTTGAGTGCATCATGGAGCAAATGGCTTTTTACTGACTAAACTTTGGCGCAAACTTGCAGTTGTACTGAGATGAGAGGTTTTCCAAATATACAGTAGTATGACAAAGCACAGTTGCAGCCTGAGCTTTCCACGAGTCTTCTGCTGCACATCTCGCACCTGGCAAAGCCTGAGGAGCCCTGTCAACTTAATGTCAGTGTTGCATTTACAAACAGGTCCCACATATGCAAATGCTGGGACACTCCCAACACAGGCATATCCCAGTTGTTCAGTTATACTGGATAACGCAAACATTTTGTTTCCACTGTTAATCTGATGTGAGTGATTTTTCTGTTACTTATTTCTGCTGCTATGAATTCTTAGAAAAAGAGTAAATCCCTGCTGCAAGAAAAGAGAATGCAAGCCTTGAACGATTTGTATTTGGCACTAATGGTGGTTGCCTGCTCAACAGTGTTTCAGGGCAAGCTGGCACTCAGTTACAGCAGGAGGTATCTACCAAGTGCCAGATCAGGCTGGGCTCAGGAAGCAGGGTTGAGTTATCTGGTATTTTCAGAAAACAGATTTCCATCTGAGCTGTGTTGCTCTGCCATGAAATAATTTCCCATGAATTTCAGAGCTGCTCCAGGGAGCTGCCACCATCTCCGGTCAGCATTTAATTGGATTGTGGTCACATTTGCATTTACTGTTTTTAAAAGGGCAAAGCTACAGTGAGTCTCTGCAAACCTGCCAGGGCCATGGCAGAAGTGGGTGTAGAGTGGGCTGAGAATAAGAAGACAAAGAGGGGACAGGGACTTGATACTGCTGCATTGTTACACTGAAATAGCAGCAAGACAGTAAGAGCAAACGAGAGCAGGAGAGTGGAGGAGCCCAGGCTGGTGGGAACTGTAACTCCCTTGGAACTGTTAGGCTTTATGCAAGTCAAGACCAGGCACCAAGAAAATAGTGTCTTGGTATTTTAAAACACTCAGACACACACATAAAGTTGATAGATAAAGCCTGGCTTAACAAAATATTCTTACCCAGAGACCTGAGGCGTTAGCATCTAAAAGACACTAAAGCCAAGGACAATTTAATGCAGTCTGTCTCTACCACTCCTCAACGCTCCCACTCTGCTTTCCTCTATTCCCTCTTCTGTGCCATCTCTACTTCCTACCCACACTCACCTGACTCCCACGAACCCTACAGAAGATTCCCATAGATCTGCTCCTTAAAAGTACTCAGCACAATGTGTAACCTTTATGGGCTTTTTGCATTCTCACCAAAATTGCCTGTTTTTTTTTCTGCTTAGAAGGGTATGAGCCATGGATAACCCAATTTCAGTCTCAGGTTTCAGTTCAAGGTATCATGGTTGTCAGCATGCAAAACTTTGCTAGGTATCCTGAATGATGGAAGCTGAAGTTGTCACCTGACAAACACACAGGCTCCCATAATGCCCACTGGAGCCACACTAACAGCAGCCCTGTGATTTGGATGCTCTTTCTGTGAACAATAGAACTCATCTAAAAAAACTTGACAGGTGGCATGCTTGCTTATTACATTTCCTTCAATACTATAATATCAGCTCCATCCCACAGCTTATTAAAAAAAGGCAGAAAAACCTGTCTCATTGCACAAGTATCTGTAATGTTACACTGACATTTCCCAGGGGAGCAGATGGTGACTGGAGGAGAGGCCGCTTCAGACTCTCTCCAGTAGCCTGTGCTTACAATTCAGTTACATACCTCACCTGAAACAGGCAGAGTGAATTTCCATGGCATTCATACTTGTGTTGCCTTTCAGGCAGTGTGCAGGACAAATGGTTTCTATTCCATCGATGTGCCCAGCTGGTTCAGCCTACACAAGGTGGTCCAGCCCTTAGTGAAGCGGGTCTGTGACACGGATCAGCTGGTTTGCAGCAAGACATGTCTCAATTCAGCTGACATCGGTTTCGTAATCGATGGCTCCAGCAGCGTTGGCACCAGCAACTTCTGCACAGTCCTCCAGTTTGTAGCCAACATCAGCAAGGAGTTTGAGATTTCGGACACTGACACCCGCATCGGGGCAGTTCAGTACACCTATGAGCAGAGGCTCGAGTTCAGCTTCGACAAGTACAGCACGAAGCAGGATGTGCTGAGTGCCATCAAAAGGATCAATTACTGGAGTGGTGGGACTAGCACAGGAGCAGCCATCAGCTATGCCTCAGAGCAGTTGTTCAGCAAATCCAAACCCAACAAAAGAAAGATCATGATCCTCATTACAGATGGCAGATCTTACGATGATGTCAGAGTGCCGGCCATGGCAGCTCACCAAAATGGTAAGCTCTTCTATTGCTACCTGCTCTCCTTACATGCCTCAGCATTTATCCAGGCCAGAGAACCGCAGTTTGCTACAATTTGAAGGCACTGGATGAAACTTTATGAAGGAAGAGTAGTACCTCACTCTGGCGTCTTACTGATCTCTAAAACAAGACCAGCATCTATGCAATATCTGAATGAGGAACTTAAATAAATAAACAAATAAGACATAAATCTATCAAAATGCAGCTATGTCTAGGAGATCTCAGGGGATTTCTACTGTCTTAGTAACACATGCAGCCTCCTTGGCTTTCCAGTCAGGATAGTCACACATCTTCCAACACAATTGTACGACATTTGCATTGGAACAAGAATCTCTTGTTCAGACCCAGAGCAGAAGCTTTACTATTGTTTAAACCTACTTGCTCCTGGAAAAGGTACTTCCAAAGCACAAGCTAGATCTTTCCTCTAATTTGCAAATACCATTTTTATACAGAGACAAGAGTGCTGCAACTCACTGCCCACATTTTTGTGGCCTGGCAGCTACATTTGCAGAACTGGTCTTAAACCAAATCTAATGCAATGACAACATTTATGCTCATTCTAAACTCTGCATTTCTTTCCAGGAGTTATAGCTTACTCCGTCGGAGTTGCCTGGGCAGCCCAAGATGAACTGGAAGACATCGCAACAGACCCCGATAAGGATCATTCCTTCTTTGTGGATGAATTTGACAACCTCTACCGCTTTGTTAATCAGCTCATCCAAAACATTTGCAAAGAATTTAATTCCCAGCCATGGAACTGATGGATGAGAGCAAGGCAGGACCCTTGGGCGCCATGCTGAAGGCACACCAAGTACCACAGGAGCAATGCCAGCCCTCTGTTCAAGAAATACTGGAGGTGTTTTTCTCTGGCACTTTCCAGTCAGCAAGGTTTATTTGCAGCTCTGTCCCTATGCATGATAATGCTCTGTGTAGACCATTGATTATTACTTTTTTTCCTCACAGGCTTCAGAAACTCCAATTTGAATGGATAGCAAAAGAGGCAGTAAACATGGAGGAAATAACTGGAGCTATTTGAGAAGCTGCTTCCAGTATAGAGCTCCGGCTCCGATTCCCACCTTTGGGCACACCAAAGCTCCTTAAAACATATCACCTGCCTTCAAGTGACCAGGTCCCTTCAGGGAGCAGCCATGCTGCTTAGCTGCTGTGGCAGAAGCACCTCTATGTGGCCCTGCCCACCAGACAACACCCAGGCCAGGGCTGAAATACCACATACTTTTTTTTGAGAGGACACAATTAAAATGTGAGTACCTTCTTAAAAGTGGGTACTCTGTCCATACAACTGTCTTGCCAGCAAGTTAAGCTTCAGCTAGTGTAAACTCAAGCATTGAAATTTATCCAAACCCAGAGACTGGAAAGCAAGCAAGAGGAAACAGTCAAGCTATGAGACTCTACAACCATTCGTCAACCTCAGTAAAGCCCCACATCCACAAAACAACCAACACACAGGAACTTGAATATATAGTCTACAGCACTGCATTAATACTTGATTTTGAGAAGTGTCCTATCTCCCTAGCTCTCTTGCTCCACTCTTGTGTGGCTTGAGGCCTGCAGGACACAGGAGAGCTGCCGAGACAGAGACTTGGAGAAAAATTGTGGGTTTAAATTGCCTCCAATCAGAAAAGCATTAGAGACCCACTGCTCTATCGTTAAACCACAGCTCAGAACAGCTTACAGCAGTCTCTAGTGTGAAGAGAGCTATTCAAGAGCCATTAACAGGATTTAAGAGGGAATTAGCCAAAGTTCTGTATTATACACTGGGAAAAGCAGCATTTAGAGCATTTACAGACACTATCTCCCAAATCTGACTTCTGTTTTATGGATTTATTCCAAAACAAACCTACTATAGCCCTGGATTATTCAAAACACACAGTTGTTTCTGAAGAGAAGAACTAGCCATAGCACTAGTCAGCAGAGGAGGAGTGGCACATTAAGAGGTTCAAAAGAACTGCACTTTAATTAAGAAGCAGCAGTTGCTGATTATGTTTCCATCCAGTATAACTTAAGAAAACATGTTCATTAGGCAAAGTTATTGAAGGAAAGGGGTGGAGTTTCAGAGCCAGTAAATGTGTGTGCTCGTGCACCTTATGGCAATCAGAGCTACACCACATCAGGCTTGTGGAACTACTAGGAAATGTGAAGAAATTAAAACTCAAATTTCACATCCTACTCACATAATAGGCTTTTAGTAGCATTTCTAGTTTGAATAACCATGACCCAGGATGTTTAATATTGACATTAAAATGTTAATTGAAGTTAATTGCTGTAAGGGAGGCTCTTGTCAACAGAAGTAGCACAATCTTTTAAATTGTTCTGTTTGGAAATATGACTGAAGTAGCTCAAAAATTACCAAGTAAGTAAGCATAAAATAAACTAATAGAGAACAGCAGATTCTGCATGATCTCCCCTGGTGCAGTAACGTAAGCCAGGCTGAGGTACCCTTAAGAGCTTATCAAAACTGATCCTGGATGAAACAGCAGTTTTACACAGGGAAGGTTCAGATCTTCCTCTTAGAAGAAACATTCAGCTCCAGCTTTGACAGAACATCATCAATACAATAATGCCACCCAGGCAGAAGACACAGGGCACTGCCAGCTTCCAAAAAAATCAAAACAAAGACATAAAATATATTTATGTGCAGTTTTAAACACTAATCTGTGCTGCTGCAATAGCCTCTTGCCTTAAAAAAAATACAGATTAAGGATAGTGAATTAGGTAGAAGCAGAGCAACTCCGTATCTCCTGACTACCATCCTCACTACCACTCTGCTGAAAGCATCTTTCTTTGTCAACAAGGGACATTATATGGGATGGGCAAAACTCAAATGCGTAAATGGGATTTACTGGGGACTTGAGTTCAGACACCAGATTTATTGTCTGAAAACCTCTTTGCTTGGTGTGTAATATGGGGACAGCTGAGAAAAAGGCCTCAGTCTTAACTTCTAGCTCCTCTTAATACTGTGGTTTAATTTTTAATACAGCAGCTTACCACCACATATTGTTTTCCATACTGGCCAAATTCTTGCAGCATGGAAGACTGGTACTCTGCAGAGCCTCCCCAGCGTTTCACTTGTGCTCTGTCAAAAGCACAGCACAGATGGCAAAGACAGGAGGAACAGTTAGAGCCACACGTGTTCTTCAGGATATGCATTTTAACTTCTTTCAAAAGCTTAAACTTCAAGCAATGACAGTGAGCTTTCAAATGCTCTTTCATAGGGAAGCTGCTCAGCTATCTTCTGTGTCAAGCATTTATAAATGGCACTTCAGGGTTTGCTGTTGTTTAAATGGTTTATCTTCAGTTTACAGAACAACCATGGCCTTCATTGCCAATGTACATTTTTATTAACTTCCTGGGATGACCTTGAAATTATTGGATCTCAAAGTGAGAAAGTGGTTTGTTTAATTTGACTTTCATCTAAACCTGGATGTCCTATTCATAAACACTGTAAGCTTAAGTGTAAGCCTCAAAACTCGTAAGAGTACAACCTCCCATTAACAAAAGTGAATGAATCAGCACAGAACACACTCCTCTTAACCTTTACCTTTCATAGCAATCAAAATACTTGTCATCTACTAAAGTCTCTAAATATTGTTTTATTAAAATCAAGGTAACTTACATATGAATCTTCATAAATTTGAGGGGGAATATTTGTTTGAAGAAAGCAGCAGAACTTCTTCTGTAACACTCACAAGTTATTTTGAGCTTATCAATACAAGTTGCTTTATCTTTTGCAATAAAATTGTCCCAAAGGCATATGCAGTATATGTTGTTTCTTATACGGTTCAAAAATAAACAGCAAATATGGTCCATGCCATTTTAATATCTGAAATGCAGCTGAGGTTCTTACTAGATTATTGAAGACCTAAGCACTGTTGGTAAAGCCTCAGATGTTTCAATGTTGTTTTACGTGCTCAGCTGAAAAAAAGCCCAAGAGTGAGCTAGCAGAGGAAGAACCACCAAATTATCTATCAGAGGAATCAGTCTTTGAAGCAGAGTCCAAGGACTGAAAGGGATCAAAATCATATGTACGTTCCCAAGTCTGCAAGATCATATCTTGTTTGGAATCAGACTTTTTTTGGAAGCTGAAAAACCCCCCAACAGTCTCTACACACTTTCTAGGTGCAGGGAGAACCAAGAGAGACTCTAGATGCCCAGGTGCTTGATACTAGGCCACTTAGTTTCAGGTGCCTGACCAGCACAGATGCCGCCTGGCTGAGGCATCCAAAAAAGAAGGGCACCAAAGGGTTGGACTTGGAGGCAGGCAGCTATGGCTGAGGGTTGTCTGAACTAGTCACTGGATACACAGCCAAAAGGGGGTTGTCTGATCACCCTCTCCCTAGGAAATATGCATCTTTGCACTCAGAAGTTGGGCTGGTGGCTTATCACTGCTCAGCAATCACAGTGCTGAACACCCACCTGGAAGTAAATACTGATGTCCATGTTCTGGAAGCCTTGCGGGGAGCTCAATGACAATGCTGCTAACTTCAGCATGAGCTTCTCACATTCTAGGTGAACAACCAAATTCAATTCAAAGTTCAACCATCTTTCCAGAGAGGTAACTCAAAAGTCCTGTTTCCCAGCAGTATCCTACCTTGCTGGTCCAGAGGTGGGACATTCAGCATCTCTACTGTCACTGTGCCACCCGCATAGAAGGCATCACCTGTTGTGTGTGCCCTCCTGTGTGCTGCTCAGCTGCTGCAGCCGCTTTGCTGCTTCAGCAAGAGGAGGGCTTCCCCATGGCAGCTGCTGAATTCTGCTTCTCTGACAGGCGGGCAGACAAACTTCCCCTTCCTCCTCATGTTCCTCTCCACACAGCTTTCCAGCACATCAGGGGAACTCTGAGCTCTGGGGTTAAGCATCCAGACAGGATCAGTTCAATTTAAATATCCTTAGTGGATTTAACACTCTACCTGTAAACTCCGCAGAAAATTATTCATGTTATCTACCTGGGAAGTCAAAGCAAGCAGTAAAATATCAGAAATATTACCTACACATCAAACACTAAGTCAGTCTTCTGTAGTATACATATCTTAAATTACTTCATGGTTGAACAAAGTCACTCTCTCTCATTCTTCTAGTGATTTTTCTCTGCCCATCAAGGAGCATAATGGAGACAACTTGATCCCTTTTCCTTTCCATTCCCATCTCAGTTTGTGAAATAGAATCATAGAAGTCTTAGACAGTACCAGGTCATCCACATTTGCTAACACCTACACGCTGAAAACATTGCAAGTGTATCTATATAGCCGAGTGCCTCAAATTCCAGTCTTTTTTTTTTCTCCATTGTTCAAAACAAACTGGGCAGGGCATCACAGGCTTTAGCACTGCACCAGCTACATCACTCACAGCTGTCAGTCATACTGAATGGCAAGAGACACAAGTGTTATTTTTCTTAACACCAGTTGAACTCCTTCTCTGATTTCTAAAAAAATCCCCAATAATGCAGTTCAAGAACTCCAACACTCACTCATATAAATGACTTCATTTAAAGCACTAGAAGAAATGGTAGTTAAAAGTATCACCCTATGGCCGAAGAGAATATGCTCACTTTTCTCACACCCAAATCATTACAGGGACACGACTTGTTCATAAGCAAACCCATAAGGACATTGGGAAGGCCTCATGTGTGGGAGGGTCACTCCTACACTGTTTGTGCAATGTTTTCTCCCTACCTCAGTAATCTTCTACTGACCCTCTCTGGAGGCAGAATGCTGGGCAGATGCAATTTTACCACCACTTCATAAAGCAATTCTTCCTTTCCTATGAGGAGAGAAGATGAGTAGAACTAAATGAAAAGGGTTATTCTACCTACCATGAAGAGGAGACAAAAACTTCGCTTATCCCACCTACAAGCTTAGAACAAACAGGATGGACTCACTAACAAGTTGTTCTGCTCAGCTCTGTGTAGGTTCCCATCCCACCCCCTCATTAGTGTCGTTCTGAGCACCTTCCCGTAGCAACACAACTACCATCTGTGATGTGTAGTTCGCTCTCCCTCATCCTCTCCGCAAGGGTGGAAGCATGTGCTTATTTTAATGTTGAATGAATGTTCTCCCCAAGAAGTGCATCATGCCTCGCTGTCATCAGTGCACTGCTGACAGAGCAGCTCCTCCACAACAGCACCATACCCACTCTGCATGTCTGTTCACCCCATGAAGATACTGGAGGCAATGTGCCTAAGTGCAAGGAAAGATGCAGGGAGCCAACGGTGCCAAGATGACAGAGCAGTACAACACCGAGACATATGGAGAACTGAGACACTCCCGCGATTATTGTGGTAACACGTTGCACAGTTCAAAAGGAAGTTCACATGAAGTTACATCATGCCCTTTCAAATGCACATCTACTTGTCCTAGTCTGAGTGCCCTCCCCTCCCCAGTCCACATTCTGAGACCACACATATCTTGTGATAAAACACAGAATTATGAATACAATACAAAGTGTTGAAAAATAGTATTTATTAGCACCCAATTTACATCATTGTATAGTACAAATAACACTTACTTGCTGCTGTAACATTAAATAAAGCTGCTCTTAGAAAACATTGCTTATTTCTGGAAGTCCATGTGATTTTGCTCAGCCCAAAATGCGAGCACAGAGCACTTCACCACTGTCATACCACTACGCGGATCTATGTGGTTACCTCAGCGTGGTCTCATTTGCAGTGGCACACTAACATAAGCAGATCTGTACAGTTTTAATGACAAAATATTTACTTGACTTATTCAGGCGAGTGAATGTAGCTTTAAATACAACCTACCCAAGAAGTTTCACAAAATACGGATTGTAGTGAAAAAGAGGAAATTCAGGGCTGCAATTGAGAAGCTCAAAAGTATACTGGTGTATTTCAAACCAATCTTCCTCTGAATTATCTCTTTGACATTTTAGATATTTATCCAGGATTTTAAACTACTGAATTTTAGTTAGTAGTTTACTATTAAGTGTTTGAAGAACCATTTTCATTTGAGCAAAAATTTATACTTTTTATTATAAATCTTATCAAATCTTTGGAGAACAGATCACTTTTTCACTTTTCTCATGTCCCATTATTAAGAAGCCTTTCTGAAATAATGAAAAACATTAAATTTATGAATACCTACTACCAAGAAAACTACTTCCTTCACAAATCAGAAAAGAGAATTTCTCACTTAAAATAACATTCACTTTTGTACGACAGTAGCATTTAAACAAGGTAATTTGGTGGTACTGAAATTCTGACACAGCCTTGTACTGAGCTATACATGAAAACTGACAATGAGGATTGGATCCACAATTTTGTAAGACTCCTGAAGCCCAGCATTTTTTCAAAGTAGTCATTCAAAATTGGTGTGCAAAATCACAGCCTCATCAGAATTACGGGGAGTCTTAATTTCCTTTAGTTGTTTATGTATCAGTCCCAGTAGCCTTTTCATATCAACTATTTGTCATGGAATTGTCCCAAACCAGAAGAGGAGCAACTTATAATTGCTAACATTTAAGTGGTTATCACCTGTGGTATTTTCTTCAAAAGAGAACTGTCAGGTAACATTAAGTTCAATAGTTATTCTTGTAGAGAGGAAAAAAAAAGTATACTAATATATGCAACAACAAAAAAATTCAAACTACGGTCCACAAGGCAAAGAAATTTTTCTTTTTTAATCTGACAGTTTCTTTTAAAAGAAACCAACTGAAGGTATTTATCAGGCAGTTGATACACTGACAAATCTAAACAGAAAAATCTTACAGCAACAATAGTCTTCTTATCACAGATTTTCCTGTGCAAGATTTTTCAGATGTATGATTCAAGGAAAATATAGCACAAGATCACTTTTCAGTCTCTTTGGGCTACAAAGGTACAAGAAATTATTAGCTAACATGCTCAGCTTGCATTTCCAGCAAAAGTGCTAACACATATGAGACAGTTTGCAAAACTTATCCATGTTTGTAAACGTCTGACTGCAAGGAAACAATTCTAGGAGCCATACATCTGAAAACAAGCTACATTCAAAAAGCACTATATCTTGATGACAGGAAGAATAAAAAAATAAATTCTTAATGGAAAAATATTAGCTTGAAGTCCATCGTTTATCCCTTATACAATGCTTTTGGCTGCTTTTAGTAAGTAATCCAAAAATAAGAAAAATATTTGGCTTGGCAACAAGTTATCCCTTCCTTTTCAGAAGAGTACAAATCCAGCTGCATAAATCTTTTCTGTGTCTCAGTCTAATACTCTCGTGTGAGCAAGGAAGTAATTTGGGGAGCCTGCAATACAAACAGAGAATGCAAATAGGCCAGGCTTGAGGATCGTGCCAACATACAGCTTTGAGCAGCTTTAAAACACACATTGCGACATGGTTTAAACATGGCTGTCATCTCCCATGGTTTGACAGCACGAGCAGAATGAAACTAGTTTAACACACAAAACCACAACTCAGACTTAATCAGGAAGGAAGGTCGACTGAAAAGCATGTATTGTTATTAAATGCCTTTTTATCTCAGCCATTGTTTGGATTTTGTCATCTAGCATCAAATGTCTCCTGACAATGAACCAGCTAAGAATCACAAATTGTACTATTCACCTTGATTTACACCTTCTGTAGTGGAATTCAGATTCTCAAAAACACCCTAAATGATACAAAGTGCTACTTCATAAGTCCTGACAACAGAGTAGCAAAATTAAGTCAGCAGGTGGGGTAAGAGATAACTCAATAGAATTAAATGAACTGAGAATAAGGAAGTAACATAGCCTTTTGGTGGTGGGATGGGGAGGGCTGAGCTGAAACCCCACCACGCTTCAAAGACACTCTAAGAGAAAAATCAATTGTCCTTTATGAAATTCACCCTGCAACGAGATTCCACTGCAGATGAGATTTTTAAAGTCTCAGAAAATACAGCTTAAAGGACAATTTAAGTGCAAAGATAAAAAACAGGTATTGAAAGGACAGGTAACCTGCACAACAGGTATGTTCATTAGCGCAGTCAGAGACATTTTAAAGGTTCCCTCTCCTGCATTCTTCCTCCTGGGACTAGTCCCACCACTGAACAAAAGCACTTGACTGAGCAAGGACTATTTACACAAAGGTCCTCCTAGTACCCCCACACCCCGCTGGTG
Source organism: Brachypteracias leptosomus (assembly GCA_013401335.1). Taxonomy (NCBI): domain Eukaryota; kingdom Metazoa; phylum Chordata; class Aves; order Coraciiformes; family Brachypteraciidae; genus Brachypteracias; species Brachypteracias leptosomus. Next base: position 6,164 of record VYZX01007752.1, on the reverse strand, counting down.
TTTGTTCATTTGCTCTGCTGTATGTAATACTATCTTTCACAATATGGGTAATTTCTTGTAAAATATCCCCTATAACTGGGTGGATTAACACTGTGCTCAGCAGAAACATTGTGGAGGTTCTGAATAGTAGCTTATAGGCCATTTGTTTCAGTAACAGTGTTTGCCTCTAAGCTTAATGACACTGATAAATTAAGGGTCAAAACACCTATCATAACCCTCTTCAACCAAACACGTTACCAAATTTAGATAAAATATTCTCAACACCTTCATGTCCTTATGGAAAAAGGGAGCTTCCTGAAACATCTAAGTAAGTTTGCATAGAAGTCTCTGCTTCCTCTCTGTCACTCAATACTAACATCTATGCTGAGCACCCCTACGGCACTCACCAACAGCAGATGCCCAAGATAGCTCAAATAATCATGTCAAAGATCACAACACCTTACACAAACCAATCTACCATATGTAAGCAGTTTACTATCATATTCTGATTTCTTCATTCTTAACAGAATAGTCCAAAACAATTTCCACTAAACAGCCATAAATTTCAGAATGTTTTTACACGCTACAAGCAGTATCATGTTTTCACAGTTATTTCCATGAATTTTACCAGCTCACTCCTTAGAAAACTGAAAGACATACATGCTGAGCGAGTCACAAATTACCTGGAACCACTGGTCCCATTCACATTTCATTGTATGAGAAAGTACTGAAGGGGTATTTTTTACAGAACGGGCTATTCAACATGAAGTGAGTCATATAGATGACACCGTATGCAATACATATTAAATATGTAGATTATGACTAAAAAAAAAAGAAAAATGAGAAACAAGCCTAAAATTCTACTCTGTTTCCCAAATTTTGTAGCTTTGGCTCAATACTAATGAACATCATGAGACAAAGACTTAGTCCTGCAATGTTGTTTTCAAATAAATGTTTATCCAGAAGCAAGAGTAGTCCTGCTACAGCTCCGAGGAACTTACCTTCACGTAACTGAGTCCCCAACAGGAAGACTATGTTAGTAGAAGAGTAAGTTCTGTTCTTGGAATTTAAGTAATAAGCTATTACAAATCTCTTCCATCTCCTCATCTTAAGTGAGTTTTGAAATCTGAACAATCTCCGCCTTTTCCTTTGACATGAGTGCATAATTTGGAATCTGGATCTTTACTACATTTTATTCTTCATACAACCTGCAACCAATGGGTGAATGAATAAATCAGAAGAATCATTATGGGAAAACCTCGCTGAATGTGTTACTCAAACCTTTTAATGTTCTCCTTTGTGATACTATCGGGCTAAACTCTGCACTGCTCCCCAGCCAAATTCTCCCATGATGACACTAGTGACATGGAGGGCACATCAGTTCTGGCCATTTAACCCACTGACCATCCCCTACAGAGTTCAGCAAAAGGTCTCCCTGCTTCCCTCGCTGTTCAGCACACAATCCAAATGACCAATGCCTACAGATCTTCAAAGTAAAAATACAAATAATCTCCTATGCAGATACTCTCGCACTGCAGAAATCACTTGTGTTAGACTGCAAACTTGATGCTTCAGCAAAGAGGACACTGCTGTCTTCTATTGGACAGGCACAGGGACAACCACAATGGCTGCGTTTTCTTCCTGAACTCAAACCATGCTACTAGGCTTTATTAGGTTTACTAGATATTTCATGTGGGTGTCAAGTAGGCTCCCTAGGACAGTCTGCAAATACTTTGCCAAACCACAGCCTGCAAACACTTCCAAATACACATCTTGAAAGCAATTTTAAAACTCCCAAAATTTGCTTATTTGATGGTTATGCCTGCTTTTTAATTTTTTGTTTCCTTTGGGATGGACTAACACTTCTGCCAATCAAACACTGCTCAAATGACACATCAGTTTATGGAAATTGCTGCTCCCCAAAATTACACTGCTAGAGCATGAGGAAGAAGGTGGAGAAAGTGGACACATCTGTGATCAAACAGGTGTACTGAAAAAGGTGGTATAACTAAGTCCTTTATGTCTTATACCTGTATTCAAAAGGACAAGTTTCTGGTTACTTAAATTCACAACTGCAAAATGGTGTTATATGGCCTAATCACAAAGCTGTACGGTGAACATTACACACTTATTCAAACACATTATATACGGGACTGCTTTAACGTAACATTATTTGAAAACATATGGCCTAAAAAATAACCTACAGTATGTGGCATACAGTTCTACAGGCTTCTTGCTAAAGAACCCATTTTATAAAAAAAAAAAAAAGATGAATGGATTCCCAAAATATTCATTAGGTGATTTTCTTACAAATAACAAACTCTTGTATGTTGTATGTCAAAAGTGTTCTCTTGGAGGCACAAAAATAAATGCAGACACTAGGATTTTCTAAGAAAGAAGAATTTTCCACTATGTATCTAGAGCTTCTTCCAGGCTNATTTGTTTTGTTTTGTTTTTTTTGAAGGCACCTCATCCTCTAGCTATTGCCAGCTTTAAAAAACAAATAAATCGCTTTTCAGTTTGAGCAAGAACTCAATAGTGAGAAGGAAACATCTTTCAATTCACATTTGAACAGCCACTTCTTACATTCCAATTGTAATCAGAATGACAGTCTTTAAAAACAAGCATGCCAGCCTATCAGTTTTATGTACAGCAATTTAAACAACTGGAACNCTGAAAATTCTCCCATTAAATTAGTTAGTAAAACCAAAATCAGTAGCACAGACTAACATACAAAAAAAATTATATGAGTTGACCATTAAAAAGTGTACCACGTAGATTAGATAAGGAAAAATAGTAATGGTAAAATGCAATACACTGATGTGCACAAAAGTGCTTTTTTTTTCAAGAATAAGCCTTAGACCAAGTTTTGTGGGAAAACAAATAAAACAACTGAGTGCCCTCAGAGATCAGAAGTTCAAAGCTTATAAAACCCAGGATAATCAACAAACCAGGAATTAACTATCTAGCTGCAAAAGAATCA
>VYZX01007751.1:0-14677 GCA_013401335.1 Brachypteracias leptosomus | reverse complement strand
ATTTTTGCCACCTCAGACGGGTTATCCTTATAGCCCCGCGCACACTCTTTCCATGTTTCCAGATCTCCTAGGGTGAAAGGTACCTTTATCCTTAGCGGTCCCCCTGACCCTACGGCTTCCCTTAGTGGAGTCTGTATCACAGGCATCCTACTACGGGTTCGTAAAGGNTGCAAATCAGTTCAAACATTTTTGCCACCTCAGACGGGTTATCCTTATAGCCCCGCGCACACTCTTTCCATGTTTCCAGATCTCCTAGGGTGAAAGGTACCTTTATCCTTAGCGGTCCCCCTGACCCTACGGCTTCCCTTAGTGGAGTCTGTATCACAGGCATCCTACTACGGGTTCGTAAAGGTAGGGGTGGGCTCATTTCCTCTCTAATTCCCCTCCCGTAGTCAAGTCTGGTTCGCTCTCCTCGCTGCCTGACTCATTCCTTTCTGTCTCAGGTGCAATAAAATCCTCTAATCTCTCCTCCGGGTCTCGACCTCTCAATTTCACACACCTTTGCCCAATGCTACAGGCTGAACAACAACGCTTCAATCACTCCCCCTTTCCTCTATCTTTTTCTAGGGCCAGAACTAAGGGGTCCTGCGGAGCCAGATTTATACCACACTCCTTCTGCCATTCCGGATGATTTCTTAGCGTAAAGAACATATCTGCATACACAACCTCATTCCATTTACCTTCCCTCCTCAAAAAGAGCATAAGTTGAAGTAAAGTGTCATACTTAATGGTTCCATTATACGGCCATTTTTCCCCGTTCTCTAGCTTATACAGAGGCCACCACTGATTACAGTATTTTATCAAATTCGTCTTATTCACTGATCCCCCTGGTGCCCCTCCTATTTCTTTCCAGTGAGATAATATGCATCCTAGTGGACTTTTCTTTAACACCTCCCCACTCTGGCTCGCTCCCATCCCCTGCCCACACAAAGCGTAGCAGAACTCTGAACTAAGATCACTAAAGTTTCTCCACTTCCATCAGCCTTGACAATACACTCACTCCATCTGCCAAGACAATTTTAACTAAACATGCCCAAGTTTGCACTTCAAACAGCAGGTTACTACAATGGGGTGACGATTTCAACACCAAGTGCAAGGAGAAGGGGGAGGATTCCTCCCCTCAAGCAGCAACTGTCTCAATTTCCCTTTTCTTCATTCACTCACTCTCCGTCCGCTCGGCAGTCGCTTCGTTCGTCTCCGGCCGGCCCCTCACAGGGTAACGGAACCGCAGATCAGAACTCCTCTCTCGTTTCGTGGGTTTTTCCATGTCTCATGCATACGACACTCAGAAAAGATCCTTTTATTCCACACACAAGCAACACAATAACAAACAAACGTAACACTGTTAGAGCAGCAACAACAACTCCAATGGGCCCGTACCTTATTCCAAATACCCACAACCTATACAGGGACAGACAGTGCGCCAGACATCTCTGTGCGGCTTACCAGAAGCCCTGGCCACGCGTACAACTTACAGGCTTCCCCTGTGAAACATACTTTTGAGTCCGCGCCACTGGAAATTCTTATCTGTGTCTGTAGTGATCAGACGGTCACCGAAGGCTCTTCTGAGAAAATCTCGGGGGCCAGCAAACGAGCGTCCGTGGCCCCGGCCAGTCCCATGGTGACANATTTGGGATGCAGGGGAGCAAATGTAGCAAATTCATCAATAGCAAACCTAAGCCTATGTATCAATCACAAACTTAATCCTATGTATCACTGTGCACACTATGGCCTTGACTTTCAAAAGCAGTTTTGAGGGCTTCTTTTCAGCCGCCATTCTGAGGGCTAAGAGCATCTGTCAGTCAAGCATACAAAGACTGGCTTGTCCTGATTGGTTTTGAGTGCACCAGCCTTGACTATATGAGTCTGCAGCCTGCCCTTCAAACATGACCTTTTTATATAACAATCAAAAAGATACATTTACCTGGAAGCAAATCACAAGTTTTATTTTAGTATGTGTACAGTTGGGAGCTGAAAAGAGGAATTGAACCTTGTTGATGCTGTCAGAGATTCAGAATAGAAACTGTGTGAAGCAAACTGGAAGAGTTTTAAGCCTGTGGAGGCACCAGGTTCTGTGGCCAGTCTAATATACCATTTCACTTCCATTTGGTATGAACCCACAGTATAACACATGCAGAAAGTATGTTCACTGTGTAGTTTCCATGTGCTACAGCTCATCTGCATTTGAAGAAAGCCAATAATGCATCACTGTATATCCCACACCCACCCACAGAATACTCTGAGAGAAAGCAGCCTAGCTGCTACAGACATCTCTACCAGTGAAGATCAAAACTAGTTTAACACACTAGTTCTGTTGGGTTCCTCATCCAGAACTTTTTTATCTCCATCCCTATAGATGAAACTTGGAGACATAAAGCTGTAAGACTAGCCATAATGATCATAATGCCAAAGTACCTGCCCCACGTATGTACACATCTTGTGGTTCTGCCTGGAAATGCATCTGCTCTGAGTGGTGGGTCCATCCCTGGCAGTTAATTTTACTTACCTGTGATATGTTTACTTCCCACTCAAGTGCTGGCAGTCACTCAGCAATGCTTCAAGGGGAAACTTACCAGTGGAACATACTATTAATTTATTGTCCAGTATCAAGGCTGGTTGTCATCCCTCCAACATAAATGTGATACAACTATGGTTTGTGCTATTGTATTTTTATATAGTTCCTGTAGAACTGTATGATTTGACATTTCCAGTCAAGTTCTGATGGTACGGTATAATGGAACAGAAAAGGGGTCTTTTCAAAATCCATGCCACAGTTGTTTGGTGATAATACCTTCCTTTGTCTTGATGATGTTGAAAAAGATTTGAGAGCAATGGGAGATTTATAATTAATAATATCTGTCCTGTCTTGCCTTTTCTGTGATGACGCTTCCAAATGAAAATGCATCCTGTCCAGTGGGCTCAACACAGCTAACAACTCAGCTGTAATGTCTAGATAGATTACAATTAGATTTTATACAAAATGTTTTCTTTGATGCTCCTTGTATCTGATCAACCAATAAAAGTAAGCATAGAATTGTATTTTGTTTCCTAAAATGCAAAAGAAGATAACAAGAATGAATGCATATGGAAAATATGTGAGACTGTTTTTAATACAAAATTAAACTTTTGCAACAAAGAGGTGGTCCATAAAAATTGACAGTGTCTGAGTTTGCTAGGTATGATAAATTCGGGTAGAGGAACACGTAGAAGTTACTGGTCATTAGAGTTAGAAGCCCTGCTCTGCAACTGTCTAGGGAATATCACAATCAAAGGAATATTAACAGTTTTACCAATTTTCAACTTTTACATGAGATCACCAAACAAAACATAGAATCATAGAATGGTTTGGGTTGGACCTTAAAGATAATCTAGTTCCAACTCCTCTGCCATGATTTACAAAAGTCTGTCTTCTTCACATGTGATGAAGAGGTGCTATCAAGCATCAGGATGCTCAGGAAATTTAAATTTTCTACAGTTGGCAAATAAGAAGGCAAGAAAGGACAATCAGTACAAAGGCCTTTGATTCTGTTTCCAACTTGTGTAAGCATAGGAGCAAAGGGCCTTGAAACAATTATTGTTAATCTTATGGGAATGTTATATGAACTTGTCCCTTGAACTAAAAAAATAATCTGGATTTATTTCAAACAGGGAGAACATATGCTTTTCTTCTTCTCACCTTCACATTCATTTTCTCTATTTCTACACTAGAATAAAGGTAAGAATGGAATAATGCTGGTCCAGTTAAGATCACTCTGTTGATATTTGCTTCTGATCTGGTTGCTTTGAACAAATTCAGGTTATGAAAAAAAGTATTGTTAAGATGCTTTATAAATAAAGTCCGGTGGGGAATTAATGCAAAAGTCTGCCATAAAATTTGTATTAGTCAAAGTCAGGATGCAAGTAAAAACAGTGAAGTGTGGTTAGCTGTGTCCGAGAATCTACTATGATTTTGAGGGTGAAAGAAAGAAATCTCATGTATGGGAGTCAAGACTGATCTTTTTGTTAACTTAAAATTCTGGATGCACCTCCCCTCTTTATTAAATTAGATATAGCAAACATTTTCAATATCAAGGTTTCACTAAAATATCAGTAACACTACTGCTAGGCAAACCTGCTTTCTTTTCTTGACTCTAAAGCAGGGAAAGCTATCAAGAAATGGCCATAATCTGCATAGTTTGTTTAATTCTAGTCCTAGAAATGGATTAATTAATTGTACCATAGATTTCTACTGCTAGAGGTGAGACATGTATTGATTATTGTACCATTTGAGATGAAGATATAGATCCAGCATGTATAAAACTATGGATCTGGGCTACTGAAGAGGAAAGGGAAAATCAAGTATTTTTCAAACCTTTTGACAGCTGTGTTAACATCAGTCATTTGGGAGGCTTTACATGAAGACCTAAATAAAGAGGAACAACACCACTGAAAAATAATATGTTCTAGGCAGACAAACTGGAGAAAAAATTACTTGTACAGAAAAAACATGAGGATAGAATACTTTTTGAAGGATTGAATTAGTAATAAAGCAACAAGTCATTACAGAACTGTTTTTAAAAAGCTCCCATAAAACTTAGTGATGTACACTTTCCCAGAGAATTTTTATCATGGGGCCAGAAGAACAAGAAGAGAGGCTGTAGATTTCCTATGGCAGAAATAATGTTATTCTTTATATGCAAGGGCTGTTCTGAGGCCAAAATCACAAGGCATGATAACTTGTGTTCTTTTGTCTTAAAGGAGTCAGAAAGAAGATCATATTATCGACGTTAATAACAAATATTAGAGACCAGATTTGAGTTTGGTTAAAGGTGGCCTGGCAGTTGTGAAACTCAGTGTAAAAAAAAATTAAGGTACTTTCTCAAACGTGGTCTTAGAGAAAGTGCCAAAATGCTGCATTGCCCTGTACAAGATACGGCATTGGCACCAAAACCCCACGTGTTACTCTGCTTGCTTTTCCTGTTAGAGCAGGACATATGACATAAGTGGAACTAGATACTACAGATGCTATCAGGGGACTGTCTGAAGGGATGCCAAAAGAGGCTTGACCCTATTTTGTTGACATTTGAAATATATTTTTAGATCAGGAAAATATGGGGTGATAGCATTTATTCTCATTCTCTGGTTTGTATTGAAAATGTATTTGTTTCTCTAGTTTTATCTAGTTATTTTATGATTTTCTCTTGTTTGCATGATTTATTTTTTCTGTGTCTCTCCTCTCCATATATTTTTTCTTTTAAATCTGGGAATCTCACAGTGATTATCTACTGATGCATCTTGATATGAACTTAGACTCTGGTGAATGGGCCATCCTGGTAATTAATAGAAGGTTTTCACTAGAAGCAGGCCTATGTCAAGCTTTTCAAACAGCTCCTTGAGTCTATTCTTTCACAACATCTCTCTTAATCTGGTCCTTTCTGTGTAGCTGAAGTTATTGCGCTTATAGCCAGATCCTGTCATATTGCTGCTGCTCCAGGGTGAGATATCTTATGCTTCACGTGCAGAAGATGACATGTGACATCTGGCTCCTAAATCTGGCTTTGCTGCTCTGTGGTGCTGTGGATCTTTGAGCAGCAACTTAATACGTGTCCCTCCTTTGCTACTTTGAGCCTGGGGCCCTTGAGCCCAACACAGAGACAAGAGGATAATTTGCAGTTTTTTGTACTTTTGAGAGACAGCAGCTTGCCTCTCCTGCTGCCATTCTCTAGTCATGCTTAGCATCTACTTTGATAATAGAAAAATGCAGTTCAGCTCACTTCCTGTGAAAGCTTAAGAAATCCTGTGAAAATAAGTAGGTAGGGTTATAGAGTTGAGCTATTCAGTCTGAGTAAAAGTGGCAGGATAGCCACTGTGCCAGGCACAGCAGTGGTGTCTACTGGGACCTTATGAATTTCCTTGGTGTACCAAAGTGCAGCCTATAGGTATGGTGTTGTTCCTGGTGCTGTAGACTGTGGCATGATGGTTTCTGTGTGATCATATCTATATATTGCAAATGGATCATCACAATAAACTCTACTGTACTCAAAGCAGTCTTTCCTGTGCCAAGGCAAAGCACATGTAGGTGGGGACACTGAGGGCTGCTGAATGTGTTGCTCTTGAGTTCCTAATTTATCTGTGCAAACAACACATTAATACAATCAGCGGAGGAAAAATAAATGTTGCAGCAGTGATTTCCATGCTGTAAGAAGAGGTTTCCTTAGGTTTCTTTTGCTTAGTCACCCACAGGATGCTCATTTATAAAGAACAAGTACAGAGTCTGATACTTACTGCAGGTAAAGCCTGTTCAGAAGCTATTAGCTACAAAAATCAAATATGCTTCTACAGCAGCCTCACACAGCAGAAGCATCCATCTTTTTATGTGGATATCCACATCCTCTTTTTTCCCCCTGCATATATAAAAATATTATGTAAACAAGCTCCTGAGTAAGGGACCATTTCTCTTCCTGTAAAAATCTGTATCTGTATGTAGTGATTTCCTTGGAGGAGAGGAGAACTAAGGGTTCTTTTTACCTACTGTTCAGCAAATAAAGCCAGTATGATCACCCTCCATTTACACTCTTTATGCTTACAAGAGATTTGTCTTCATGAAGTTCCTCAGCATTAACTCTCATATGTAAATAATTTAGCTACAGAAAATAAGTTGTTGAGCTTAAACCCCAGAAGCATTTTTCCTTGGTGATGTTTTTCTTTATTATTCCTGCTTATCCTGCAATGTTGTTGGAGTTACCCCTCTAAAGGAAGCCAGGAAAAAAATACTGCTAATTTTGAATCAGTTGGCCATAATTCCTGCCAAATCCCCTTCATGTTAGTGATACCCCTTTCACTACCACTGAAGTTTTGTTTTGCTGTCTTTGTTTGGCTGTTGTCCTTCTGTCATTCAGGGATCATTTCAAGTTCCTTCCTTTTGACTTCTTCACCCAAAGCTGAGCTGAGGTTTTCACCATGCATGGTGATCCATGCAAAAGTATCTGCCAGAACTTGTGTCAGTTTTCTTCTCAGATATATCTGTAATCACCTGGGCAGACTGGACAAAAGTTTATGTTCACATTCACTGTCTGTGAAAGTAAATGTATCAGTAACACACAGAAATCTTATCAACTTAAAATATGGCCTTGTGGGATACTGTGAAATACTCTGGGAAATCACTTGAAACTGTGAGATCCAGGATTGGAATCTCTTGACAGCTTTCTTTACCAAAGCTTTCCTTTATTGGAACAAATCCACTGGTCTCCATAGAGAGGTAATGATGCTACAGTTCCTTGGGTGACTATGAATTTCCATCAGCAGACAGCTCAAATTTTGAATCATGAAACTGGGATATCAAACTGTCTCCATTTAAGGCTCAGGGCAATCCCCACAGAGCAGAATTTGTTTCACCCCTCTCTCCCCTCCCTTTTCTCTCCTGGGGGAGGAAAAAGGCCTCACACAAAGTTGGAAATCAAGATTACAACTTTTAACAGGGAACAACAAAAGATGTATTAAAGGAAGGGGAATATACAGAGGTATTGAGAGAAGGTATATATACAAATATATACAACACCAATCCTCGGATGCTGCTGGATTCCTCCCGAGCCACGTAGAGTTGTAGCCAGCCTCACAGAGGTGCAGTCCCATGCAGCAATCCCAGAGAAGAAGGGAGCGAGCAGAACTTCCTGTATCCTTTTATAGAGTGTGGCAGGAAGGGGAGTGGAATAGCTGCTCTACCTGTCCCTCCCCTTCCCCAAACCTTAAACCACAACACAAACCTAATTGCAAATGAAGGTCTTCCAGTTTCAACAGAAAAAAACCCAACCAAACAAAACATTTTAAGCAAGCTCTGGAACGGTACAAGGTAGCTGCAGACAATGGCAAATCACTTTGCTGGAAGAGGAAAAGCACAATATTACTTCAAGGCACAAGAAACAGGCAAGGCTCCTGATTTCAAAAACAATTGCCTCAAGACATGAACAGGAAAAACAACAACCTTTTTTTCTTAGCATTTCAATGGATGGAAAAGAACACGAGTGAACTTTTCTCTGTCCTTATACGGTCTGACCACATAGTGTGCATGAGATACTCATTTCTATACAAATGGTAATTCCTCAGTTTTGAAGTAGTTGACCAAAACACAGGAAAGGCAGAACGTGTTAGAGGCTTGCCTTATTGGTGCAAATGCCTGGAATCAAGCTCAGCAAAGCTCCTGTGAATACTGTGAAACAAAGCAGCTACAAAAGCAACCCCAGCTATGTGAGATAATCAGAAATACGCAAAACATCTAGTTGCAAGGGAAAGGAATATATGTATATATTCTCCTTGTTATTAAATGCAGCCTCAGTGATATGAAGAGGTTTATTTTGACTTATTCTATAGATGGATTTGGCCTTCCATTATGTGTGTTTGAATGCTAAAAAAAGTGTCAGGTTTCTCCACAGAATGCATAATTTTTGTAAGTTTTATACTTATTTCAGGCTGATGATCTCCTGATTATATTGTGTCCTTTTGCTGCAGAAGTTGTTGATCTTTGCAGAAAAAAAAAAAGATGACTGAAATGTAGAAACTGTAGTGCTGTTATTTTGTGGTGACAGGAAAGACTCACTAGCATACAAGTTTATTCTTATGTGACACATAATTGCTCAAAATCTATTTTTAAATCCAGGCTAAAGAGATGACATAGAGAAGCTGTCGTTTGACGAACCTGTTTGAGTTGCATGCAGGGAAAGTTGAGGGTTGTAGGGACCATGGCTGTAGCTACTGAGGCAGGAGTACAGAGGGAAGCAGAGCATCACCTGCCCAGCCTGCTTAGCTCACATTAGTGGCTAAACCAAACTGCCTACAATGTCTGCTGCTTTCCCACTGCAGCATGCAATGGTGTCACACCCCCAGAGAAATTGTGGCTGAGGAAAAGCATTCTGGATGCTTTGTAGACCTGACTTATTGCTTCTTATTCCAGTTTGCTGACACTATAGGCATCTATAAATCTCCATAATTCTGGATGTTGCCTCTACTTATAAACCTTCCATCGTTAATATTCTTAGACCATCATGACTACAGCAACATTATCCCCACTATATCATTTGTGATTGCAGTGCTTTGTGCCAACAGTTGCTTGTGCTGCTGACAGTCTAAACGAGGAACTTTAATGGCCTTTTAAAAACCAGACACAGAAAAGTCCCTGTTTCTGTCTTTATTCTGGGCTTTCCAGTCACTCCATATAGTGATCCTGTCCCACTGCTACGCTGATCTGACAGTAACCTCCAGAAAAAAAGACAGCAAATCTGCAGGCAAGCCTCTCTCTCATATACTGGCTCCTGATATATTGTCCTCCAGAGGGGAGAGTGCACAAGGCCACTGGATTATGCTGGTTCCCTCTGTCAGATGGGCTGGTGTCACCTCTTTATGAGCTATCTGTGTTTGTGGAGCACAAGGCCACAGGTCCTGCTGCTGATTCTGCATGTGTACACTTGGACAATGTTCGCATTACATTATCCCTCCACTGAAGTCCCCTGGACTCAGATTTCTCTGTTTATCCTCTACTGTGCCCAGCTCTCAAAGAAGCAAAGCTCACTCTTTCTTTTATGCTTAAGAAATGCTTTTCAGCTTTTCATTTGAATCAAGTATCCGTTACATTGTATTCCTCCAGGTATACAGGATTCAAAGGCATTTACTTGGAGTATCACACAGTTCTTGAAGTGCAGTATGATACAAAGGACAGTACCTTTGCCAGAGATCTTACCCTCACAGGAGAAGGTTATTTCATGGGGCATTGGTAACCATACTTATTTCACAGATGTAAAACAATTAACATCTCCTGTTTCATAATGATAAGTTGTATTAAAATATGATTAGCCTTTATAAGAAGTAAAGATGCCATCAGAAGGGTTTTCTTTCAAGCATATGTGCAGGACTCCTATGTTCAGTCAACCATGATAAACTATCATCTTGGAATTCATCTGGCAGCAAGCAAGCTGAACAAATAAGTTTTTACATAAGGCACAAAAATTGTGATGTAACTAAAAAAAAGAATTATTACTTTTATCCCTGAAGGGTGACTGTATATAGAATTTCAAGTTATTGAGTTTTATACACTTCACAATACAATTTATTTGCTTATTCACTTTGTAAATTTTCAAATACAAGTATCAGAACATGTTCAAGGATACTATGGAAACAGAATGATTTAATTTAAAGAGCAAGCAACTAATCCTCATAGAGCTGTGCTTATGTACTTATAGTTTTGGAAAATTTCAGGTAAACCTGGGGAAAAATGTTCAGTTAATGTGAATGAACTGTTAATGTTACTCTAATTTATTAGGTTTTAGAACAGTTCCTAGAAACTCTGGATGATAGCTGAAAACTTACTATGTAAATGCAGTGTCCTACAGAAAATAACAAGAGAATGCCCACCCAAAATAGCTTGTTGTCTACATAGTGAAGACTCAAAGAAAGATGTATGAAAATGCATTATCTCATCTAGTAGATGAGGTAGGAATTGGGTGACTTGACCAGAAACATTAAGAAAATTTGAGGAAGAACTTGCAACTGAGTTGAAGAAATCTCCTCAGAAACTTTCTACTGGAACTGCCTCGTACTGGAAAATTGAGTTTTCCATGTATATATTTTGTTCCTCATAACAAGGATCTCCTTTCTGCATTTTTTCTAGGAATTAAAAATGCAAAAAGCTGTCATCATTCATTTTTCTGATAAAATATTGCAGTTTTCAGACACCCACCTTGGAAAATATATGGAAAAAATTGTAAAAGCTTATGTTATGTCATCAACATTCTTTACTAAAAATTCCTATTCTTCAGTTAGCTCCAGTGTTCAGGCCCTACCATTGCAGTAATCACCATCTGTATGCTTCCTGAAAAGTTGCTGCAATCGCTTCAACAACAGTGTCCATCCAAAAGCAAGGACAGCTCAAACTCATTTCCTGTCCCATGTAATCTATGAAATGACAGTGAAGATTTGTGGAGTTACTTCTGTGCAGTCTAGGAGAAATAGTGTGTCTGGAAGATTATATTTCTATTTATTTTTTAATCTAGGTTGAACATATGATTGTGGAATATGTAATCCACTGGGGGAGAGGAAAAATCCCCACCTTTACCTTATAATTAGCAACAAATGACTACAGTGGCCTAGGGAAAAAATCACTGCGCCAAGCTTTTGCACCAGGAGAGTTTCTGGCACAGGGACAGTTCCCTGAGAGAAGACAATGTGAATTTAAATAAATAAAAATTTGCATCTCCTAAACCAGGCTTTTTTTTCTTCATAAAAGTTAGAATACCTCGAAGACTGCAGTAACCCAGTTTCTCAGCATGCAGATGAGCTGTTCTCGGGAGAGCAGACAAGTGACATTGCAGCAGAGCTGAGCATCTCCTAAGGCTCTGGACCACTGAAGATGGGGAGATGAACAGCTATATTGGCTTTGCACTGTTCAACATTTGACCTGTTGCTGAAGGGATTTCTGCAGAAGATGGCTTTCTGTAGAAGATGGCTTTATAGCCTCTTTACACAAGAGAAATGACACAACTGAGAACTGGGCCAACAGTGTCCTGGAGCACATTAAGATAGAAACTGTCTGAGTTTATGCTTATATACAGCTGTTTCTTGTAGCTCTGGGAGTTATAAAATGTGCTCTGCTTTTGCTGTCAAAGACCCTAATTTAAAACCATATTCTTTAGGAACTGTAGAGGCTGTAAAAATCCCCAAACAAAACATAAACAACAGAGAAACAGACTAGGAGAAAGTAGTTTGTGTCCATTTGCTTCTCCCATCAAGTTAATAACTCATTCTTGTAGTCCAAAATGACATGGCATCTCAGTGATCATAGCAAATATGAATTTAAGTGACTTGCTACAAGATAGAAGGCTACACCTTGTCATGCAGTTGTTCACCTTTAATATGGTATAGAAGAAAAGTTCTTTGGATTTGTAGGACTTTGCTGCATTATTGAAAGGCATGGGCAATATCTCTATTTAAAAATAATGTGAAAAAAGAGGGTGTTTGTTTCACCTGAAAGATACTAGAATTTAAGCAGAATTGAAACTTTTACCTCAAAACTGTCTAGAACCTCAGCTGCATATATATCCTGATAGAACTGAGCAGTTCCATTTTCTTCCAGCTTATTTGGTGCTGTCACCTATGAGAGCAGCACCTCTCCATAAGCTAAAATAGTGGCAGAGGGCTCTCCAGGGGAAGCCAGTCTGTCACTGTGTCATTTACATCTGTTCAGGGGCTTTCTACACTGACAGCTCCTCAAAGCTATAGACATAGTGGTTTTCATCCACCTCACTGGTTGAAATGTGCTCACTGGTTGGAGATATGCTGCTT
The DNA here is from genome assembly GCA_013401335.1 of Brachypteracias leptosomus. NCBI lineage: Eukaryota > Metazoa > Chordata > Aves > Coraciiformes > Brachypteraciidae > Brachypteracias > Brachypteracias leptosomus. The sequence goes on along the minus strand of VYZX01007751.1, from coordinate 2,371 downwards.
AGCTTTTATGCATTTCAAGCTAGCCTAGTAGAGGATTCTTTTTGTTTTGTTATTCTCTGCAAAATTAGGTAGCTCTCCTCCAGGTTTTTGGCTCCTTTTTTTTTTAATGGTGTTATTTCCACCCTCCAGGCCCAAATGCCTAAAAGTTGGTCAGTACCCAATCCACTAAATGGAATTATGAGACAAATATGGAATATCTTTCAACAGTTCAATAAACAAAATTGAATGCTGAAGAGGAAAGTAGTCCTTAGTAAGCCTGCTGAGTTTCTTAATGCTGGGAAAGATTGCAATATTTTTGTTAACTTATAATGACTAATGGCAAAACCAGTCTGGACCAAAGAAGATGCTGATAAAGATGCAAGTGCTTCATATATCAAGTTGGATCTTGTGGTAAACACTGCAAAGGCCATTCTGAGTTTAGAATCATAAAATCATTTAGGTTGGAAAAGACCTCCAGGATCAAGTCCAACCTTTGTCCAACATCTGCCAGACATCTAGACCATGTCTCAAAGCATCACATCTACTTGTTTTTTGAACACCTCCAGGGATGGTGGCTCCACCACCTCCCTGGGCAGCCTGTTCCAGTGCCTGACCACTCTTGTAGTAAAGAATTTCTTCCTAATGTCCAATCTAAACCTCCCCAGGAATAACTTGAGACCATTTCCTCATTTCCATTTCTGTCATTAGTTACTTGGGAGAAGAGACCAACACCAGCCTCACTACAACCTCCTTTTTTGTAGTTGTACAGAGCAATGAGTTCTTCTCTAAGCCTTCTCTTCTCCAAGCTAGATAATCCTAGTTCCCTCAGGTGCTCCTCATACAACATATTCTCCAGACCTCTCACCAGCCTCGTTGCCCTTCTCTGCACCCGCTCCAGCACCTTAATGTCTTTTTTATCCTGTGGCATGCAGAAATAGAAACCAAAGCTACGTTTGATGTCTCTGTTATTCCTATGAGCCACAAGCTGTGACAAGCAAACAAGCAAACAAAACCACACAACACTTCAATTACTTTAAATATTAAAGGACAGAAGACACAATTTTTAACATAGCTTATGCAAGTCAGTTTAGAAGCTGCTGTAACTTAGGTGTTTATGTTTTCATTGCTTACCTCAATTAACCCAGTGATTGGCTGAGAAAGCATTACAGCTGGCACAGCTTTGAGGAACATATGTTAAGAAAACATCAGTTTACCTGGGAGCTTATTTTAATGGGGTAGTTTTGTGGCTGATAGGAAAATGGGGAAAAGATTCAGAGCTTTCTTCTTTAGGCTATATTTTGAATTGCAAACCAATTCCTTTTCTTGCTTCCTAAAAGGTAGATAGAAGCCTCTGATACTGTGGAGGAAAACGCAATTTAATAGGATTACTTAATGTTCTCTTTTAAAGTAAGGGAAAAGTTTTAGTGTTTCTATTCTTTGACAGGGCTGTAAAGAAAGACTTAAGAAGAGCAGATGAGAGATGTGAGAAGGAAAATGAAAACACCAGACAACTATATAGGAACTATGCCTACCTACAAATAAAGAGATCACTTAGTCTCAGTAAAAGGGAAAGAATGACAACTGAAGCCTTAGATGTGATAGACTGAAGCCACTTCAGAAAAATATTTGGAGAAAAATTGTTATTTATACAGAGGTGAAAGAAATAGGAATGTAATGTATCAGCAATTTGTGACAGTGATTGTGTGTGTGCCCTGGGGGGTGCTGCAGCTGTTTGCAGCTCGTTGGGTGGGGTGGTGAGCTTCTACCAGTGCACAGGGTAAGTTCACTCACCAGTGTGACCATCTCCTGTGTGTTAAATCTGCATGGGGGAGAGTGATATCACGACCAAAAAGGTTGACAAAGGGCTCCTCTTGGGTTAGCTTGGGAGTTGGTACAGGCAAGGTGTGTGGCAGGACGCGAGGTGCTGTAATTTACTCAAGGAATGATGGTGGCTACTCAGAGGAGGAAGACTGTGCTCCCAGCACCCACCAAAATGGATATTGGTATCCAGGCCACAGGCTGTGAGGAATGCTACAGCCTTTCACTTGCAACAGGGGGCAACGCTGACTATGGCTGCGTGTGGTGTGAGCAGGTTGATGACCTGCTCAGCCAGGTGGCACAGCTCCAAGATGAAGTGATGGAACTTAGGGAAGAGGTGAGTAGGTTGAGAAATATCAGGGAGAGTGAGAGGGAAATTGACCACTTTCACAAACTGATCTCNGAGAGGGAAATTGACCACTTTCACAAACTGATCTCTACAAAAACAGAACAGAAGGTATCTCTTAGTAGAGCAGAGGATTCCATATCCTCTCATCAACAAGCCCCCCAGCCTTCCTGTAGTAACCCAAAAGAGCAGGGTCAATGGGAAAAGGTCTCTGCCCAACATAACAAA
>VYZX01007750.1:1506580-1529807 GCA_013401335.1 Brachypteracias leptosomus | reverse complement strand
GCGGCCGCCCCCCGCCACTGCCGCCGCGAAGAGCTCGTCTCTGTCAGCCTCGGCGGCGGCCGGGACCAAAGGGGCGCGCCCCCCCTCCGTGTCGGGGGACCCCAGCAGAGCAAAACGGGAGCGGCGCCCCCCGGGGCCCAACCGGCGCGCTCCCCTCAGCCGTGGGGCGCGCGCGGCCGGCGCCGCTCCGACACGCGCAGCGTCCCCCCTGCGGCTCGCGCTTCTCGCCGGTGGGGGCTCGCGGTGGGGCTGGAGGGGGGGCCGGCGGTGCAGCGCGCGACCCTCCCCTCGCGCCCCGACCGTTGGCGCCCCTTCTGCCTCCCCCCTTCTGGCCCCCCCCTCCGTGAGGCGGCTTCGCTCAGCGGGCGGGGGTCGCGGTCCAGGCGGCCCCGGCGCGGCGGGGGCCGGGTATGGCCTGAGAGGGGACCCCGGGGGCAAAGCGAGCTTCCCGGAGGCCCCACGATGTCCCCGTCCGCCGAGATCTGTGTCCCCTCCCTCCGGAGGTCGGGTGGTGAGAAGCTTGGGCTCCCCGCCGATGAGATCTTATCTGGGAAAGCCCTGCGGTGGTGGAAGCTTAGAAATGTTGAATTTTACTCATTGGATTTAAGAAATGTTGATATTTACTCATCAAGTTCAGAAGCACGAAGCTGAATTTGCAAAAACACCCAAGCCTCCGAGTACGCGGAGCTATCGACAAACATTTCACTGAGGTGTGGAAGGCCGGCTTGTGAGGGGAAGGTGTCGAGGCTTGTCCCCAGCGTTGGAGGCTTTGGCCCTGCTACGCCGCACCCATGCCAAACCACAGCCCCGTCTCTGGAGGAGCAGTGCAGAGAGCCCGTCCTGGCACGGTCACCATCACGGGTACGGGCTGTTCGGTCACCTCTGCTGGTGGCTCTTACCTAGGCCAAACCCTTTCTGTGCTTCCGTCGCCAGTATCGACCACTCTAGAAGAAAACCTCCCAGAAGTGCCGGCGCACGTGTGTGCCATGTGCGATGGGGAGCCGAGCGTGCGGCCGCCCCACCGCAGGTCTCGCCTCGGCGGGGAGCAGACATGGCCTCAGAAACTGCCCTTGGGCATGAATGAATCAATGCTCAGGTTTTACTAGCGCTGCAATAATTTCCTGTTTGACCAGTGCCATCTTGTGGCTGCTTTTTTTTTTCTTTGTGCAGAAGATGGGAGTGGACTCGAGTAGTAAATTTTTTTAATTCTGTTTGAAGAGAGCCTTCTGTTACCAGAGTAAGTGGAAATGGGAGAGTCCAACATCACACACGCAAAGATATATAGGGCCTTTCTGGTAGTGGAATCTGCCGCTTAATAAACCTGATCTCCCTAAAACTAGTGCTGGCTCTGCTGCTGAAAATGTTCTTTCTTGTTTCAAAGTAATTTATGTGTTTTCTTTGCTTTATCTTGTTCCTGAGCAACAGCTTTCACCTAGCATCAAATACATCATTTCAGACTTGCAACTGAGCATGCAGCTCTCCTTGTCTTACAAGTGTCTCGTTTCCCCGAGAAAAGCCTTATTCCCTAAATATATCTGGGTTTGTGACATTTACAATGATTTTTTTTCTTCACTGTCACTTCTGAGAAAGGTGATAAGCTTAAACTTTCAAGTTCCCATATGCATGGAAAAGCATATGCTCTGCAGATCTATGTGTCAGAAAGGAAATGTTTAGAAGCGGAGAACTCAGATTACTTTCGTTTCTATTTATTTCTGACATCAAGAAAAACTTTGTGTGATATGGTATTGTTGTGGAGACTACAACAAACGTAGCTGTTGTTGCTACAGCTTGCTACTGTTTCTGAACAGCCTGCAGCTGCCTTCCCGACTCCAGTGAAATGGTTCAGAAAAAGATACTACTGCAGCTTCTTAGGAATCAAAACAAGCTCCCAGCAATTTCTCCCCTGAAGAGTTTAAAACCGCTTGGAAGTGACATGCACCTCAGTGTGCCAAAGAAATCACACCTGATGGCTCTCCTCTAAGCAGAACTCAGCTGACAGTGAGTAGGAGTCCCCTGTGAGCATCAGCAGGTCCACCTCAGTGCCATGTTCAGCTTTAAGTGGATTTTCTTCTCTGCAGAGCGTAAGTGCTCTTGTTAATATCTCCAGATTTGTTTGGCTTTTAAAAATCTGATGGTTTGTTTGAAGCTTGTGTGCGCTGAGAAGTTCTCAATGGTAGCTGTGACGCAAAGCGATACAGAGGGAGGTGATGATGGTTGGGAGAAGAGAAGCACTTGTGCTCAATAAAGTTATGAAAGTGTGTTATTGAGGCTCCTGCTCTGGGCTGCCTTTCAGAGGGTCTGGAAATTGGGACTGTGCATCCTGGGTGAGTTGTTATCAAGTGCCAAATGCTCACAAATTAACACTGAGTCACCAGGAGGTCCTGTAACAAACATTTTGATGGTGAGCTCTGAAGGATGTCTCGCTTGCATCTGTTTGGGTTGGATGTTTTCACTGCTCGAGGTCAGTCATAGGATGTTCATCATATCAAGCTGGGTACGTGGGAAGTGCTTTGGCCAAAGCTGATAAAGTGCTGCCAGCTGCCCCAGCAGTACGAAGTGGCCTCGCTGTACACTTCTCAAGGTACATGGGGTTCTCTTCCTTTTGCGTGGTCATCTTCCTCATGTGCTATTTCTAAACACCCTAGAGTTATCTGTTCCTGTGGGAAATCGCTCCCTTTCTGTGGAGAACCTAGAAAAAAAAAGCAGCATAGTGTGGATGCAATCTGTTAGGAGATCCATAGAATTGACGGGATAGCAGAAGGTCTAGTATTGCTGTGCTTGTGCAAATAACCCTTTTCTGAGGGTGTTTCAAAAACTGCCAGGTTTGGGGATGCTGGGGATACCTCCCCCAGCACCACGTTTTCAAATGCTCCTTCCTGAGTGTGAGATCTCAGCTAGGGTTTGTTCCAGTTGTGTCAGTGTGTGGCTTGCAGGGGGCTTGAACCATGCTCCTCTCCTGCCTCCACCTTGGGCTCTGCCCTCAGTCGCCTCTCAACAGAACCTCTTTTCTACTCTCTGAAGAACTTGCAGGATATGAAAGCAGCAGTATTTTGTCTTACCGTGGTTTCATTAAGCTGTTTCCAGTTTGCCTTTGAGCTTTCTTGCATCAATTGAAAACCAGTCGTGGTTGTTTGAGTTGTATGTGATGTGCCGGTGCACCACAAACCAAATGGAGGAGGTTTTACATCAGTTTGAGAGGTTTAGATGCAAAGACAGACAAACTTAAGTACATTAGCACAGATTTACGTGGTGGTGTGACTTTTTGTGTAAACTTTGTGTGTAATACTTGAAATGACCAACAGAAAAGCTGGAGTTTTTTGACTTACTGAAAATTCTGCTAAATATTTCCAAAAGTTGTTTGCAGAGGTAACAGCACATGCAGGCTTTGTGAGAATGATGTGAGTTAGTGCTGAACTATGATATTGAGTCTAACAAAACAGTTCAAGTTGACCTTGCTTATGAGACAACAAAAAGTGTCTTAAGGAGAAATAATAATTATCAGAGAGTAAAGAATGGTTTAATTCAAAGGCTGTTTGACCTCCGACAGGTCTGGCAAACATTAATAGAACCCTACCCTAATGCTGTTCATTGGTTGCCTCAACAAGGGGGACTTTCAGAATGTGGTTGGAGGTGGTATCTAAGGACATTTATCAGCAAAGGGAATGAAAGAAGCATACGTCTCAATCATTTTAAAATAAGTAATTTAATGGTAAAGTGAAGTCATGCAATCAAACCTTTGTAAACACTAAAATTATGGACTAAAGATGTTTTAAGTGTATAACAACTTTCTGTGCCTTTCTTTGCCCGGTTCTCTATATTCAGCTTAACACAATCAAGTGGGAGAGTTGTTTTATCCAGAAGAAGTTTAGAAAACCCAAGCCCAGGCAGCGTTAAACCTCTGACATTGAGAGCCTGGGAGAACAGCTCTGGGTCCAGTGCTCGGTGACTTTAAGCTGCCTGGGGGGTCAGACCAGGTCTGTCTTCAGGCTGTACTGCATGGAGACCTGGGGGATGCCTTTTACCTCCTGCATTTGTTGATTTGGGTTTGCAGATGTATGATCATAACTTCGGCCTCATAGTACCTTAAAATTAAACTTTATTTGTTAGTCTTTTAATTTGTGTTCAACTTTAGCTGCAGTTACTGGAGAATTCTAACAAACCTGTAAATTTGTACAGAAAGAACTGCTGACAGTGGCTGGGTTCATGTAAAGTTCCTGCTTATATCAGACCTATGGTAATGGTTTGGGAATAGAAGATATCTTTTTTTTTATACTGCTCTTTGTCCAGTCGAATGTTGCATTTCAAAGATTTCAGTAGAGTGAGCAGCTCCCCTGTGGCTGGTGAAGTCTTTGTCTTCTACATCTTATCTGTGCTATGAAGGTGTGTTGGATGTGCTCTTGCTGTGGATGATATTTTTTCCAACAGTAGGTGGCAATAGTCATTCATTTGTAAAACAAGAGCAGAACTCGGTGCCTTACAGGGTTTAATGTGCAAGTAGGATCATTCCTGGGTAGGAATTTAAGTGAAACTATATGTGAAAAGTCTTTTTTTTAAGCACAGGTAAACTGCCATTCAATGGTAACCTTTGCAATTTACAGTTTTTGTAGAATCCACTGCAAAGCAAAAATTTTTAATGAAGTTATTTAAGCTTAATGGGAAGGTACTATAAGGAGTTGTCATTCCTATGTAAAAATGAATTTTCCAATGTACATTCTAGGCAAAGTTAAGTGATTAAGAAATGCTGATTAAGACTAGATATTTATTCCTTTTCATGCCTGCTCAAGGCAGTAGTAATTTTCAGTTTGTTTAGTTGAGAAACTATTTTAAACGTATCTTTACAAAATTAAAGAATTATTTCCTATCTATTAGCTTTAGGATTCACCTTGACAAATTAGTTTGACACCCTGATCCCGTCGAAAAATAGCATCAGAGGTCAGCATTTGCAGATCTTTGATTTTAATTTTGCCTCTCAAAATGCATTGTATGATTTGAAACCAGATGTGCGAATGTTAGCCTTGCACTATACAGCAATATGTTGTAGGATAAATTGCCTTCCCCATCTCTCATTTATTTAAATAAATTTACTGGTTGCTTTTGTGGAATATATACTTTGTTTCCCAAAAGCAAACATGGAGTTCTGTGAGGAAGGTAATGGTCTCTAATGAAGTTACAACTGAGTCACAAGACTTTGGGGAATTTTACAGCTGCAACCCCAAGTTCTCATGCGTTATGATAGCGTTCTGGTTTGCAACGATAACGAGTTTAAAGACTAGCATTTCTCTGCTTTTATTGAAAAGATAATCAGACTTTTTGTACATTAATGATGGAATATTGGCAGCTATGATAATTTAATAGAAATAATTTTAGTGCTGCAATTAGTATTTTAATAAGGTTGTTTCTTATTACTGTATTGGTATTATCTGAGTTGTACAGTTGGACGCTTCCCTGTGCTCTGTGGGGGACAAAACAAGGCAGAAAGGATAGAAACTGACTGAATCCAAGTGAGGAAGGGGGGTTTGGTCCCGAGACAGCTACTGGCTCCAGATGAGCCCTTCTTAGATTCTTCATCTCTGAAACGGTGATAACGACGCTGACCTCCTTTGGTGGCTGTGGGTGACAAGTGCTAAACAGAGCTGCCCTCCTCTCCTTTTGCCCGGGGCCATAGACCCATCGAGCTGTATTGCTTCCTGAGCGGCCGGGCTCTTCATGCATAAAACTGTCTTCTAGGTCACAAACTTTCAGGATCAGGAAAATTTACCAAGTCTGCATGCATAAACCTTTTCTCTCTGTTTTGGCCCCTGAGCCTCCTAAAGAGCAGAATTCCATCACTTCTTTCATCACTCTAATATTCCTTTAAACAACTGTATCATGGGATCTATTGTACTTAGCTGTAGTATGTCTACCGTACAGCCCATGTTTTTCATCACAGGAAGCAGCTTGAACTGCTTATAACACATGGTGTATACATTTGTCTAGTTTTAGAACAGCTCTATAGCGTTCAGCTGGCTTTACAGCCTCTTCTGCAACTAAAGATAAGTATGGCTAAGGATAATCCTGAAGTTTTTATCTTCTGCATCATCAGCCTGCACTTCAGTTACCGTTTCACGTTACGCTCCTCCAGGCAGCTTTGAACAGCCTTAGCTTGACAATTAAGGGAGTGAACTGGCCAAACTGCTAATTTTTCTCCTTTCCTTTCACTCTTATCTCCTATTCTCTAAGGTACACGTCTTTATCTACATGCTTCCAAGAAAGTGTTCAATTAATAACTCAGACAAGTCAGAGCTGATAGGATCTTTTCATGTATTAATTTAACTCTTCCTTTCAAACAAAGCGCCAGAAAATCACTGTTTTCATGTTTCCTCTATTTATTCTGGCTCTATTTTTTTTTTATTGAAGCTGCATGCTGTAGTCCTTTGATTCCGCTCCCAAGAAATTATCAGGGATTACAGTAGTGGCCTTACAGGTAACAGGGGTTCTCACTGATGTGTTGAATAGCAGTTTTCTTCTGCATTAATGCTGAGGTTTAGATTGTTTTTATTTGTAGCAAAAAAAAGTAAACCTGCAGAGTTGTCTCTGCAGGATGTAGAAATACTGGGTGCTTTGCTACTCAGTTTCTTGTACGTTTGGGTTTTTTCTCTGACAACAAGAATGGTGCAATACAGCTGATGAGTGCAACAGCACTGATTTTCAGAGGAGAGAATGACAAAACTTGTTCAAGGGCAGAGGTTTATCAGTCTGTACATGATAGTCATTTAGCAATTAGAGAGCAATGTTTAAAAGCTCCCTATTCTTTCATTAGACATGAACAACAATCTGTTTAGTTTCCATCTGTGTGTAGATCTTGCAGCAGACATTATCTGCAGTAAAAGCCAAGATGAATTGATATTATATACAGTCTAAATGCATCTGGTTCTGAGAATAATCTACATTATTGTCAATGGGAGCTGGGAGATACAGAAAACCATCACTACTGTTGGCCGAAACTGGAGATGAGGACACCCAGCTTCACAGAACAGCAGATCACTTGGTAAACATGAATTAGTTTAACTTAGAAAACAGGTAACCAACTAGCTAAAAATATGAACTGCTATGCTGAAAAAAAATCTTAAAACCCCATCTTGGGCAGCCGTTTGTTTGTTTCATTGGAGATAAGGATAATGATTCTTTATTGGTGTTTTTAAAACCAAAATATTACTGACGAAGTATTTAACAAATTTCTATTCCCGGGGCTTATAAATCAGTATTCTAATTGGTTTCTGAGGGAGCAGCAACCGTGAATTTGAAACTAGAAAAATGGATGACAAATATTGGTAAATGACAAGCAAAGCTTTGCTCCGCGTTTTCCTTGTGAAAGCACGTGAGCCTGTCAGTGAAGAATTTGTCTGAAATAAACTTACAGAATGTAAAGGTAATGTTATCTAGCACAGAAATTGTTATGAAGCACAGAAAAAAATTGCCCATTAATCAACTTTTCAAAATCATCTGTTTTTCTACCAAGTTGATTTTTCATTCTTTAATCAGAGGACTTTCCATGCTGATTTTTCCCTCAGGAATGCCATTTTTAATGTAGCAAACTTGTATCACCAGGACAAAAAGTTGGTTTCCATCCAGTGAGGATCATAAACAGATGTAGACTATTAGTTGAATTGCTGATCCTGTGATTAATATTGACCATTGTTTTAGTTGTCAATCTATTTCATGGAAATCTTGTGAGTATAAAGTCAAAGTTTAATAAGTTTGGGGATCCTGCAGTTCTGGAATGTTTCCAGCAGCTCGCTCTATTTTCAAGTTTCTCCTGGTAGGTACCACTGAAGCGGATGACATGTGAAGCTGCAGGTGACTTGCTGGCTTGCCAGTCTGCTGTGTGCCAGGGTTTGGCTTTAAACTGCTTTACAATACAGTCTAGGCTTGTAATATAAGCCAGCTTAAATAATGTTTTAAGTATGTTTCTCAACTGTAAGTTCTGGACAAGTGTTTCAGATAGCTCAGGAATACAGCTTGAAGAAAAATGAATGCAAGGAGGAACAATACTTCAAAAGGTGAAAGTCTACCTTCCTGAAGCCAAGTCCTGCAGTGCTTTTTTTTAAGTTTAGTGAGGACTTCAAGTGTTTTCCAACTTAATACTTGTTGTAAGATAAAATGTGGCTTTTAAATGAGCTCTTTGTAATAAATAAGAGGTGTGTCAGTTCATTGGTTGAAGACTTGGGAACCGAATTGGAAATCCAAAGATGTTATGGGATGCTCATTGGTAGAAAGACACATCTTGGGCTGCCTACAGGTATCTTAGGACCATGTGCCCCTTGACAAGGAAGAATACTTATCAACAGCATTCCTTAAAGGCATGCTTCAAGGACAAAATTAAAATGTTTCCATAGGGTGTAGACATCAATCACCAGGAGGATGTTCTTGTACACCAAGTACACCACAGTATAGCTTTCCACTGACCTCACACACCAGCCAACAGAGGAGCTCCTATAGTAATTACACATTACATTAAGTATCGAGCAAAAGCCAACAGCCAACTACCAGGCAAACCTTTTATGCATTATTAAAATCATATCCTTCCCAGAAGATTCAACCTAATAAAATTGAATTCGATAATGCAATCAGTAAAAAGCAGGTTTAAAAAAAAAAATCTCCTTTGTTGATAATGTCCCAAGAAATCCTATGTTTTATAGAATGCCTGTTATACTAAGTGTGGAAATAATCCCTCAGGTATATCAACAGTTTCAGTTGCACATTCTCTGAGACTGCCTGAATTTTTTATAATTATATTTTATTAAGAAATAATTGTTATGTATCAAGTGTGTGTTGCACTTAGGTTAAAAATGAAAGACTGTGGTTACCTAATATTTCAGCAATTAAGATACAGAAAATTTTAGGAACTCTGGAATTGAAAGGATTGTCCTTGCATATCAAGAAGATAGTTCTTCCTGAGTAACTGGCTGGGGCAGTTTGTTGTGGGCCCTGAAAAATAAAAAATATTAGAGATTTGACATGAAAAAAGGAGGAGGGAACAGAGACTTTGTGTGTAAGGAGACTTATGTTCACTGCTAACATTTCTAATAAATCACTATGACTGGATATATCCTGTATTTGGTCACCATAAAGGAGCCCTAGTGGGTCTGACTTTCAGAACAAAAGTTTCTGAAAACTTGGCATTTTGAGGGATTGCCAAAATAAGATTTTTATTTTTTTTTTCCTGCCTTGGCCAAGATAATATATTTTGTTATCTAGTAGAACCAGAGTTATCTGTGTTTGAGAACTGACCCCACACAGCAGCTGCTTTTGTCAGCTTATTGGTCAGTCTGTGATATCATATGGCTCTTGAATTTTTAAACCAAGGTATATGCAATTCCTATATATCATATACAAAATTAAGAAAAAAGTTAATATTGAACAATATTCTACACCTAGATTAGTGCCCCGCTTCTGTGAGCCTGGAGGGTCCAAGACTCATCTATAAAGCTGTCAGCAAATGAGTCTGCGCTGAACACCTAGAACATGGCTCAAAGCAGAATGTCATGCAAGTTCTCTGTGTAGGTGGTAAAATGATTAAAAATAAGTAAGGCTGGGATAAATCCTTTTCCTGACGATGTATGTTGCACACACAACACCATAGTTACAAAAACCTAGCTCTTCAATGATTAGCTGGCATAGTAGTACAAAAACCTTGCCCCAGCCGTGCCTAAATGAGGACCTACATGCTGATTTTTTCTTAATTTCTCCCAAAACGATAAGAAAAGTTGCAACTTTGTGCTTTAGATCCCAGCTATTTCCTAACATGAGAAGTACTGTCTGGTCTGCTCCTATTGGAGGGAGGAACTACTGCTTCTAGAAGGAGTTAATTCAGTCTGTCATTCTTAACTTAGGAAGTTTGTTAGCTGGACATAGTCCTAGCTATGGCTTTTGAATCAAAGTTGCCCTAAAAATTTCTATTTTTACCCCTTAAAAGTCAGATTGTTTATTTAAATACTTAAAGTGCAAGTTCCTATTTTTTTAATACAAACCAAAACCTCTCCCCCCTGGCCTAAGTCTTTATTGTTTGCTGTCTCAGAAAACTTGCCTGAAGCAGAAAGCAGACCAAGGACTAGTCGTAGAGCAGGCCAAAGTCAGCCCTCGTGCAGGTCCAGTGCAATCGTTGGAGCTGTGCCTGCTGAAACTGGGGCTGACTTTGCTCTTCTATCTTCGCTGTGTGAGTAGAGATTCTGTTTCAGTACTTCAGAGGCGCCCAAGAAAACTTTGTAATTGATGTTTTCCACTCATTTTCTTTCTCTGCTGGTTCTGTATTTTGGTTGAGTCGCGTTTCCCCAGCTTTCAGATGTACGCTTGAATGCTGGAAAAACTCACTCTCATGCATAATGAAAGAGGAAAAGTTACAGAGGAGGAATTTATTGGCTGGAGTCTCCATTCCTGCTCTATATCTTGCTCTACAAGCTCCCACAGCAAGTGAGTGGTAGAGCCAAGAATAGAACACCACTGCTCTGACACCCAGTCCAGTGCCTTAACCCTTGCCTCCCGTGAGAGATTTTGTTTTGGTTTTCTGTACAGTGCAAAGATAAGATCATGCTTTATTTTGGTGCAAAAATTGATCTCTGGGGTGAATGAAGAAGGTTGGGAAATAGCCAGAGAATAACACAATGTAAATAGTGAAACCTAAGGAGGCTATATATAGAATACTATAGCTTCTCAGGCTGCCGTGTGTCTAGATAGAATTAATTAAAGATTATATGAAGTATTTGAGTTCTTTCAAGCTTTTTTTTGAGGTCTTCTTCAGAGAGAAAGCAGGATTTCTTTTGCCCAGCTGGATTTTCTTTGGGGGCAGCCAATGGAGGTGCTCTGCCTGTAGAGTAGAGGTGCCTTTCCTCTCCAGCAGTACTTGCTTTGCCAGGGATAATGGCAGGTGTTGTGTTGCCTGTTTGGGAACAGGGAATTTGAAATAAGATGGAGTTAACATGGGTTGATTAATGCATTCTAACTGCAGGGCATTGCTTTTATTATGGATTAAATAGAATAAGGAGTAGTGTGTGTAAACTTAGCATGGGGATGTTAAGATGAAATGCTCGACTCTATTCAGCATTCACAAGTGATAAAGATGAGAGTGATCTCTAGAAGTGCTGACTCAGCAGCTCTGATTTCTGAAACAGCCACTCCTCTCAGTTGGGTCAAGGCAAATATACCCTCTCCAAAATATCCAGCTGTGCTCAGCTGATAGGGGGACTCACATTGTTCTTTGCTTTGGTGTCCACCAAACCTTCCACAAGGCTCATGACTGCAGTTGTGCTATGCGAGCCTGCTCCTTTCCATGATTTCTCCTCCAGAAAGACTTTGAATTTTGGCAAATGATTGTCTTGATGACCTTAAAGGTCTTTTCCAATCTAGGCAATTCTGTGAAATCAGGGAGTTGCCACCTTGCACTCAATTTCAGGCAACAAAAAAAGCTTCTCTTCTCCAGCCTTTCCCAACACGTGAACAAGAGGCAAATGCTAAGCACCGCAGGTGAGAGCTGGATCCCACCACTCTTTTAAAAGCATATAGGTTTGAAGAGTAAATATTTGTGAGATTTATTTCCAAAACCTCTTCACACATCATGGTTGGGTGTGTATGTGTGTATGCAGGGAACAGAGATTGCTGTAAAAGGACAGAGAAAAGGTCACAGTAGCTTTCTATCTGTGTTCTTTAGCCAAGCTCATTGCTTTTATACAGCATTCACAATACAGGCTGCTCAAGTGTGTTTGAAAATGACCCTACGTTATTTTCAGTATGTAGCAGTGTGGGTGCACAAGCAAGTTGCCAGGGATAAGCTGAAGCAGGACCTGACAGCACCACTGAGACAGAGAGATCCTTCTCCACTGATGGCAAAACAACACATTTGCTTGCTCAGTGGCTAGAAACAACTGGGAAATTTTTGGCAGCGCTTTACACTTGGGAACTCTTTATTTCTCACCGCTGAAACATTTTGTGGGAACATGCCAGTTTCAGTGAAACTTCTGTAATAAAAAGTTTGTTTTCAGGCTAGAATGTGGAGGCAGTGTGCTCTAACCCTGCCTGTCTGAGAAGAGGGAATTAACCCCTAAAGTCTTCACATTCCAGGAGAGCCCTAATTCTGGGTTATGATGTTGATAGTCTGCTCTTTTCCTATGCTTTTGTGAAAACAAACTGAAAAAACTCAAACAACAAGCAAATTCCACAGCTAAGTTCGTCTTGTTGCCACTGGGATGCTTCTTAAATTTTGAAATTATTTCTGGGATGGGAAAAATTATTTTTCTTCTTTTTCAACTTTGCACCTCAGCGCTCCGTCATGAACTTTGCATCTGAGATTTTGCTCTTGATGAATGAGCTCTCAGCCCTAAAGGCTGCTGTGAACCAGGCTTAAGGACTTTCCTGAAAAATGAAAACCAAAAGGCTAAACCACAGTTACCTTAGAAAATGTGAAGAAGAAGAAAAATGAGATCTTTGCTCTCCAGACTCTTCCACAGGGTTTTGTCATTCATTCTTCAACTGGGTTCTCCTACTGCAGGCACTGGCTGCTCTTGCTTGAACAGGAGCTGCAGATAGCATGTCGCTGTATCACCAGGGAGGGTCTGCTGGGGTTCTGAGCTGGTGCTGGGCTGCAGCATCTCTGGGGACCTGGGGGCAATGCCCTGATGGCTCTGCCGTACCTGATCTCCTAGTGGGTGCTGCCCTCACTGCACTGTCTAAGGGAAGTCACAAATTGTCTTGGCTTTTCACTTCATGGGCTTTATTGGTTACTCCAGTTAGAAATCCCAGCTACATTGTAAAATAAACAAATAGAAATTTCATCTGTTGCTCTTTCTGGAGCCTGACATCTACTGTTATTTACTGCTTGCTGTAGTTGTGCCTGTAATTTTTTTTTGTCATTACCTGTGTGACAATTGAAAGGCAAGGGCTGGATTTTGACCTCAGCTAAGTATGAGTTGATTACTGTTTATTCTCTGCCTTCTTCCAGACAGCAGATACTAGAAGGCTGAACTCATAGTGATATCTTTACATGGAGTTCTATCAAAGTGAAAAATTTAAATCTTACAAATCACTACACAGTGTACGCACCCCTCTCAAGGAAGATGCTGAGGGAAAAATGGCTGAGCAGCTGTTGAATGTGCTATTAGAGTGTGCTTGTATTCTGGCAGTGAGTGCAGAATGAAGGAAACAGTGCAGAGAAACAAACGGGAATATTTTAGAATATTTTCCAAAGAAATCTTGAAACAGGGATACTTGGTAGTCAAAGTATCGTGATGCTGTACTTGATGGCTCTCCTCTAGAACAGTGGGGCTTTAATATATCTTGAGTTTAAGCGTGATTTAATTCTTTTGGGATTCCATATCTATCAGAAAGGTCTGAGCAATGGTATCTGTACTTATGTCAGCGTATAACATACAAGGGAGTAATTCCTATGTGATGTGGAAGGAACTGAACACACTTGACTTCTGTCAGCTGTAAGTGCTGCCTGTATATGCCCCATATTGATATAAGGTGTTGGTCGATATGTGCTTTCATATAAGCCTCAACAAGTTGAAATTGCAGTGCTCTAATGATATCTTCCTTCTTAATGTCTCTTAGAAATTGCTACCAAATCAACTATGAATTTAGTCATATAAAGTTTGTCTGTGTGTTCATGCTTTAATACTAACAAGTTCTATGCAAAAAGTCATTTGAAAAGCCTTTCAAAGAGAACAAATGTGGTTTATCTTGAGCAGTGAGGAAGTCTTTGACAAAATTCCTAGTGAAGGATTGCAACAGAATGGAATATTTTCTGGGCACTGGAGGGCAAAGGAAGCCCCAAAATTCACAGTTTTTCTGAATTATTTTTGTGAGTACCTCAGATTTGCTCCCGACAGACTGTTTATTTCACTTTTAATTTTAATAAATGGAAAACATTTTTCATTTCTAGCTAGGTTTTGCTCAGTCTTTGAACTTTGAACCTGATCATTTTAATTCAGCAGGGACTGGAGGGTAGGGTTCTTTGTTTTGGTACAATAAACATGCTCTAATGAGCCACCCTTTTCTGTTCCCTGCTCCCGTAACTTTTTGCTCTTTATGTGATGCTATTTGCATCTTAGCTACAGCAGGCATCAAATAAGTTGTTTAATTAAAAATGTTATCAGAAGTCCAATTTAAGATCAAAGATCTCATGCTATCAGAGATCCAGTACTTTGATACCACGGTAATAGGTACCTTAGAAACAGTCAGATGGGTTAGATTAGATAATAATTTATTTTAACTTGTTTCCTTTCTCCTAGTACTCATTCCAGATACCATAACCTGCTAGAAGTTTTTAAGAAGAAACTGTAATTTTTAAAGTGAAAAATAAAAGACTTCCAGTTTAAACATGACTGATCAAAAAATAATGGAAGTAGGAAAATGAGACCTTTAGAATAAATATGACCAAAAGCATAATAAACACTGAGTGGGAGCATAATCCTGAATGCTAACATAAATCCGTTTGTTGTAACAAACATTTAGTCTAATTTAATCTTTGAATGTATTACTGCCAGAAAGAATAGAATTTACAGGCTCTAATATGTTGGTTACTCTTAAAATTCAGCTTTAACTATTGCTGCTGATAGTGTATCCCCCTCAAAAGACCATTTTAATTATCCTTGTCATCCATCTCAGTGAAACCTATGCATGTGTATTATTTAAAGATCATTCTTTAAACTACTAAATAAGTCGTATACTGGGATGGGAACAAAAGATAAAATTACGCTAGTTGCCATCAAAGCACAACAACGGGGTGTGAATTTGAGCTCTTATGAGTTAAGAGCTTGTTATACACTATTCCAAAGAAAGCAAAGGCAGTGTGAGTTCCTTACGTGCGTGCACGAGACATTAATCACCTCTGAAAAGATGCAAGAACCTTCCACCTCTAACACAGCTCACGACAGGTAATGGAACTGGGCAATGTGTTCTTACCTGTTTACTTTTGTTTTACTTTTGAATTACTTTGTTTTGAGATTAAGTAATCTAAATGTCCGTTTGGTGGAGAACAGTAGTTTTTTGTATTCTTTCACACTTAGAAATTGTTCTAACAGCTCTTCCGGCTAATAAATCATAACTAAGTTGGCTTCTAATGCATTTGAACTATCAGCCAGTATGTGCAGAGTGTTATCAGTTTTCATGTTGCAGATAGGGGAGGTGGAAAAGTGGCTTTAAAATGGTGTTGGGCTACTGCAAAGATTTTCCATTTGCTTCTCAGCCATTGCCTTTGTGCAGTCTCGGGACGATTGCATTTCAGTGGTGGGGGGCACAGTCTGCTCTGCAAAGCTTCCTTTGGCACCTGTGGAACCCAAAAGGCTCCCAGCTGGGCAGAGAACTGTGGTTCTCCTGGGTGGACAATGGAGCAAAGCTCTGGCTCCTGCTCGCCAACCCCAGCCAGCTCTCCTCAAAAAGACTTTAAATAACTTCCCATTCTTTCTTACCCAAAAGTGGTTTTGAAACACGGCAGGAATGCAAATAAAGGTATAAAAGAGTCAGTCTAATCGGGTGCATGGTTCTCAGAACTTCATTACTCTTCGTTATCTGAAAACCTGCAAATAAGAAAGGAAATGCTGACAGGGCAGAGGTGCATTGTCACATTGCAGATTTCATGTAGGAGAGCTAGTTGTGAAGGCTGACAGAAAGCCTAGGTTCCAAAATTTGGTACTTGGATTCAGTCTTGTGAATGAACACTATTTTTAGAAATGAACTCGATTGAAATAAACCTTATTTTCCATGTAAATGGCCATCTTGTCTAAATTCAGAGGCGAAAAAACCTGGGGTTAAGTGTAAGACCCACAATTCAATTTGCATGTTGAGTAATTCAGGCTGTAATAGAAGCTTTGTCATGTTAAGGTTAGGTCTTTCCTGTGGCTGTTCAAGTGGGCTCTAAAGACTTTTTAACGTGTTGCAGGATATTAAGGGGGGAAGGTTTGACCTACATCCATTTTTTCCAGACCCACTTCTGCAGGTTTCATCACACTTCTTGTGTCTCACATGTGGGACATTGCTGAGGGCAGGATAGGTGCCCAATTGCCTACATACAATTTCATCAGGAAAGGTGTATGATTTATTGCCCTGTAAAGGGTTTTGACATGAAGCCTGTGAAAAGCACTATATAAATGCCAATACAATATAAAACGTCACACAAATACTTTACTCATTAATTCCGACCCTGTGCTTTTGTACTGGAGAGAAATGGGAGTGAAATATGAATGTGTTCCTTATGCTTTAAAGGGAAAAATGGGTTTGTGGAGTTTATCCAGGCTGGTGTGTTAGCCTGCCTTTGTGGCTCCTTTAAAGAAGCCCACTCTGTGCCTGGTAGTAACATTGTGACCGTGGGAAACTCCACCTGGGTGATGACAGTCCTTGGTCATCATACTGCTCTCACGATGCAAACAGCTGATTTAATTTTTTACTTCAAAATTTCATTTATTTCAGCGCCACTGGTTGGAAGCCTTTCTGCCATCACTTCATTGCATTTCCCCCACCCTTAGATTTTGTCATGTTATCCTTTTTGAGCAGTGTAATAACCACAGCTTCCCCAGCCTTCATGACATGGGACAGACCTGTTTCACAATGTGGCTTCAGCAGGAGAAAACGTACCTCACGGGAGCATTTTACTGACCCATTAGAGCTGGGCAGTGTTTGCTGCACCCCCTTCATTGGGTTTTTTCAAAGGGGACAACAGCTCCTCAAAGCCCTAATCTCACCAGTCCTCATCTTCTTCTGTGGTGACAAGAGACTAGACTGCAATACACCTTCCCTCTAGGAAGCCACCGAGGGGGCCAGGGAGGAAGGGAAAGGTCATGGGAGATATCAGAAAACCCCCTTCCAGCCTCTGCAGGGATTTTTTCTAGCCTTGTCCAGTTCACTTTGCATAATGGGAGCCAGCCTGGCCCAGTTGGTATAAACCTCAAAACTTTTGTGTCTAATCAGCTGTGGTTTGCTCTCAGCTGCTGAGCCACCTGCCTGGTGGGGCTTCAGTTTTTTTAAACCTTCATACATCAGCTTTAACTATTGCTGAGTACCGAGTAAAATTTCCCCCATTCCTTTATTTTTATTTCAGGTTGCTTTTCACATTCCTTCTCCCTTCCATGTTTCTCCGTGATTGTGATTATTTCTATTCTCTTTCTGTTTTCACTTTTAATAGGATGTTCACTTTCTGCTGATCTCTGCTGACACTTTCCCCTTTTGATTTGTAGTACTATTAATTCCCCTCTGTTCAATGTTTTGTCTACATTCAGAACATGTTTGTTTTCCTCTAGTGGCCTGTAATTACTTTCCCCCTCCTCCTCC
Source organism: Brachypteracias leptosomus (assembly GCA_013401335.1). NCBI lineage: Eukaryota > Metazoa > Chordata > Aves > Coraciiformes > Brachypteraciidae > Brachypteracias > Brachypteracias leptosomus. The sequence continues at coordinate 1,512,512 of VYZX01007750.1, read as the reverse complement.
TCTTTAATTTTTCCAATTATGTCTCCACTGATGCTCCTTTAGGAGCATAACCTCTAGAGTATATGACTTTTTTGGCCAGAAAATGCTTTAAGTCTTGGAAAGGAGCTTGGGTTTGGGATATTGATTGCACCTCTCTTTGGTAAATTGGTGAATGAGTTTTTTGGTTGTGGTGAGTTAATATGTGAGTCCAGTTGCATGTATGGGATGTCCTGTATTGCCATCTTCTCACAGGACTAGGGGCAGAGGCAATTCTACTCTGCCGTGGCACCTTAAATCAGAGACCTCCAGCTCTGGGGTTTGGTGAGGCTTCTCTCCATTTCAGGTGAGGGATGGAGGAATGCTGAGACTAAGGGACCAAGGCAAAGTAACCCAGGAAATCTGTGATGGATGTTCTCTGGTGTCCTCATTTACCAGGCTGACCTCCACCCTGGTCTGTCACTGTAGCCTCTGGCCTGTTCATTGTTCTCTGCTTTTCTCTCAGTCTCAGTGTTGTGGAAGCCCAAGTCCTGCAGGCAGAAGTTTCGTGGTGGTGTCCTGTACCATTTTCATGAGGAAATATTTCTCGAGGAGCATTTCCCATGGCTTACTGGTGTGCTGCACTTGTCTGTCCACCGATGAATGCGTTTCATTCTTCCCAGTCCCGGTGTTTTCAGTGGCACTTTTACCAGGAACGGGATAATTCCAGGACTGTGGAAATTCAGAGCAAGCTTTGCTTTGCTTCCTGGCAGGCGCCAATACCCGCCCGTAACCGTAGGGCCCGTTAAATCCCGCTTTCGCCTCGTTTTCTCCCTCGCCCCTGACCGTTGTCCACCCGCGCTCCCACCCGGGGCCGGCCGGCAGCGCCAAGCCGCGGCCGCCAGGGGGCGCCGCAGACCGCGGGGAGACGCGCAGGGGGCGCGCAGCGGCGCGCAGGCGAACCCCGGCAGCCGCGGGGCTCCGCGGCCCTTCCTGCGCGCAGGCGTTAGCCGCGGATTTCTCCACAAAGACCTCAGAGTAGCACTACCGGGGGGCGGCCGGGGTTTTCTCCTGCAACCGCCCCCCTCCCCCCAAGTCATTTAACTGGGACGTTTTGTGCAGGAGTGTGCGTAAAACATAGTGCAAAAGAAAGAGAAAAAAAATGACAAAAAAATAAAAGAAAAATAAAGTGGTCATAGTAGGTTTGTTAAGGAATCCGATAAGTTATAGGAAGGAAAATTAAATGTCTGGTGCTTACACAACGGCATGTTTTACAAGGGAGAAGGAAACTGCGCAGAAAATGCATGGGCTTTTATTGTTGGTTTTCATTGCCTGTATTGTGGTGGATGCTTTATGCTACGGAGAGCAAGTTTAATTGAACCAGATCGCTGATTTCATATAGTAGGGGGCATGGGGTGGGGGGTTTTTGTTTTGTTTTTGGAGTTAACCGTTTCGGGGACTAGAGGTAGGCAGGACTGGGCTCTGCAGCCTCCCGAGTTTCGAGCCAGCAAATAAAAACACATTACATAAAAACAAACACCGAGCCCGGTTATCAAAGCCTCAATCTTTCTCTATTATTTTCCCTTGTATTTGGTGGTTTGTTTTTTTTTTTATCATCACATCTGTCGTTCCCAGCCTTTCCCAGGACTGCAAAGCAAAGTGGACAGCTTCCATGTGACCACCTAGTACCGGAGGCATTTTCTACTGGGAAACTTTGGAGCGGTTTTCTCCTTTCCTTTCCTTCTGAGAGCTCAAAAAAGAAAATGTGCAATCTTCCCAGTGATTAAAGTCTCCGTATTTGTCTTCAGACTTATCGGGTTTATCCAAACTTTTGTGTGTGTGTGTATTCTCCCCCCCCCACACACACCCCCCTTCTGTGCATTTGTAAAGTAGCCCCATCTAGCAATGATAAATATCCCTGTTGATCACTTGATTGATTACCTCTCGGAAAGGTCACGCGGGCTTGCAGTAATTTCCTTTTGCCTAAGGCTCCCTTTTCACTTTTACTCCCGCACGACAGCTCCAAGTATACAGGATCTTTATTTTTGATTTTTAACCCCTAAATAGCTCCCCGAAAACAATGCGTTGGTGGGAAGAAGGAGGGAAATCAGCCGGCGGGTCCGCGCTGCCCCAGCCCTCGCCGCGCTCTCCCGGGGCGGGTTTGGGGAGGGAGAGCCTCCCTCCCCTGCTCTCCTGTGGACTGAGAATTCGGATTTAAACAACCAGACAAGCTATTAATTTACCCATGCTACCCAGGGTCCTGAACCCAATTAATTTCTAATAATTACAGCCCAAGGGGGCTGGAGAGATCCCTCTGCCTCTTTCTAGCCTTGCCACTTCGCGGTACCGAGGTCAGCGTATAATAATAAAGTGTATATTTTGAAAGTGATCAGCAGAACAGTGAGTTATTGCAATGAATGAAAATTGTTTCCATTTTGGCTAATTGAGCCCGTGGCTGAAAGCTGGAGTTCTGAGACTAAATAAAGAGGACTGTTTCATTTCGACGGGGACTGGAAATCCCTGCATAGCTTTTCGGTCACCCAGCAAGAAGCTTAATTTCTTAACAGCAAACCCGAAATCAAGCGTTGGGTAAACAGTATTAATAATTGCATTACAATGATTAAATTAATCTTACTGGTAGCTAGGAGAATATAGATTGAGATTGAATAACACGATGTAAAGTTCACTGCACAAAGACAATAGCACAACAAATACCTCGGTGAAGAATTCCAACTTTTCTCCAAGTAGGCTGCGGAGCTCGTTCAATTATAATTTAAGGAAGAGAAAATTTCCTGTTACGGGGAATGCACTGAAACCTGTGTGTAAGGGGGTGCGTTTGGTCTCCCAGCCTGTGTTAGAAATAGATTTAATTCCCCCCCTCCATCCAGAAAAAAAAAAAAGCAAACCCAAAAACAAACAAAAAAAAACAACCACAAATTTAAATATTTCTTTCTGGCCGTGGATCTGCTGCAAACGCGCCCGCATCCCCGCAGCCAGCCGCTTCCCTCCCGGGAGGGAGCGGGGGCTGCCGGCGCGGAGTAGCCTCCCCGCACGAACGAAACGGATTTCCCGGGGGGCTGGCTGGGACCATTTGGCGAGCGGGGCCAACCTGGCCGGGCTGCGGCGAGGGGTGCTGAGGGCCGCCGGGCAGGCAGGCGGGCGGCGGGGGGCGGCCNTGGCGGGCAGGTGGCGGTGACAGGCGTGTGCCGTGGCCGGGGTCAGGGCTGCCCGCCCGGGAAACCCGCATCTGCGCACCCGGCCCGGCAACGGGGCTCCCACGCGTGCTCCGCCGCCCGGGCGGGAGCGGGATCCCCGGGCAGGCAGGAAGACACGCATCCCTGCTCCGGAGCGTGGCTTTGCCGGGGTCTCCGTTTAAACTGGGGGGTGGGAGGCGCGAAGGGGAAGTTTTGCAAAGTTCCCGGACATTTTCAGTTCTCCCAAATGAACCGGCTCTGCGGGTCGTTGAGGTGGTGGGGGGGAGGATTTGATTTAGGGACACCCCGGTTCAGCCCCGCAAGGAGAGGCGGTGTCTGCGAGCGAAGTCTGGGGTCGGGTAGTGCCCGTCTCCCCAAGGGCAGCCCCGGCCCTGCCTCCGCCGGGGCAGAGGGGCCCAGGTTTTCCCGGGACAGCCCCGGCTGGGCACCCCGAGGGGTGCGGGCGGGCTGTGGCTGGGAGAGGCCAAGCCCGGTACGGGTGCGTGGCCACGCAGAGCCCTGTCTTCCTGGCCCTCCTGTTCGGGGGGCGTTGGGTGCACCCCTGCCCGGCGGCTGGGCGGTGGAGGGGTGGGCACAGAGCAGCTGCGTGGCCCTGGAAAAAAAAAAAATCCAATTTGCAAATTAAAAATAACGATGGACATGAAGGACGGCTCCGCAGAGTGGGTTCAAGTACTCGTGCCCGTCTGCCAGGCGTTTGGGGGAGCAGCGTGGGATACGCCGTGCCCCCGCCCCATGGCCCGGGCGAGGAGGGATGTCATCAGTGAGGGGGGCTCCGCGGGCGGCCCCGATCTGCAGCACCAGGAGCTGGGATTGGGAGGGTAGGGGGTGGGGGTGGGGGCTGAAGGGAGCGGGGGTGATGTTGAGGATTTTATTAAAACAAAAAGTTGAGCAGCGTGTATGTACTGGCGCAGCCCCGAGTCTGAAAGATTGTAATTTTCTTTTATGGTGTCTGGCAGGATTTGCAACAGATATTAATGGGAACATAAATAGCGCATGGAAGGTATTGAACAAAACTGTTTAATGCAAGGAGGTTGTACCAGAGGAAAATCTATATGTAGTTTGGATTGATTCATACCTCGGACACAGCCATCCCCTAAAGGAGTTCCCAATTTCTGCGCGCTCCCTCTTTGATTGGCAAGCCCTGTAATTAAAACAGATTAGAGCGGTCGGTGTTACTGTTTTAAAAGCGCTTTTTTCTGCCCGACTGGTGGTGGCTGAGCCGAGTTCAAGGTGGGGAAAAAGTGTGTGTGCTGGCGAAGTGTACACTTTAATGGTACGCATACATAATAAAACATACAATCAAATTATATCTCTCTGTCTATATATACGCAGAGATCTACGATAATTGCGGCCGGGTGAAAATAAACTATTTAAATATTGCCCAGGCGCCAGAACAGCATTAATATCCCATTAAAAAAAATAAATTAAAAAGGCAAAAAAAGGTGTCTTTTCTTCCGCCCCCCAGCCCGTGCCCCGGCGGGAGCGCGGCTCTCCCCCGCTGCAACCCCTCCCCGCTGCCCCGCGTTCGCGGAGCCCGGTGGCGGCTGCCCGCCTCGTCCCGGCCCGTCCCGGCCCCGGTGCCGGCTGTCAGGGTCCCCACCGGCGGTGATGGATCGCTGCAAACTTTTTTTTGGCGGCGCTGAAATGTTGAAGAGCGGGGGGGAGCCGCCCNTGTGTATGTGTGTGCACCGAGGGGCAGCGGCAGCGCCGCGGGGGCGGCGGCGAGCCCCGGGCGCAGGTAGCCGATGCGGATCTGCCGGGGGTTCCCCGCTCGGCTGCGGGCTTCTGCTAAAAAACATCCACCCCCTCCCTACCACCGAGCCGCTCGTGGGGCGGCGCGGAGCCGGGAGGGGGGGCCGCGGGAGCTGCCCCGCATGGCCGGGATGTCCCGGGTGGGTCTGGGGAGGGGAACGTGGCGGGTCAGCGGTGCGGCCGGGCAGCGCCGAGCGGTTCCCAGCCTGCTGGAGTCACCCGCTACAAGTTGATGTCAATGTTGTAATTTCAGGCGCTTTTCCAGCACTTTTTCATACAGTTTGGCCGCCCGAAGGTCTCAGTGCCGCGAGGCGAGGGCTCGGCCGTCCACACGCAAAGCCCGACTTATTTAATTATTTGTCTTACGCTCACTCCATCTGTTTCTCCTTTATGATAGGGATCTTTGCTTCTAACTGCTGCAGTGTTGGGGCTTTGTTTTTCTTTCTTTCTTTCTTTTTTTCTTAAAAAAAAAAGGAAGGAATCGACAACAAAACTTCTCCAGTTTTCGCGTCCTATTTTAAAAGCAGGTGATGTCTCTATTTTCTTTGACACATCTGGGCAAGTTTCATTTGATATCCATGGCGATGGCAACTCACATTCCCTGGTGGAAAAAAAAAATGGTCAGGCGAAAAAAAAAAAGTCAGATGAAATGTTGCATAAGTTGCGTGACGTNTTCGCGGAGCCCGGTGGCGGCTGCCCGCCTCGTCCCGGCCCGTCCCGGCCCCGGTGCCGGCTGTCAGGGTCCCCACCGGCGGTGATGGATCGCTGCAAACTTTTTTTTGGCGGCGCTGAAATGTTGAAGAGCGGGGGGGAGCCGCCCGTGCGCATGTGCGAAGGTGTCCAAACTGACAATGCTGGAGAGATAGCGAGCCGGGATTGAGAGAAAGGGAGAGTGTGTGTGCGGGAGAGGGAGAGGAGAGAGGGAGAGGGGGAGCGAAAAAGGAGGAAAAGCTCCGGGAGGAGGAAAAAAACCCCCAAGCCCCCCCCCACCCCAAACCCACGCCAGCATC
>VYZX01007750.1:1410238-1504159 GCA_013401335.1 Brachypteracias leptosomus | reverse complement strand
GCCGCTGCTGCCGGCGGCTCGGCGCCGCCCCGGGACTCGCAACCGCCCGGCACCGGGCATGGCTTGGCTCGGCACTGCCCGGCCCGGCCCGGCGGCGTCCCCGAGCGGTTGCTGCGCGGCGGGTGCGAGCACGGGAGGCTGCGAAGACGGGCGGGACAACCCTGTCCTATGCCGGGCACATTGTCACCAGCGCTGCGTTAACCCTTGTCAGGGTGGAGAGCGGCTGTGGGGCTGTTTGCTCCCTCTTTCTGCCTTTGCTTCTTTTTATCCTCTTTTTTTTTTTTTTTTTTCCTCTCCTTCCTTTTTCTCTCCTCCTCCCCCCCCTGCTTTCTTTTTTTTTTTTTTCTTTTTTTTTTTNAGGTTTTCCTGCCTTTCCCTCGCTTTTCTCGCTGTGCAGCAATGCAGGGCTGCTCCTGCTCCTGCTCCGCGGGCGAGATCCGAGCGTCTGAAAGTTTCTGCTCTGAGCTGCGCGTCGTGGCTTTCACAGCAGCGGCAGCAGCACTTTCCCCCCACCCCAGACAGATGCATTGCATTAAATAATCCTTTGGTTACAATCCGCTGATAAAGGAATTGGTATTTTAAAAGCTGGGATATATTTCTTTTTGGTATGTGTGTGTTTCGAAAGGCTTTTCCCCCCTCCGAAGAGAGTCTCAATGTCATGGCAAGTGGAAGGAGGGTTGGAGGAGACCCTTGTAATTTAGTTGTTCGAGAGGAAAAGTTTTCAGCTTTTCAGTTCTTTCTGGCTGAGTTGAGAATAGAAAGTATTTTGTAGCCTTCACCCTTTTTCGTGGAAAACGGTATAGATCGGGATCAAGGGCACTTCTTTTATTATTTCACTTTTACTGCTTTACGCGTGGAATAAAAATCGCCCCGACTGCGTGAGTGTCGCTAATGCCCAGGGAAGCTTTTCCCTCTTAACTAAGGGACAATACCTGCAGTACACATTTGCTTGACCTCGGTGTAAAATTGCTAAAAAATAATTTCGAGGCTTCGCTCCCCCCCCCCAAAATAAAAAAAGAAAAAGGAAAAAAAAATCAGAAGAAGCAAAAAGAGCCACGCGGGGAACAGTGAGTGAATTTTTAAAATGTACAGCTGTAAAAATAAGGGGAAAGACAGGCTGGATCTTCCTCCCTGCCAGGCTCTCGGGAAGCAGCTGGTGAGGAGCGGGGTGCGGGTCCCGGGGCTCGGGGGGGTGCGGACCCGGCCGCCCGCACCCACGCTGCACCTGCGCGGCCATCCGCGCTCTGCTCCGCGCTCCGCGCCGGACAGGCCCCCGGTCCCCCGGGGCAGCTGCTTTTCCACTCGAGTGGGTTCGTGCCCGCCTGGAGAAACCGTATCCCCGAATAACCCCCCGCTCCAGGCCGGGGTAGCCCCCAGCCACCCAGTAGCCTCATAAAGAGACAGAAGGTGATCAGATTAGGGGAACACACGTGAATAAGGAGGCACTTGTTACTTTTACACTTTATCACCACTTTTTTACAGGCAATTTAGTGCAGCCAAGGTAGATCCAGATCCCTCTAACCATCTGAGATAGTAAAATAACACTTTCCTAAGTTTCAGCAGGTTTTCCTGCGCCTGTAATTTGCCTCAGTCTAGTACTTAAAAGGCTTGATTGAAAAACAGAGCTGGCAAGTTTATTTGCCTGTTTAAGACTCTGTCCGGGAATTTGTTTTCGAGCGGGGAAACGTTTGCCATGTCCGCGCTGCCGGCTCTCTCGGCCAGGCGGTTTCTCTGCCGTCGCTTTACCGTCACCTCTGCCTCATCGCGCCGTTACCGCCGCTGGCAGCGTGTGTCAGCGCCCCCGTGTCCCCCCCCTAAGTCCCGCCGCGGGGGAGGCAGCGCCGGCAGCACCCGCANTTTTCTTTTCTTTTACTTTTCTTCCCTCTCTTTTCTCCTTTTTCTTTCTTTTGCTTCCTTTTCTTTCCCTGTTTTCTCCCCTTTCTTTTCTTCCTTTTCTTTGTCTTCTTTTACTTCCTTCATTTTCTTTTATTTCTTCTCTTTCTTCCTTCCATTTGTTCCTTCCTTCTTCTTCCTTTTCTCTCCTTTCTTTTCTTTCTCCTTCTTCTTCTCTCTCTCTCCTGCTGTTTCTGTCTGGGCTTAACAGTCACCCCTGGATTTGGGACCCAGGTTGCGGCGCTGGGGTGGGCGATGCCGCCCGTGGCTGAGCCCGTGGCCGAGCCTGGCGGTGCCTCCCGGCTGCTCCCCGGCCGCACCGGGCTGGCCGCGGACTAGGGCACAGAAAGGACACAAAGGATAAGGACGGTCCGAAAGGCGAGCTCATTATTAATACAGCCCTGCTTGTAAATGAAAAATGTAACCCTTGTTAATTAACGCTGTTTACATGGGGTACAAGAAACTTAAGAAATGTTTCTACAAAGGGGAAGGAACTGTTTACAAAACTCTTTCAAAAGTGTGACATATTGCTGCAGTTCCAGCACTAAAAAGCCAAACACACTTACACGCCTTTGAAGTTGGCTGGCTGAGGGAACATTATTTGACTCGCATTCAGATATTGCTTGTGGGTATAACTAATGGCTTTTACCTAGTTAGTGGGCTGGGAGGGGCGAGGGCCTGGGCGCCTTGGCCATTGGGTCCCTCCGGAGAGCCGGGGCTGGCTCCCTGCCAGCTCTGTACAATGTCAACATTGAATATTTGAATTCCCAGACTCTATTTAACAACTTTCTAAATAAATAAACTCATTGTGTGTCTGTGTTTAAAATTATTTCACCTCTTTCATGAAAGCTAGAGCATCTTATTACACTGGCCTCTCAGGCTGCTTTTCCCCCTTTTCTTTCCAAACAAACACAAATAGACCTGAGCATGGGTTGTTTTTTTTTACAGCCTCGCATGTCTCCCTCTCTCCCTTTCTCACTTTCTCTCTGTCTTCTCGTGAAACACAAGTGGAAGCTGCTCAGACAACCCACGACGTCCTTAGTGGGATGGTTCTGTGCACCCTGCTATCTAATGACAACTAAAACCAACGCCAGGTTCACCAAGTCAGTTAAATATTAATCATTTCTAAAAGGAGGCCCATGTGAGTGCCATTGCTGCGGCGGTGCCCTCTACATACTCAATCATTTTGGCTGCTGTACCATAGCGGGCTCCAGGGACAGCTTTCATTGTTGTTGCCACAAATGGCTATTAGTGTTCATATTCACCTATTCACCTAGTTATTTAAGTGCACATAAGTGTGTATGTGTCTGTGTTTATACATGTCCATACGTGTGCATTCATAACATACCTTTCTGTTTATGCCACAGATATACATATTTTTTATGTGTGTGTGTATACATATAAAATACCTATAAATATGTGCATGTACAGAGAGAAGAAGAGGTAAATATATTCAGTATCTACAATTGCAATTAATATATGTACTGGTTTAGAGAGGACTTTTGTATGTGCAGGCTCCTGAGGTGCTTGCAGCCTGTGCACCTCTGCTTGTACATCCCCACAGGCTCAAAAATGTTGTGAGTGTGTATCAGGAGCACAGGCAGAGTTGATATACAGGATATATACATCTCTATGTTGTTCCCTGGGATGCTTCCCAAATGCTCTAATTGACTACTTCTGTGGTGGGAGTATTAATTGTAGGAAGTATTTCTGGCTGTGCTGGGTAGCAGCACAGCTCCCTGATAAAGCTAAGTTGCTGAAGAGGAAAGTGGAATGAAATTCCTGCCAGGAAAGGTACGTGGTGCAGGAGGATAAAGGAAAGCAGCGGTGGTTGTTCCAGCCCAGGGTGGGTGAGGAGAGGGCAGGGGGGAAGCAGATGGCATTTTATAAATCTCAGCTATTGAAGCCTTGTCCATAGAAGTTGCCTTGCTTTGTAGTAAACCACTTTCTCAACAGAGGTACTTTAACTTTGGAAGGGCTTGTTCAGACATTTAGTTTTCCGACCAAGAATTTGTTTAAAATTCAACGAGGTTTGCTGTCACTATTGGATCAGTTTAGCTGGGCAAGGAGTGGCTTATGAAGAGCAGAAAGAGGTTTATTCCGACATGGTTCTCAAACTAGCAGATACAAGTGTCATATTATCCAGTAGACAGAGCTACAACTGGACAAATGCAGATTAGAAACACCGTTTATATTTTAAAGCAGTGAAGGTATTTAACAAGTAAAACAATTTACTGAGGACTAGGTGGATTTCAACATCACTGGAATTCCTTTGTCTTAATTAAGGTTGGCTGTTTTTCTAAAAAGATATGAGCTAATCCAAACAGGAATTAATTTAGGGAATTCCTGTAGCCTGTGTTCCAGGCGAGCAGAGCAGACCACTCTTCCTGGTTTTAAAATCTATGCACCTAGTTAAAGCAGTGCTGTTTCATATGGAGACATAAGCTCAAGGCTGGGATCACAGGGCTTAAAAAAACAAACAGCCATTAAAAAACTCACAACTCAGACAATGTAGAACCAATGTCTGGCTCAAAGTCTTTTCCATCCTTAACACTGCTTACCTGTATCACAGGCATCCCCAGAGCTGTGCTGGGCTCTGGGGTGCCCTGTCCCTGCTTTTAAAGGCAAAGCTGGATTTTGTAAAGATGGGACGGAGGAATAACGTGTACATGCTGAGGTCAGGATAGAGAGAAGGGGATCTGGGGTCACAGAGGTTTGGTTGCTGCTCTGCGATGGCTTTCCAGCAGGTTCCTGCCATGTTAAGGTGCAGTTGGCTACTGCTGCAGTTCTTGATGCCAAGAACCGGACAAGACCAGTCTGGATCATGATATGGACAAATAAACATCAGAAAACACCTCCAGACCCCTTTGCTGCAGGGACTGCTAGAGGAAGGTGTTTGCTGGCAGATAAATTCAGCTGAGAATCAGCAAGGTGGGGAAGAGGGTGGAGAAGCTAAGGAGAAGCGGATGTTGTTATCCCCAGGACTCTGTCTCTTTGCATTGCCATTTTAAATCAAGAAATGAAAACGCTCAGGGTATAAAGCAACCCTGCCTGATCACTCATTGACTTTATGTTCCCTCCCTTTTGTTTGCATTTCCAGGCTATAGTGAGGCATTGCCTTTTCCAGTGCTGCTGGAAGAAAAGGCAGCTGCGGAGCCGTGTGGGAGGAGGGAAGCTAGCCTGCAATGAATATTGTATTTGGTGCTAAATATGTAACAAAGAGCAAGAAATGTGAGCTAATCCAGCAATAGGAGTTGGGGAAGTGAAATACAATTTGTTTTATTTCAGGCTTTAATATTGTGGTCTGTTTCAGCGAAGCATTATCTTTTAAACTAGGATATATGCAATGACATAAAACCCCTCTACCTTAAGGGAATGTCAAAGTTTGATCTACAAAATAGAGGAAATTCAAAGTTAAGCCTGAAATGTACCACATGGCCTCTGAGTCCCAGGAACAACAGGAGGCAAGGAAGTAGCTAAAGGTATGGGCTGCACTTTCAAACGAGTCCAGCAACTACCAAGCCGCTAACGCTCGTTGCAGATACACGGCATAGTTCGAGCCAGGATTTGTATGACTAGAGAGAGGCTGGCTCAACAAGATCTGTGATGATCTCGGGTCTTTTTGGAAATCTTGGCTGATTTCTGATGACCATGAGAGTTTTACGGTAAAGGGATTGCAGGTCTGGGCTTAATTTATGCAACAGAAACACCCTGTCCCCTTTGGCACCGACAGCTTTTGTTTAGAAAATCTTATATTGGAGGAAAATTTTTGGTTCAGGAAAGAGATATACCCAAGTTACAGCTTAATTCCTTTTCTGAAGAATTGCTCAGATGTCTGAATGGGTGCACTACTTTTTAGCCCCGTTTAAACTCTAAACTAAATTTAAATTGCCTGTAAAACAATCTGCAGAATGGAAACTGCCACACAACCGGGGCCCTTGCTCCCTGACCCAAGCCCATATTCCATTGCAAAGCAGGACGCTGCTCTGTTTCGTGATTAGAGTAAGTTAGAAACCAGAAGAGCAAGACTTCTATGAATAGGTTATTTTTGGCAATTGCATCACCAATTATGTATAAAATTTCCAAAAAATATGAGTTCTGCCAGTTTGATCTCTGAGAGAGCTACAGAAAATGAAAGCTTTGAGACTGTTGTAACATCATACTATTTTGTCTATTAGATATCATTAGATTACCAGAATATTGAGACCTTCATATCAACCAATCTAACAAAAATTTCCCAGGTGGTTTAAATTAAAAAAATTAGCCATAAATATATTTTGTATAATGTAATTTATTATGGATGTTTATTGTGTGCAGTGGGAAAATGTTTGGTTTCGGATAATCTTACTGTATAACATGTGCCCTAGTGAAACTGTTTATACTGTGGCAGCCTGTGAAGGCCCCAGTTGAATTCTGAGACTGGCCGGGCTACGAGCTCCAAAAGCCACAGGAAGGCAGAGCCTTCCCCTGGAAAGCCAAAGGGGCAACAGCATCTTGTGTGGGACATGTGCAGCAGAAAAACTTGTCAGTGGGGGAGAGCTGAATGGTAGAGAAAACTGGAGAGTGGTTCAGGGCAACGTTGTTTACTAGGAAAAATGGGATTAAAATAATACTAGCTTCCAGCAGGTGCTGTTGTACTGGGATGGGGGGCTCACCTGTGTCCAGAGGATGTTTTGCCTCTCACATCCCATGTTTTATCAAGTCTCCTCTTATTTCAGCCATGTTTGGCAAGCAGGGCTCCATACTCATATTCACCCATGACTCCAGATTCGTCCTTCTGCGGCAGAGAGTGGGGACTAACCCAGCCCTAGGGACCTGGGGATGCCTGTGATGGTCACAGTCACCCTTCACTGGCATCTTGTGACAGGGAGCTGATGGCTTCAGAATAACATCTCCTGCCCCCTCTTGTGCTCTTTTGCAAAAAGTCCACATGCTGGCAAGGGTGAAATCATTCCTCAGTTTAAAAAAAAAAACCCTCAAAAACCTCTCCCCTGCTCCAAACTCCTTCACACATGTATTAACACCAAACTGGCAAAGCCAATGGAAAAGGATTTTGCATTTTGGCAGCAGAGTTGGCTCAGTGCTGGCCGTGGGCTGTGTCCCAAACCCACTGGAGCTGAAGGAGCTCGTACCAACTTCAACGGGCTTTGGATTGGGTCTGGCCAGGAGGACTCTGCTTCTCTTTGTCCTCAGAGGGGGATTTATCAGCAGCTTTTGCTCTGTGGTGAGCCCCAACATGCAACGTTGTAACAGATACCTGGATTTACATCACTGTAAGTGAATTAGGCTGGCCCTATAATCTGGCCTCATTTAAGAGTCATTTTAGCCATTATGATGAAATATGAACACCGCTGATGGAGGGACTGTGGTGACTTTGCATGCTTTTTTCCTGCCGTGCCCCATCCATTCCTCATGCTTTCCATCTCTCCCATGGGTTGAGGACCACTGGGGCTGTGGTGGGCACTTGGAGGATGCAGGGGAGGTCCAGCACCCCTGGCTTGTGCTGCAGGGCTCTGCATCCCAAGAAATGTGGTTCTCCAAAGAGCCTGAATTTGTACCTTCTGAACAAACAGCTTTGCCGCTGGAAGTACCTGATGCCTCTAGTAAATGCTCTGTTTAACACCTCCCCATTTCATCTCAGACAAACAGAAGGTATGTGAGAGACAAGCACTGACTGCTGGAAAAAAATCACCCCAAACATGTCTAAAACATGGCTTGAGTCACCAGTGGTGCTTATATTTTTGATTTAAAAACCATTTAACATTTCCAATGTTTGACAGAAATGATTAACCTTTCCCTCTCACAGACTTCGTGATTCGAACTAACTGTGGTATGTTTTAGTTACCTGCACCTTGGTGAGGAATTAAGCAATGCTTTCTGTTGGGTTTAATTTTTCCCATTTTCTTTGTTGCTCCATTTAAAGGGAGAAAAGGAAACATGTTGTTTGAGAGAATTTTGAAGTGATGTTTCTATTTTAGGGTTTTTTTTAGGCTCTTGATGTATTTTTGGCTGCAGGGACTGGCATGGAGTGTTGGTCTAAGAATGCACAACATTGAAAAGCAAAGGGCTTATCTGCTATATCTGAGTTAACAGCACTGGTTGATACTTTGGCTGGTGTTACTCTATCATGATAATGAGAATTCTTAGCAATAATGAAGAATTGCTAATTGTAAAAGGTAAATAGTGTTACACATTTGTCCTGGTTCTTCCAGTTTATACAGTCAGCAATATCTCAGTAGTCACTGGCCGTCCGTGTAAGTGTTATTAAGCATTTATGGTCTGTCTAAATAATTACTGTCCAGGAGTTTGTGGTACATGGTGCGATGGAAGATACCAGGCAAAGCCAAGGTCACTGAGAAATGGAGAAATGACGCACTAGGACACTCCAGATGATGCAGATCAGAGAGAACAAAACCATGCAGTGTCTTTAGGATCAGCGACCAGACTCAGAATGAGAGAAAATGTGAAATTATCTGTACTGAACCAATGCCCTGAGTAAGAAACAGACCGAGACCAAGCCAGAAGGGGTGGCACAGAGTTAGACCCAGGATGGGATGCAGCAAAGCTTCCCAACTGGTGCTTTCACCATGCACCTCGCTGAAGGATCAGCCATGGACCAAACCCAGAAGATTTATTTCCAACCTGACATTATTATTTATTATGACTTGAATTAGAGCAGCGACCGCAGAGCCCAGCCAGGCCTGGATGCCTGTTGTGCCGAGCTCTGTGCAAACACGGGCAGCCTGTGCAGAACTTAGGCTCTAAGAAATGCAGATTAAACTTTGGGCCTGCTGCCCTGCGTATGCAATTACAGCATCGTTGGAGGCAGTAATAAAATCCCAAGGAGAAATGGCTGCTTTAAGGAAAGTCCACGGAGTGGGGACTGAGGAGTGCTAGGCTTTCCGCTTGCACGTGGGTGGATGTGCTTCCATCAGACTTCTCCCTCTGCCAGCAAATGCCCCCTCCCCGGCTCCATTTCAGATGACCCTATTATTTTTGGCTGTGTCATAACCTTGGGTGATCAAGCCACATTAAGCTGTGAGTATCCTTGCAGCATCACCCACTTGCTTTCAAAGAAAATAGCTCTGAGATTTGCCGTGAAGGAAGAGAGCAATACCAGCAGATAATCCGGCCCTATAAAATCCTCAGGTTGTGGTTCCAGCCCGCCTTCCACCCGAGCGCTGCAAGAGGGGCCTGAGCAGTGTGGCTGGCAAGTGCCAGCAACCAGAAAGTCCCTCAAGCCTATAAGGTTTATTAAGGTTCTTTTTAAGTCTGTGCCAATAAAAAGGGTCCACACAACCTCTGAGTGAAGCTTCATAAGCTCAGTTTTATGTTCGGATAATTTGTAGCCAAACCGTCACGGAGTTCACATAGAGAAATACCCTATGGAGCATCACAATGCAAAGAAAATATATAGAGGAAAGAGAGGACTGATAATTTTATGGCTTTCCTTGAAGTTAGGCAGTAAAATGGGCTTTATTTAGCAGTTTCCTAACTTCTGATTGCAATTTTGTTACCAGTGCAATGATTTTAGGTGTAATATTTTGTAAATAGAGAGAAACGTTAGAAGTCAAGGCACTATGGTTTTGCTCACAGCACAGACCTGCTGCAGGAAGCAGTGCCACACATGCCTGGATCCCAAAATGTTTGATTTTTGGATCAGACTGCTGGTCAGGACATGGCAGCAGGGAAAAGGTTGAGCCCAGCATGGCTGGGTAGCTCTTGGAAGGAAGAGTCTGTTTAAAGCCAACTCTATAGTTTGACCCAGGTCCAGGGATGAGCAACATACACTTATTTTTGGAAGGTGAAGCATTTCTAATTCAAAATATATTTAAGAGCCCTGATTTTTACAGAGGAGGTGATCACCATGATTTCAAGGCTTATCTTCCAAAATAGGGGCTGTTAAAATCACTTGTCCCTTTGCCTTTTGGCCAAAATACGTGCTTTTAAATCTAAGTCCAGAACCCCTTCTATGGCATTCACAAGATAAACCTCCGCTATGTTTGCTCCTCACATGAATTGTTATTTTACACTCTGCATGGTTCATCTTTTAAAAATCTATTTTACAATGCAATAATTCACACCCACTCCTCTTTGGGAAGTCATTTATGGAAGGAAAATTAAATGTGGCCAGGCATTAGAGGGAGTTCTGCTGATACATGCAACAGCTCAAAATGTTGAGGGAAGTGATTATGGGTATGGGAGAAGATGCCATCTTGACCTTGGCGGTTTGTTTATTAGACACTAAATCACAGACATTTCTTCTTCCAGTTTTAACTGGTTTGAGGACTCAGATATAACCTTAAAAGCCCTTTCTGGGGTTTTAAACAGAATTGGACCTCCTCAGTGCTCAGTACTATGTATGTAGCTTGAATGAGAAAAGGGACTGCAGAGACCACTGTGGGAAAGGAGAAAAAAAAGAAGAAGAAACTGGAGAAAAAAGGAGTATTCATTCCAATGGCCATATTTCCTTCTCAAAAGGTTTCACTGAAAGGAATGGACTATCTCTCACTGTCAGCAGCAAAGGTAGCACTGGAAATAAGATGGAAGTGACCAGAGAGTAGGCAGGGATGGTGGTGGAGGAGAGGACTGGGCAATGGGACGTGCCTGATGGATTGCTGTCAGACCCCTGAGCAAAAGGAGGCAAACAAATCAGCTCTGCTGGCACCTTTCTGTGCAGGAATACTCAAGTAATTCAGGACATCTGATTTAAGAGATGATCGGTGTTTTTCAAATACTAAATAGGTTCTGAATATGCTGTTCTACACGGTTTCCTCTCCCTAGTGCTGTACCACTGTTACATATATATATATGCATGAGCTCAGCAAGCCAACATGGCTAACTCACTGTGCATCCTGACCTCCTGCTCAGTCTCCTGTTTCAGAGGCTCAGTGTGAACCAAGATGTTGGGCTTACTCTTCAGGTCCCCATATTTCCTGCGGGTTCCTGCTCTGCAGAAAGAGCTTTGCTCTGTTGGTCGGTGAAGATCCAGCAAGGGCTGGAGGGAGCTGTGTTGCTTTAGGCTCCCTGCCTGCGGAGGGACATATCAGCAGCAATAAGTCTGAGCCTGAGCTGATGTCTAACAGCATCGGAGAGCGGGCTGGAAGGCTGAACTTCTGCAACAAATGAAAGCAAGGAATTTAACAGCAGTAAAAAAGAGGTTAAGGAAAGAACAAAAAGGAAAGGAAATAAAAGTGATATGAATGGCTAGAAAAGCTGCTACGTCCAAGTATTAACTTCTGCTGCTGTATTTTGACACCGGACTGAGTTAACAGAAGTACAGGGCGAAAACACATGGAGTTTGAAGAAGCTGCTTAATTTCAGAAATCATCTGGATCATCTTGACACAGAAAATACTTTAGCAAAAGATATTTTCTCTGTGTTCAAATCTGCCAATAGTTTGAAGACATATTCTGCAGGAGGCTAGCAAGAGAAAGTATGTTTTACTGGTGGGGTTTTCAGCCAAACTCTCTCGCTCTTGGAGTTTCTTATCCCTTTCTTCTCCAAGATACCTTTCTCCTGACCGTCAGAGGAGCAGAAGCAGCCAGCCTTTTCCCCGGCCGATCAGATGTGGCCTGCCCAGCCACACCTCCTGTCAGCCGCAGGAGCCACACAGATAGCGCTGGCTCCGAGGGGCTTTTTCCCCTTAGCACGCTAAAGTAACAGCCTCAAAGCACACGGAGCTAAACTGGTGTAAAACTGGTGTGAGAGCACAACCTGTTTTGGCAGGGGATTGACTCAATATGGCTCTGCTGGCTGTTCACCCCGGGATCCATTCAGGGTGGGAAGAAAGCAGATACAGGGTAATCTTCACTCTGTCAAGGTCTTCTCTAGCTTCTAATACTTAGAAGCAAAAAATATTTATGGTTCTTTAAAATAAGGATTTTTTTCTCCCTTTTGGATTTCTGGATGTTCCTGGGGATTGTGCTGTTCCATGAGTGTTTGTTTCAGAGCATAGGATCACGGTGAGACAGGGCTTTCGTTTTGGGGAATATCTTTATAGGCTTATTTTCATGGCTATATAACAACATTATTGTATCTATTCATCTCTCCTTTCACTTCCTGATATACAGAATTATCAAGACTACCCATCAGCCACTCTTGTGTTTTCTCACCCTTGGTGCCATTATCAGTTTTTAGGATATTTTTCCAGTATTACAGCTAATACAAATCTTGGTGGCTTAAAAAAAAAAAAAAGTATAAAGTCTTAAAAAACTCTGATGAGATGTGCAACTCCAGCTGAAGAGAAGTGAAAGATTAGACATGAGTTATATCATTAGTGGCTTCCTGAGTGAGGAAAGGCTGGTAACTAACTTGGGGAGGGGGGGTGGGGACACACTAAGAAAGAAAAAAACAACAGTGGGGAAGAACAGGACATCTGCTTTTATAATTATGTGGTAATTAGCTGGGAATGTGCAGGGCCTGATGTGTCCTCTGCAGCCTTTCAAATACCCACACTGCCCAGCTGATTCCTTCCTGGGATTGCATCAAGATTTCTCAGGTTTTCAGAAGCTTACCTGGTACATTTGTACACCTTACATGTTGGATGGCCCGAGATATGATGGGATGTAGGGGTGGTGGGAGATACAGGAGTGAAGATCACTCAGTACAAAATAAAAAGAGAAATTGTGAGGGTGTGTGCTGCTTCTCCTGAGCTTCACCTCCAACCAGCGGGGCAGGGACCTGCTCAGCTGTACCACATGATGGTGAAATTGGGCCCTCTGTTTTGGGCTTGTTTGCAAGATAATTAGTGCATGTGAAGACTGTCTCTGTGCTGGGTGGAAGACATGTTTCTTTCCACTGAGTATTTTGCTGTTCATCCTGTAGGATGCCATGGAAAGTGGTGTTGGTGTTTTACACCCTGCTCCAGGTAGGGTTGTGTGTTTGTGGAGCCACCACCTCAGGTACTGCTCAGCTGGTGGTGGGTTGGGGCTGGAGGGTGGTTTGTCTTTGGGGCTCTGGTGCAGTGTGAAGCTGCCTTAGTTTCCCCCAGTACTGCCTGTGGTTGAAGATGGGAGAGTTTCCATCTCGGTGTAATTCCATGCAATAACCACAGTCTCAAGGTATCTTCCTAGAACTGGTATTAACAAATTTGTCCTGGAATCTGAGCAGAGGCTACAATAAGTGATATGATGTTTTCTTAGGAAATACTTAATTTTCTTTTTTTTTTTTCTGCAAAGTTTCACTTATTTAGTGTTGTATCTTCTGGTACTGATTTTTTCAATGTTGATAACAAAAATCCCAAAGCAATAAGATGAAGATTTTTTAATTTTTTTTTTCCTCTCCAGTGTGCTTTTCAGATGATGCTGGAGATTAGCTCAAGGGAATGACAAACCAGTCTGTTCCCAGCACAGTCTCCCTGTCCACAGCTAAAATGTTATGGGAATAGGTGTTGGATGCCATGTCTTGTTTCACTTTTTTTCTCTAGCTTTGAGTGCCAGCACATCTGTTGTTTCCCCTTCCAGCCCCATAGTTCTGTGTACTTCCCTCAATGTGTAGAAATAGATATATAAAAAAGGAAAAACTCCTTCATTTCTGGCTGTGGGTTTAGATCAGCAGCAGCCTGTGTGTTTCTTTAGCTGCTGCCCTGGTCGGTAGCATGTGAGAAGAGAGATGGCTTTGAAGATGCTCAGAGACTGTCTCTTGAAAGCTTACAGTGTGCTATGTGTGGAGAGAGCTTTGCCTGTTGTACCCGCAGCAGTGATGGTGATTGAATGGCACCATCTCACTCTGGCTTTGCTTAATAAGCAAGAAAAGATGTGCTAATCCTGGAAGAGTGTCTGATAAAACCAGCAGAGACAGGCTGTGCCGTCCCATACAGGCTCTGCTGCCCACGGTGGGGGTGAGGTGTGCACTGGAGGCTGTTGCTGTTGAGGAGCATCCTCTGGAGAGGGCAGGAATTGCTGAAAGGGCTCCCCAGCTTCTCGTGCTGGGCCGGGGGGATTTCCCATGTCAGTGCTGGTGTTTCCCACATTTATGGGAACCGCAGGCTTTGCAGAGCCAGCAGCCACCTCTGGTCTGAGCAATGCCAGAAGCAGGAACCTGTTGATCCGTGCAGAGCACGCGAGAGCCGCAGAGTGGGAGGCGATAACTTCTGTTCCTAGTGATTTGATGACTTTTTTTATTTCCCCATGCGCATGTGGAAGGAGACTTGCACATTTGATGCCCCAGGAGAACAAGCAGGTGATGTTAGAGGCTGGTTCATTTGCTGGACTGGTGAAGTCTGTGGAAAAACCTAGAAATTAATTTCTGACCAGGCTGAGACATCATTTGCCATTTAAAATTGTAAATCCGTGTTTCTCCAACGCTAACAGACGTAACATAAATGAGTTCCCGTGCTCTCTGCTCGTTCACTAATGGCACTTGTTTATAAGTGCTTCATGTTAACAGCTATTTGATGGTGCCCATTAGTTTTTCCTAGGTTAATGTTATATAATAAAGCGAGTCCTAGCCAAAAGCAATAGTAATACGATAAACAAAAAATCCAAATGCTGGGTGAGAAATGTAATGAAGCGAGGGCTGAACTCTGGTGGGAGTTTGGTTTAATCTAAAGGTTAAAAAATGTTATAATTTGGGTTTAAGTAAATTGGCTCTTTAGTCCCAGAGGTCTTGCTCTTGTACTTCTTGTGCCTCCAAAGCTCCCACTAATGCCGATGGGAGTCTTGGGCGCACAAGAAATGTGGGTTCAGGTACTAAAGTTACAGATTGGCTTGGACCAAAACCCCTAATCCAAATACCTCCGGCTTTTGAAAGCATTTGCCAATTGGATTTGAATCTGGACACAAACATTGTGGCTTGAGCTCATCTGAGCTCACTTTACATCTGTGTAAATCTGTAGTATGGCCCCGATCCAGCAAAGCACGTAAATATGTGCTTAATTTGACTTCAAGGGGACTATTGTGCGCTTAGAGCTAAGCATGTGTTTAAGTGCTTTGCTGGACTGAAGTCCAAATACATGGGAGTCAATGAAATCACACCAAATAGTGCAGTGTAAGTGAGATCTGAAATGAACCAAAATGTTTGCATTTCTACCTGGAAATGAACACCCTGTTCATATCCTAGGTATCCTGCATGCACTTTGTGTTTTCATCCATCTGCACATAATGTATTCTTTACGATAACCTGTCCGTTCAATACAGTAAAAAAGAAATATACTTTGCATTTTCCTGCTCTATTACTCATATTTCATGAAATGTGTTCTTATGCCAAGTGTCTGTTTATATATATTTATACATGTTGTTTCTTTATTGATACTGGCAAGATACAAGAAGAAAAGAAATATTTTACAGTTAAAAACTTGTAAACAGTTTTATCCCTTACTTAAAACTTTTTTAAAGAGTTTACCTGACATGGTCAAATTACTTTAACTTATTTTCAGTTTTGCCAGTCTGACCAATATGAAAAATATTTATTAAAGATATAGGCTTGGTTTTAGCTGCAAATACACATGTTAAAAATGTTTACAGCCAAGTGACATGTGAACATGCCTTTACACTTAACTACTAAATGCCACTTTTATACTTTAAATCCCACTTCTAGTGATTGCCATGCTACATAAAGCTGTCAATGAATACTTTCACATGAATACATTAATACCAGCTAAAAGATCGTGTATTG
Organism: Brachypteracias leptosomus; assembly: GCA_013401335.1. Taxonomy (NCBI): domain Eukaryota; kingdom Metazoa; phylum Chordata; class Aves; order Coraciiformes; family Brachypteraciidae; genus Brachypteracias; species Brachypteracias leptosomus. The sequence goes on along the minus strand of VYZX01007750.1, from coordinate 1,488,649 downwards.
CTTGTCAGCTGCTGCAGCTCATTGCAAAGAGAACACAAAAGGGTTAATTGAGCCCAGCCCTGCAAAGGTGGCAGAGGCATAGACTAGAATTGGGAATTAAACCCAAAACAAATACAACAAGAAATAGCCCCGTGCCTGCCTACAACGACCACAACGCAGACATAAAGAAGTGTATGCTGTGAACGTCTGCAGGTTATTAATGAGGTAATAGAAGCAAAATTAGGTATCAGCAGGGTTTGGCTCTGTTTGAATAAAACCGAGATCTTTTATCTCGGAGTGCTCTAGGAAAGACTCATAAGCTGTGAGCTGGTGGTCTAGGCTGTGCCCTTCTTGGTTATGGGAGTTGACTCACGCCGGTTAAATTCACCAGTGTTTTCCACTTAGGGCAACCAGATGTGGGATCAGATGCAGAGCATGGCTGGCTGGGAGAAGGTTTGCATGGCAGTTTATGGGGAAAAATGCTTTTGCATGCGTACTTCTGAATCAAAGAATATTTTGCACTTCAGCTTTGTGTGTCTGGAGAGTAGATGCTATTTTCTTGCAAAGCCAGTGTGGGGGAAGCACATAATGGCAATGCTGAAACTCCTCCGTGTCCAGAGCTGACCGCTGCGGAGCCCGAGACTGGCTCCCCATTGATTTCAACAGCTCTGGATCTACTGCAGCCTGGATGGGAGCAGAGCTTGGTCACACGCTGTATTTGAGCGACACGCAGTATTTGTTCTGTTTAAGAGCGAACTTTTCTCCAAAATAAAGGAAAAATACTCCTTTCATGGCACTCAGAAAGGCTGAGAGCCAGAGATGCTGCTGAGGCAGTGAGCAGAGTCATCTGCCCTGCCCCGACCCTCAGCCCCACTGTCACTGAATAAGTGGCAAAACTCCCATTAACTTTAATGATGCAGAATTGACTCTAAATGGATAAGATTCCCCTTTAAGAAAAATCACTCAAGGATTCAATTACACCATAAATGTATTCAGTGGTTGTGAAGTGATTCTGGTGTATGTACAGCCAAACCCTGAATTCCTTCTCAAGTAAGGGTCTGGGTGAGGATTGACTACAAATCCTGCTTTAAGTTACACCCCAATAACCCCCCCCGGAGCCCATGGTGTTCTTCCCTTTTCCCTTCCACAGGCAGTGTGGGGAGGCTGAGCTATACAGTGCCTGTCACATCCTGCTCTGCTCACCTCAGATGGGAGCTACCATGGATGGAGCCTGTTCCTATGGATCTGCAAAGCTCCTTGTAACCCAGAGCAGCACCTGTGGTGTTTTGGCCCTTCAGCCTTTGAAGAGCTCTGGCATGATGTAATCCCAGCCCTATAAGCTGCTGTGCGACCCTCGGCTTGAGAGATGCCCTATAAATCTCGGTTGCTGGTTTTTGTTACCTGCCTGCTATGTTACGTGACTAATGACTTAAGGTAAAGAATGGGTGTTGGAGAAACGGGTAATTAACAAAAACATCCTTCTGTGTTTTCTGCTCAGCTTCCGTGACTGGCGTTTTCAGAAGCTGGGCAGATATGATTTGTAGGCTCCCTGTTTCCCAAAGGCAGGGCTGATCTGAAACTGCCAATCCCAGAACGCTTCCCTAGTTTCTTGCCCTTGCATTTGATGCAGCCAGGGCTGGTTTTCCAGAGAATGGCTGATATCTGCCTTGACATGACATTTTTGTACTGCAGGTAGTTTTTTTTCCAGAGCACCGAGTTGCTTTGAGAGTGGCTGGGTGCAAGTGCATTAGCAAAGTGAGCCTGCTATAAAATATTGCTGCATCCAGCTGCCCCGTCAATAGGTCAGGCTATTTGTCCCTTCCAGACAGGGTGTCTGGCTCTCCTGGCAGCGGCCCTCGCTCTGGCATGGGAAAACTTGTTTTGTTTAGCACTAGGGAAACAATATGTATAAATAGTAATGCCTGAACCTAAACACTCCTGTTGTCTTTATGCACGGGGTGCTGTGTTACTGGTTATTTTATGATAGATTTTTTTTGTTTGTTTTTTTATTTTCTCCCCCCCTTAAAGAACTTGAGTCCCAGCCTGCAGAATAGCTGCTGTTGAGTGGAAGCATTCCTGCTATTTTCCCCTCAATTCAGAGGAAGCAATGCACTTGTTGTGTTACCTTGGTGAATTGAAAGTGGTTTTCACTTCCCTTAATTAAGCCTCCTTTGGCGCTGGCCCCTCCAAGGTGGAGAGTGGAGCGCACTCAGGAGCACTGCTGCTGATTTGAATCCCGAAATTCCTCTCCTTGCAAACTTCAAAGGCAAGTATATTGCTCTGTCTAAGAGGCACCAATTATGTAAACCTTCAGCTATTCAGAATGTTCCATAATTATTTATTTTCAACGAAAAAGGTTTTACCCCAAACTAGACAGAAAACTGGCATTTCTCCAGTTATTAGATTCTATTGAAAAAGGTATTAAACAATGGGCAGGGTAACATGGTAGATTAGTGTCCCTTCATCTTCCTGACCTGGGCATGTGTCAGAGCTGTACTGAGCTGACCAAAATTACTTTGATTTGATGACCATTAAAGGTCAGGAGCAGAATGGGATCAGACGTCTTGGTTGAGGCTGAAGTACACAACATTATATATTGATAGTAATTAAGTTGTTTCGTTTAATAAGCACCATCAGATTTAAAGGCATTGTTACAGTATCGGGGTTGGGAGGAGGAGAGATGCAGCTGGGATACTGGCTGGGGGGAGAGGGAGAGAGAAAGGGTTCTGGAATGAGTGAAATATGTCCCTGGAGTAATTTTTTATTTTATAAACTGAATGCAAACCTGATGGAGAACTATGGAAATGAGCAGTCATGCTGGATACATACACACACTCCCTCAATATTCCTATACTGTGGGTAATGAAAAGTGCCTTCAGGGATAGGGTGGCCTTACCATTCATCAGTGCCATAGCCTTAAGTGGGTAATAACTAAGAGCTCCCATATCTAGTGTGTATATAAATTCTAGCTCCTCAGTATATTTGCTGCAGACCGTATTTAATTTATACAATTCCTTAGCTTTAAAGCTGTCAATTGATAACATTCAATCTGTGAGCCTGACTGATAAAAGGGAAGGGAAGAAGTGCTCTCTAGTGGCTACAGCAGGAGAAGGGTGTGGGGGCCAAAGATCTGCTTGGCGAGCAGGGTGGTGCTTCACCTGGGCTTTGCTCAGAGGCAATCTCCCTTTGCTTTTCTCTTTACCCCTTTGGGACATGAGCTGGTCCTTCTGCTTGGCAGATGTTGTATCTACAGTCAGCAGACAACCATCTGCTATGAGGATGAAGGTATCTCTCCTTCCTCCAATGACAATGGGAATGGGCTTCCCCTGTTCCTCTGACCCTTGTGGGTCTAGGAGATGCTGAGAGTGGTGGCTTTCCCATATACATATTCCAAACATGCCTGTGGGATCATCACTGTGTTTGTGAGGGTTGGTGATGGAGTTGACTGGCTTTTAGAAGGAGCAAGATAAGAAGGAAGCCTTCAGGAAAATGAAGGGAGACTGGTAGGTGAGGGCTCTGGGAATTAGCTATACTGAGGATGCAGAATAGATGTTGAACTTAGACAGTGTGTGCAAATGCTGACTCTGCCCTCAGACACAGCAGTGATGGGAGGTGTGAGTCTCCACAACTGAGTGATGTGCCAGTCACTAGAACACTATAAAGAAAGCCAAGCTCCCTCACTTCAATAAATTTGTGAAGTTGAAGGGAAAATAGCCAAGCAGTTTGGAATTCAGCTTGTGATCCCAATATTGCACATTTTTCACTGCACGAAACAAGCTGTTATTAACAGGGAGCTTTGTTCTTGGTCCACATTTCAAATGCCCTTGTACTGGGAGGGGCTGGTCCAGAGCTTGGCTCAGCTTCCCTTTATTGTAAGACGTACTGGTTCCTCCTGACCCCAAGCTGCTGCTGGGCTGCAAAGGCTTCCCAGCACCTGGCTGTCTCACACAGGGCCTTTCTTATGGCATGGTGACAGAATCCATGTGGTGGCTGTGGTCACCACTGAGGCTTGCAGCACTGGTGAGACTTGCAGAGATGCAGCTCTGCAGGCACTGGTAATTCCCACTGGTCTTCTTGGTGCTGGACCTGGTATGAGGCACTGAAAGTACTCTGCACCCCAGTTTGGGGTCTCTGGGCTGGAGGCAGCCAAATCACCTCGAGCTCCTGAAGGTTTTGGCCAAAGCTCTGGATAGAAATGTCAATGGGGACACATCATGGGTGAAGGATGTGGCAGGGCAGGTGCTGGCCAAGGCAGGTCTTCAGAAGAGCATGTTTCCCGTGGTATGTGGCTACATATCCTGTTGATAGAGGGACCAGAAGGTTAACTTGGCTTTCAGGGTAATTTCTTCCTTTATAGAACTTTGAGAAATGTCATGCCTTGCATGCGGAAGCTTTTTAAAAGTAATGTAATATATTGATTGGGAGGGAACAATAATGAGAATGGACTGGATGGGGACTTTGTAGATGAGGCATGCAGAGGTTGGTGCTGTTATGAGAGAGTCATGTGGTAGGATGCTGGTTTGGGCTTGTGTGTTTGCTGGTCTGTGTAAGAGGAAATCCCACTTGCCCTGATGGTCAGTGTCAGTCAATTCCTTGAGGACTGTCTTTGCAACTCAGCTTCCAGGACTTCCCAGAAACTCCAAACAGTGCCTTGAAATGCAGTTTGATAACATTCTTTTTAATTCTGTGCCGCTGCACTAAAAGTCACCTGCTGCTCAGGCTGCAGTGTTGTAATTGGGCTAAGAGGAAGAGGAATAACCTCCTAGTAGAGGAGTAACTTCCTAGTAGTGTCTGCAGGAGCAGGACAAATATTCTTAAAATTGGCAGGATGGTCTGCATGCGGGTGGTGTTTTATAAGTTCAGCTTAAATGGCTGAAGCCTTGATGTTCCTGTTGAATGGGGCCATGGAGCACAGCTCCCCACAAAGTCCACTGGCTTCGGGCAGCCGCGGGTGGAAAGGATTGTGGGAGGCGGGAGGGGCCGGCTCCAGCTGAGCCTGTGGGACGAGCAGGAAGGTGGCGTGGGGCAGGAGGCCAGGAAGAGGATGTGAGGAGGAGCGGGCACCACATTCCTGGAAAGCCGGTCACAAGGAAGCGCTCCCAACTGCAGGAGGAGGCTCTGAGAAGACTCGGGGTGCTCGTTTCGAGTGTGGTAGCCTGCAGGACAGAATATGCACACTTAAGCAGAATCATGCTGATCAGGCTTCATTTAGGTTTGCTTTGGGCTCACATTTAGGAATAAAACTTTTTTTTGGCCTAGGAATGTCCTATCCATGCTCCTTGCTGGAGGCACCGTGTTTCTCAGTGAAACAGAGAAGTTTGCTCTTGTATCCACTGTGTACTTCTCCTACAAAACTATTACCACTCCCTACATCTATGACCCAACCTCTTCAAGCAGTCCATTTTTCAGTCACCACTGAGCACCTTATTTGAGCAAAATAGAAAAGGGTCCCAGCACAATCAATAAACAAGCATCGAGTAGAGATAAATAAATTTGAAACAGGCATCATAATTAACCTGCCATGGGGAGAGCAAAATGATTTAGCAATGATTGAACATTTGGCAAAGAAATTTGCAGCTGGCACCTGCTTTGCCCAAACTCTCAATGAGAGAAGAACCTCCTGAAAAATGACTCGAAATGGCCCAAATCACAGTTCAGGGCTTGCGATAGCCCAAGATAGGAAACAAAATGAAGGAACATTTACCAAAGAAGGGCTGCAAGGTCTTGGAGGGCTGTGATGGAAATAAACCTGTTGAAAGCTAAACAAAACCATGTACCACCCCAGTACAAAAGAAGGAAGGAAGGTGATCACCACGAAACACTGCTGTGCAGCATGAAACCCCTGCACCCTTCTAAGAATAAGTCTTCCAGTATATGGGTCAGGAAGCAGCGTGGCTTCAGCCTGGATGCCTGGCGAAAAACAAAGCGATTGTTCGGTGGTATGTTAATATAGCAGGTGCAGCTTTATTTAAACAAGAGGTAGCTATTGTTTTCTGGAAGTGTGGTGATTTACAGGCTCATAGCTTATCCCGGAGGATCAGGGTGTTAAGTCACGTGTGTTTATGTGTGTTTTAGCCCAGGGTGGCCATTCTCCTGTCTGAGCCAGGAGGAACTTAAAGGGAAGGGCCCTGTAAGCTCAGGGAGATTAAATCAGGAGGGTTTGTTGGGGTGTAATAGGTAAACTACTGAATCATAACATCATTTAGGTTGGAAAAGACCTTTAAGATCATCGAGTTCAGCCATATATAATATGTGGAGAATGTGAGGACCTGGATCTGGAATGAAAGGGAGGTGTGGTCTCCAGTCCGCATTGTGGTCTGGGAGGCTTGTGTAGGACCCCAACTGATCTCAGTGGGATTAATGCGTGAGGATTTGTGGAAAGAACCTGACCTTATGAACACTGCTTGACTGGCAAGCCATAGGAGAGAAAAGGAATTAACAAATATATTTGTTCCTGACAGTTACTTCAACGCAGTAGCTCCATGGCTGAGCAGAGAATTGTCCAAAATGCAATATACTATTTGTGTATTGACAAATCTGTCTTCTCCTCTCTCCTTGTTGAGAGGGGATGAAACTGTCCTTAGCTTCATCCTGAGCAGATGGGCAGCAGGAGAAGCCCCTTGTCTCATCGCAGAGGTGGGACATGTGGGCTGGAGCTTGGTCCTGCTCAGCTCCACAGCAGTGTTTTCATCTTAGCTGTACCCCATCTAAATCCCACTGCCTCTGTGCAGTGTGCAGGTATGGATACAGCCAAGCTCTTCTACAGCTGATGGTTATTTATGTCTGTTTTGTCTTCTGCCTAGGAAGTATCTTCCCAGAATGGTCAGCCTGTTCTCTGTTGTGCTCAGAGTCCAAAAACTTAAGACATTGGGTAAAATATTCTATTCCAGTCCTGAAGAGCCTCCTGTGTTACTCTAACCAGAGAGTGTTTGTGCTGTCTTTTCATTTTATTTTTTTTTAATTGCTTATTTTTTAATTTTCCTTTTTGACTGGAAAAGAGGGTCTGGGCTCAATTCTTCACTTTCACTCTGCTCTAGAGTGAGAATAGCTTTGTTGGGACACATGCCTTTACACCAAAGTGGAAGCAACGTAAAGAAACGTTTCAATGAAGCCAAAAATTGTGGTTAATCCACTTACACAGCTTATTTCTGCAGATACCTATGTTCTGAAGTGAAAAACATCTTGTTCCCTCCACCCTCTTAGCATTGGGGTTGAACATGATGTGAGTGTGTCATTGGTAACCCCAGATTTGCCCAGAGGCTGGGTCTGCTCTGAACCAGCAGGTAATGCCTCCTGCGAGCCATGGCCAAACCCTTGGGGAAGTCCCAGCCAGGGTGCCTGGGGTTATGGGATGCTTTGGAGGAGGTCTGCAGCTCAGGTCCATGTGTGGCCGGGCTGAGCCCCCGGATCTCCCTCCCTGCCCTGTTCCTCATTCGGCTCAGACCCAGGGACTTTGAAATGGCAGCTTAATGCTGCACTTTCACTTGCGATGATTAATATTGCTCTAATATTTGTCTGATGGTAACTCCCACCGACGGGCAGGGCAGCGCCCTGTTGTGCTGCTCATTGTACAAGCTGTAGTAAATGACTGTCCCTTCCTCAGTGAGCTCACAGGCTAAAATTAATAGTGATTTTGAAATGCAGGGTGCCTTCTGAGTAAGGGCTGCTGCTATTATTTCTAATTTTTTTCCACAGAAACAGAACATTTTATTACTTTTGCTGAAGAAATCCACGTTATCAGTTTCCTTTCTTGCAACAAACCACCCTCCCATTCTTCTTTCATAAACAGTAACTGCTTAAAGCTTGTTCTGCACTTTGCCTGTAGAAAAGGCCACAGAAACGCCAAGTATCCGTCTTAATTTTTTTTCCTTCTGGAGCTTCCAATTCACTGAATCCACCAAGCCAAGATAACACCATCTCGGAGGGCCAGCGCTGCGACAAATTTACAGTCTGGGAGCTTATATCTTTCCAGGCAATTGTCTTCAAACAGACAGTGCATTTCTGAGTGTCGGAGTCTCAGGGCTGGAGTTTCTTCTAAGAAATGGCCGAGCCTGCCACCACTGAACCCCTGAGTGACAGCAAGTGCTTTTCGGCTTCTGNAAGTAAACTCTGAAGGATAACAGACCTTTTTTTTTTTTTTTTTTTTTTTTTAAGAAGAGTTGGCAGCCTGAGCTATTCTCAAGGATTTGGAAAAGAGCCACAAACAGGAATTATTGAACAATTGCTCTGTGAAACTTAAGATAACAGTTTGTTCCACCACACTGGAATTGCTTTGTGGTAGAAGGAAATTATCTTTTTAGCTCTTGATTAACATTATGTGAGAAAAATAAAATTAAAGCCTGATTGTATCTGTGGTTGAATGGAATGCATGTTCGTGAGAGGGGAAGAGGGGACAGATGTTTGCGGGTGACACATACAGAGATGAATGTTTGTGACATCTTGGACTGTAGGTGATTCACAGGTTATGAATGCTTGTAATGTTTGGAAAATTCCTCATTGCTTCTTGATTGTCAGATTAATGCTCTCTCTGCTCAATGTGAGTGTAAATACTAGATCATTAATGTGAATGCTTACCATAATTTGTTGGTGGGAAAGTAATTTTTTTTGTGCAAATGAGTGTTTTTGCTATCATAATCTGAGTTTTGGTGCTTTTGGCTGGTTTGCAGTCATACAATAACTTACATCTCTATAGTAACTCTATAAAATAGTACACTTATCCATGAGTTTATCACTCATACTTATTAAAAGCAAACAATATTATTTGAGAGCACAAGTACATTTTTAACATACTGGCCAAATCCAGCAGCCTTTGAAGTCAATGGGAGGTTTTCCCCTGTTGTCAAATCAAGCTGGATCAGACCCTGAGAAGAAGGCATCAGGAGCAAGGCCAGTGTTCAGGGTATTGATGGCAGAGAGGGCTGTACCTGTAAAGTAAATACATTATGTGAGTGCAGGATTTTGGGTTAGCAAGCTCTGAATTGGATCTCTCATGCTTACAGCACGGGGAGATGAATTTAGGGGTGCTCCATAAGGACTACATTCAGTTTTTTTCATGAAACTCCCATGGACAGGGGTAGGAGTTGCCATTTCACATTGAGGACATGGTCTACCTGAAATGGGTGCTCTGAAGAAATGAAGTCCAGGGTCATGCAGATGGCGATTTACACGGTGCACACAGGAATTTTAAGGAACTGTGGCTTGCCCGAAGCCCTGGAGCTCAGCTCTGCAGTCGCATCTGCCCAGCTTCCTGCCTGCCCCGGGAGCCTCACCGCTCCGCAGCGGCAGCACGGCTTTGACACCCTGCAATTCAGAGGGAAGCTCTGAGGATGCTGAGATCCAAACATGAACTTTCTGGACAGGCCACATTTCTGCTGTGAACTCCCAGCTCACTGCCTGTGCTTATCTGTGTTTGCAAGACGTGCTGGGAGATCAAAATATGCCCCTTTTGAGGTGATAGGAAAGACAAGATGCTTCTTTAATCACGTCTGATAAGTTCTCACTTGTAATGAGAACCCTAATTAAGGGAAATTACCTATTGGAAAAGAGTTAAAAGGGGCCCCCATACTCCTTCCAGCAAACTTAAAGACAAAAGGAAGTTTCTAACAATGGGTCACTGGAGATGCATTTCCGCTCCGCTTTAAAAAACAAGGTAGTGTCTAGCTGATGAGCGGTGGAGGCGAGCACCAAGGCTTTGATGAGCCTTCTCCTGCTTCCTGATATTGTGACCCTCTTAACAAACACCACGGACGAAAATCAGCATGCCTTCGGTATGCTGTAAGTGCAGGCAGGCTATCTGAAGAGATGCCTCACTTGCAGGATATGGTTTAAATCCTGTTTTGAATAAGGTTTACATCCTTGTCACTGAAATAATATTTTTGTACCGTAAAAATCAATGCGAAGAGACAAGCAGACAGGTCCCCTGATATGTAAACAACTGATCTTTGATGTCACTTCTTGCTGACTTTTTTTTTTTTGTCCCAAGGAATGCCCAAGAGTTTAGCTGTTTAATTTTACTTTTACATATCTCTTTTTGATGCTAGGAGGTGTGTGCTCTTTGAGATTTCAAAACATTGGGATGGAAGGTGCATAATCTGGACTCTGTTTTGTCCTTATTGCTCTGAAATCAGCTCTTTTGCTTCCACTTGGGTGGCTGGAGAAGTTCTGGTTTTCTAGTTAGCTCTGTGATTAGAATAAAAACAAGAGGGATTCTCTCTGGATGCAGGGGGGGAAAAAAAAGAAAAAGAGACTCTAGGTCCAAGAGTTTTGGTCACTGTGATCATCTGGAATGAGCTTTCCACGTATCATTAATTTCTCCTCGATGGCGCATGCTGGAGTGAGCTGTGTGTGGTGCTCCAGACATACTTCACATACTGATCTCTCCTTGAGCTGCTTTGCAGTCTCTGATCTCAGAGTGTCTTGCAGGGAGCATCGTTGAGAAGCAACATATCTACTCTCCTTCTAGTGTACAAATTGCAGACCCTGTTTGCAGCAAAGCAGCAGAAAGGGTGTATATGCAATAAAAACACTAGGTTTTGCTTGCAAAGACCGTGAGTCTGCAGTTTCAGCATCAGAGGTCAGCGCCTGGCCTGGATGACGAGCAGGAGCTGTTTGCAATCCTCCCGTCAGGTTCACAGCATTCCATATGCAGAGCTCTATGTTACATCTCTGGGCTCTGAAAGCATTTGAATTGGCATCCAAATTTTTCAGCCTGCATCGGTTGCTAATATAAAGAGAATCATTGATCAAACCATAACTTTGTTCCATGTTACAGCCTACTTGTTTATTTTTTCTTTCTGTGAAGCAAATCATCAGCAATTTTCCCCATCAGTAAGATTTTTTTGTTTCACAAAACCACAACCACAACCAGCAGTGGCTTAAGCCATGTTATTTCTTTATTGTTAGGCATTTGTAATATATTTTTATTACTCATGATACGAATGTGGCTTAGGCATGTTTAACCACCGCAACTCACTTCCCAGCACCTCTGTGGGATGGGTGTTGCTACTAGCTCTTGTAAAATAAGAGTAAACTGGGATGCACAGAAATGAAACCATTTTCCTAGAGATCCTGGAGGAACGTTGGGGGCTGAAATGGGGATACAGCATGTGGTTTGGCCCATCCTCATCCCAACCACCAGCTTCTCTGAGCTCTCTGGAGTGAGACGTGTGTGAGGGGATGAAGCCACAGGGAGGGATGGGGCATGGGCACCACTCCAGCTTGGAGCTCCTCAAGCGGTTTGCATTGGCATGCTGGGAGCTTTAGAGGGACACTGGCCTTTCAAATTAATAGCATGCTTGAGGATTTTCCAGGTACTGCTAGAAAATTACGTGAGCATGCTCCCAAATGTAAAACCAAATGTGCTGGGTCAGACCACAGACCTCTCCAGCCCAGTGTCCTGTCTCCTGCAGTGGGTGGCCAGAGCAGGGCATAAGGGCAGGAGATGTGAGTCATGGGATGTCCCAGAAATGTTTGGCACCAAAACCTCCCTGGTGAGGAGATGATGACTGCACGTGTTGACTAGTCACTAGGAAACTGCTCTGCAGGCTCACCCATGTGTTCATGTAGCTTCGAGAGCAGCCAGCTTGAGTTCCAGCTACCTTCTGAAAACATTTGGCTATTGCATAATTTGTTGGCATTGAAATTTTTCTTTTAATTGAAGCATGGAGGAGCTGGGTGGAGTGTTGGCCATGTTTGTGGGCTGGGAGATGGCAAGTTTTGCTGATGCAGAGTCCTGCCTCTGGTGGGTGATGGGGGTATGTGACACCTCATCCATTGTGCTAATATCTGAATTACCCTGAGAGTTGGCCCAGTCCAAGCAAAGTCCCCTTAAATACGCTATTGAGCAAATTCCTCTGGAATTTAAGTGTCGGTGACACCAGCAAACCACATGAATGCTGGTTGATGGTGTTACACCACTCCAGTTTCATTTGATGTAATCATGGATCATGTAACCATGATCCAGCCATGGGCTGTTTGGGGTGCAGCTGTGCTGGCAACCTGCACAGGCTCGCTTCTAACTGTGTAGGAACCTGCTGCCTCCGGGCAGGCAGAGCCCACAAGCAGCAAACTCCTCTGCCATTCTCCTGGTGGCACCTACTGCCTGTCACCCACTGCTCTGCTGCCTTTTGGAGACCACCATGGGATTGCCTGATCCCTGCCTTCTTGTACCTGGAGCAGGATGGTGCTTGTGTTGGTCCCTGGTCTTACTGATTGCTGAAATGGGAAAAGTTTTGGAGGCAAGCATGAGTCCTTGCCCTTCACAAAAGAGCTCTTATTATTAATGATAATAATAATACTACACAACCTAAATCCTTTGTCTTTCCAGAGCTACTGTCCACGCAGAGAAGCAGGCTGGTACATACGTGGAAATGTGGGAGGTGTAAGCGTGTGTGAGCAATGTGTATTTAGATGGACTTTGGGTCTAATTTGAAAATTGGTTTGTTTTATACCGGCTTCAGTCGCAAAAAGGAATGATTAACCCAAACAGGAGCGCCCGCGTTACTCACCTTTAATTATGTTTGCAATACATCACGGTGATACGGGGAGCAGAAAGCCTTTCTTTATCCAGCACATTTGCCTCGTAGCATATGGTCCTATGGAAACTGTTTTGATTCAGAGCCCCCAGCAGCATATGGTGAAAAAAACGCTCCTGAAGTCAAATTGCAAGTAGAGGCTGGTCCCAGGCCCCGGAGGACCCCGTGTCTCCTGCCAGGCGGCAGGGCCAGAGTCAGAGTATGTGTCACTGTTTCACTCATCATGAAGATTTTATATTTGGTTTGGGACGCTGGTGCATGAGGTTCTGGATGTAAAAGTCAGAAGAGATATGGTTCCTGTAATGTCTGCAGAGATCCTTGTGTCGATAAGGTCAGCAGCAAGTTAATAGATTTTTATCTTCTCATCACATGAACTTAATATAGTGCAACTGTTGGAGGGGAGGGGAGAAACCTTCCTGCCATTATTTTCTGATGTGTTCCAGGGGTTTTTAAAAGACAGTATGTGCCTTAAAAGCCCCTTTTTGCTTAAAGTGAAACCCCATAGCTCAAAAATAATAATAAAAATATTCAGATATGAACTGATGATTGTGTAGTAACCACAGCTAAAACTAATTACAGCTGGGTGAAGAGGGGTGTGTTTCTCCAAGGCAGTGATGGAATGGATGAGAAAGGGGGAATGGAGATTTCCTATTCAATGATCCCAACAGCATCAGACTGAGGTCACTTAAACGATGCCAAAGCAACGTTCAGCTCTGTGCTCCCACCACACAGAGTAACGCAGAAACGGGACTGGAGACTTTACAACAAAATAACCATAAATGCAACTCAGCGTTGTTCCTAAATCAATGCACATATGGGAATGAAAGACCCAACTGAGCCCTGGGGCTCACAAAAACCTTGATAAAAGGAGGAGGTGAGTGCTGATAAATGTGCTGATAAATGGGGCTGCTGCTAAGCTGGGGGTGAAGAGGAATCAGAAGGGGGACCAAGGAGATGAGGAGGTAGAAAGACTCTCCAAAGCCATAAATATCTGTTGCCACCAAAACCTGGCATCGCTTGAATTGCAGCCACCACGTTGGAGGAGATGGGGGAGAGGATTTGTGGTGATCAGGGAGGGGGCTGCTCCTGTGCTGGTGCTGGAAACCCGGGGCTGAAATACGGCATCTCTGTCAGGGGCGAAATCCATGGAGGGACACCGCCGGGTCACGCTGACTAGTAGGGCTCAGCGATCAAACGTGTCACACCTGTCTTGGCCATGGGTGCAGGTGTTCTAGGTCAGCTCTCCCTGTGGTTATCAATCGCTGACAGTTGACAGTTTAATTTTACACCACAAGTACCTCATTACTTGTGTAGGCACTTGAAGAACATGTGGGCACTGGGTTGGATCAGTGATCAATGACAAAGGTTGCGCAGGGTGCAAGTGGTAGCAGTAAAAGTGAAGGTCTCCGTGCATGAGTTGGCAGTGGTGGGGATACATGACAAGGGGAGTTTAGCTGACAAACAGTCTGTCAGGGCTGGAAGAATGGAGGCTCGTCGGAGAGCTGGCGCTCCATTATAAAATACAGCTCACCATTTAAAAAAGGAAGAAAAAAAAATGGAAAAGAAAAAAAAAAAGAGACCCTTGCTTTGAAAAAGTGTTTAAACAAATATAATGCATGTGGGGGACTGTAAATTTTTATTCTACAAGCATTTATTTCATGACATGGGAGCATCCAGGTGTTCAGGAATTTCATATTAAGGGAAAGCAGAGATGTTATTTTATGGAGATATACACACGTGCTGCTGCTGGTTTAGGTTGCCCAATGACTGTGTATTAGGGATGTTCAGTACAGAACCAAATCTTTCCACCTGAGATTGCTCCTCTCCATGTATCAATAGGACAATTTATGACTAAATCTGCTGTGACAGATTTTTTTTTTCTGCCACAATAGAGAAAAATTTGTTGTTTCAACACACTTAAAAGTGACGCTTTAATCAATCCCATCCAACTTTCTGTTTTGGTGCTTGTTTCCCTTTGCAGAGTTTCTGACATTCTTTTCCATGTCGAATCTACCCGGTGGATTATGTCACTGGGGCAATGACTGAAAAAAAGAGACATATGGCATTAGTTTGGTAGAGCCGTGTATCTTACATTAGGATGTAAATCTTGTTTGCTTGAGAAACCACACTGAAAGATACTTTGCTCGAGGTATAACGCAGCCCTGTTATTGAGTGCACCTTATAATAATTGATATGGCGGGACCAATATTAATGGAAATAATGTGAATTTCACCCAAACTGTAGTAAATAAGGAAAAGACTAATAGTCTTTGCCCTTTGCTGAATTGAACACATCTTAAAAAAAAGATTGTTGATTACTTCTGGTGTGCTGATTAGGTGTAGGCTAACTTTGATCATATCACCTAAGGTTCCCACCGAAAGGACACGTGCGGCGCGAGTCGTGGTTTTAGGAATTGTTCAAATGATTGAATAAGCAGCTCGGAGAACACACGGCTCTAAAAAAAAAAATGAGATGCACGCTCTCTGTTGGTGTTTTGTATTGATTTAATAACAATGCCGGAAAGCCCTCACGGTGTTAGGTGTGCAGGCAAAGAGGTCCCTCTCCCACCGCTCGCCTGCGAAGCCCAAGGCACCATCGTCTTCGCTCTTTGTTTAGCCCCAAGGTATGTCCAGTCTTTAGTAAATGACAGTGGAAATGAATGGACCTTGTGTTAGGGGTGGAAAAAAACTTTCCCATAAATCGTAGCGAAGGACCCAAGTTAAAATGCTGGATTCAGGTACCCCTGAAAAATTAATTAGTTTCTGCCTTTGCAGTGTTTGGGATCTTTATGGTCTTTTTTTTTCTTATTCAGTGCTCTCTAATAATTATTTTTACTTAACTCTAGATGGTAGACAGGAAAGTTTAGGGACGTGCTGTTAATGCATCTAGTGATAGAATGATCTTTATAAAAATTTAGTGGTTTAGACTGTCACAGGCATCAGAACTCTGTAGCAGTATTCAAATGGGAAATTAAGGTTACTTTCATCATTTTTTCTATTATTGGGCACAAATAACATTTAGAAGTTTCTTTGCCATATCCGTGACTACCTTTTTAGTGAAAATAACCTCCTGTAAAATTTGAAACAGGACCATCCATGATAAAAGTTCATGTCTGATGGGTAAACTCAATGTTACAATAGCCTGGTAGGCATAGTACTGCTAGTAATCAAACATGCTCATTGGGGCCAGACTGACTGTAAATTTGTCTTCTTGAAAAGGAATACTCAAGGCAACATGAAAATAAGTCTGTGGCTTATGATCCAAAAACGACTGTGTTGACTCCTGATGTTGATTTTGAACAGTTCCATCAACTTTAGCGGGATGAAGAATGGTCCAATAGGGCTGTCTTACACAGCATTTTGCAAGCACACTTTAGATTGTCTTGAAATCAATAGATAGGAACTCTCTTACTGTGCATAGATCTATATATCTAACTAGCCACATGCTGAAGGAGATCAGACCAGTGCGGGTGTGTTGAAGGATTTAAATGTAGTGGCACCACAGATGGGAGAGTGAGAAGGAAACATGGACAGTGACAGGAAACAAGGGGAACTGGGAGATGAAAGGAGGAGGGAGAGATGAACAGCCTTTTTTTGTCCCCAGTTAAAGGATAATACTGCAAGGATATAACCTGATACAAAGGCCTGGGAGGGTTGTGATGAGGAAGAAAAACCACCTTGAGAGACGGAGGAAGTTCTGGGATATGAGGAGGAGTAGTTAGACCAAGTTAGAGAAAATGAGTTCTAGAGGAGTGGTGGAGAAGAGCACATACTGTGGCAGGAGGGTGGATGAACAGTGAAGGAAGAGGCAAAGCAAGGGAAAGTAACTGAACTGAAATAGTAAAAATAATAGAAAGGTCTATTCTTATAAGACTTTGGAAACCCCAGAGTTTTCTGACTGTGTGGGTCCAGCCTGCACAAATAGGTATTGGGGGAGCATCCGTTGTGCTTGCTATTGTATAAATGAAAGGCAATTTTTGCCAGAAATATAAAATACCAGAAAATATATATAGCAGAAATCAGAGCACCAAAATGTGTAGTAATCCACAGTCTATGCAATGCCACCGACTTCACTGAGGTTTCACAGTCTGGGCGGGAGGGCAGAAAAAACCCAACTACCTCAAGTTTTTAAGGAATTATTGGGCCAAATGTTTCCCTTGGACACACTGGTGCAAATCCAGGGCAACCTCACCAAAGCTGGAGGTTGTCCTGGCGTTCTGCTGTGTGCAGACACTTGGGATTGGCTAACGGAGGTCACTTACATGAGCGTAACCTCACAGCAGTTGGTGTTGCTCTACACTGGAGGTGATTGAGAGAAGAAGTTGGCTCAGTTGCTGCTGAGGAAACACAGTGGTCATTTTTCCAAGTGTTACTTTAAATATAGGGGATTTTCTTGTCATGTTTGTTATTCAGAGCTAAAAAATGGCTGGTCTTTTCTAGCTGCACTAAAATGTTGCTTTAAGAGGGTGTTTTTTGTCCCTTTTTTTTACTCTACCTCAAATCAGCAACTTCTACATTTCCTACAAACTTTTTGGATTTAACAGGGACAAATCCTGTGCTCTCCTGCAAGCAGTTTTAGCTTTGTTTGCCACTAAGCACAGTGCCAGTTGACACCAGTTAAGAAGTTGGCCCGGTGTTTTCAAACCCCATGTAAGGCATGGCAGTGACAGGGAGGGACAAATGACCCCCTTGATCTCCCCACCTGCACTACGTGTTCTTCTGTTTTGGTTTCTTTTCTCCTTGTTCTCACTGCTGGGAAAGATGGCTTTCCATTGTTCTTAAAATGGAGACATTTAACAATTTTTAACAATTATAAAAAAAAAAAAAGTTTTGCAATGAAGGGTTTCCACTAGCACTGCTGGGGGCAAAAAGTGACTCCCTTCATCCAGGAGCTTTCCTTGGTGGAGGAACGCTGGGTAGAGTGCTTGTGTTATTTAAAAGCAGATTTCTCCAATGTTTTTACGGCAAAATTCACTCATCTTTGCATAAGACTAAATGACTGGGTGCAGCTGGCTGCCTGACCATGTGTTTCCGCCTAGGGTAGTCAGGATGGCTGCCCCTGCTCGGGGCTCATCCCCTTTGGTGGGTTGTGGGAGTGGATGCTGGGGAAGCTGGGAAGGAGCTGAGGATCATCAGCTCTCAAATGGGAAAGCACGTGCAAGACCTCACTCAAATCAATTACAGCTTTTTCTGCAGGATCGTGTTTGCTGTGACATTATTGAGCATTGTTATCATGCATTTAGCACCACTCAGGCACATCGTCTTAGAATCACAGAATCATTTTTGTTGGAAGAGGCCTTTAAGACCATCAAGTCCAACCATTGGCCATGGAGGCCTCAGCAGCTCTTCTCTGGAGGGAGTGGGTGGCAGTGTAAGAATAACTAATGGGATCAGGATGTTTTTCATGAGTGGATAGTACAGAAAGGACCTCGTGGGGAGCCTAGGGCAGGCAGTGAGGTCTGGGGCCAAGTGCTGTGCAAAGCAAACCCTGCTTGATTTGAAAGGTAAAGTGCTGCGCTGTGGTGTTACTGGTGGGAAAGGAAGAGCTGAATCATCCTGGTGGTTTGGCACAAGGAGGTTCCTATTTATTGGCTTGTTCTTGCCATGCTGCTTTGATTGTAAGACACATGCTTTGGGTGGGAGAGAGCTGCAAAGGTTATACCTTGCTGACAAATCCTATGAACAAGTAGCATGAGGCTAGATGTTTTTTTTCTCCAAAGGCAAGAATAAATTCACCATCTCTCACAAAATACAAAGGAGGAATGATGCTGGCAAGCCAGGCAGGCTGGGATGTGGGGCAGGTGAGGAGATGACATCTCCACCCCACCCCAGGACGTTGCAATGGGAGATGCGGTTCGGCACTCTCTTTGCTAACATGTTAACACACCTCATATTCAGCCAGACTGCAGAAAAAGGCTCTAAGAGATGCTTTTTTCTTTTCCTTAGTAGGTACAGGAGGCACAAGTCCCTCTGGGGAGGCACGCTGTGCTACCCTGGGGTGCTCAGCCCTCCGCAGGGGATGGGGTGAGGGATGGAGGGAAGCACCGAGTGATGCACGTCCAGTGCCATGAGCACATCTGCCCTGGTCCTGCCCCGGTGCTCCCTGTATCTGGTGGTCTTTAATTTGGCATTACATACTCGGTGCTTGTCTGCAGCTCGTATGATTCAAAGTTCTCCATGGGGTCTAACGTACAAGGCTTGGCCTGTTTTCATTAGGTTTCCCGAGCTCTCCTCCCTTCTCCCCAGTGTCACTGCACAAAGACACTTTTGTCAGGCAATGTTGGACTCTCCTCAAAATCCAAGCACTTTCAGGAAAGGACTTGGAAGTCTATCTTCTCAGTTTCCATATCCCTTTGCCCTCTGCTCTGGCTTTTGGTTTGATTGGTTGTAGAGGGCCCCCCCCCCACCTTTTCTTTTTTTTTTTTGTTCCCTTCTTTTTGCAAAGTTGATCTGTCTGCTCCAGAGTCTATCTTGCAAAGAAAAAAAAGTATATTGCAAATCATGCAGCGAGCTCTCTGAATTATTGCACGTTTTAAGACATTAACTCCTTCAACCCTCAGACGCTTTAAGTGCTAGGACCAAAGTCATGATAGGAATGTTAAAGGAGTATTATTATATTTTATGTTCACGGCCACAAGTTTAGTAAGAAATTTAATCCCCTCTCTCTCTCTGCCTCTCAAGAAAAAGAAAGAAAGAACAGAAAAAAAAAAGAAAACTGGCACCGAACTTTCATTTGACTTGGCAACTTTTTCCCTAACGTGATTTGATATGCTTTACTAGAAAGGGTAACGTGCTAAAGTTTCAGAAGAGGCCGATTTTCTATTAGTGAAAGTCTGGTATATAAAAGATCAGGCGTTGCTATTAAACTCTTCAGTCAATGACTTTATAGCCTATTCTAAGTGGTAATGATATAATGGAATGCAATCATTTAATATTGGAAAATACGCTTGGTTTGACGTTTCAGGGATTCCAGGAAATACTGTTATTTATATAGCTACATCTGTGCTAAAAATTTAAAACTGGGGGCAAAAAAAAAAAAAGATTATAAAAAGAAAGCCAGGCAGATAGTTTGGGATCAAGTTACCCAAGATGCTTTCATAATGTATTATATAAAAATAATGTTTGATATTTTTGCTTGTTTCTTCAGTATATGCATCATAATGTACAGAACCCGAGTACTGATACCATAAAAAGAATGGTGATCTACTCTTTTTCTGTTTCACACATTTTTAAGCCAGTTTGTAGATTACTTTTTCAGGGGCAGAGGTGGAAATAGTATTTCTGCCTATAGGATATAATTATATTATGATTACTACAGAAGAGGACATAGTTCAGCGCCAATGTTTCAATTAATAATGTACTGTCAGCTCTGAGGGGTGAGAGGAAACTGTATTGGATCAAATATTATCAGCATCAGCCAGGGCTGCTGCTCTCCATGCTTTTCTTTTTCCTCCTTTTTTATGCATCTGATCGAGACTCTGCAGTTTTTTTGGAGAATAATATTTTGCTTAAAAGTAAAATATTAAATTCTTGCAAGCCTGATTAGGTTACTTTTAAGGGCAGGAGTTGGTTACTTGCCTTATATGAGCAGATGTTAAACTCCTTCCGTTATATTTTAACATCTAAGATCTTGCATATACCTTTTAATTGTTAATGTGGTCAGGCAATAAATTCAGCGTCTTAGGGGAGCTAAGAATAATTTTCCAAATTTCATTCTCTCTAGTCAGTTGCTAGGAAATGAAGTGCTCTGGTTAATAATGTATTTAAGATATTTGCAATGTCTCAGTTTAATATTTGTTCTATATTTACATGAAATTCTCATCAAAAGAGAAAGCGTAATTAAAGTACACTTAGTTTTTGGTAGCATTTAGCACCGGCTTGAAATATACCACTAAAAATTATGAAATCATTTTGCAGTTGAATAGGAAAATATTATTTGAAATCTGACAAGGTTTATTTGAAATAATGCTTACTCTAAAAAATAACTCCTTTTAGATCTTACAGTTCTACACTTCTTACTGAAAAATGGTTTCCCAGTAGCATACATATCCTATATCAATGTAACTAAATTTATATTGTTATAAATTTTTGAGGTTGGATTCTTGAGTTTTGAAATTAAATAACTACAGTTAACTGCATTAAGTGTAGGCTTGAATTTGATCAAAAATAAGAAAAGTACTTATGACAACCTCTGTAAATGCTTAAATACTTTAGTTGTGTTTGTGAGCATTAAATTGTATTATAAGGAGCCAATGCTGAGTGTATAAGCTCCTGTGGGACAGCTTTGACTTTTGGGAGATTAAAAAATCACGCATTAATGAAATTCTGCAAGTTTTTTATTTAATAGATAGTGCTTTTCAGGGTACGCAAAATAATTGGAAGTGGAATGCTATATGCATCTTTACATTCACGCCACATAATGTATATAATTACTTGGAGAAACTGCTTAACTTTAATGGGCCGTTTCTTGATCATATAATAGGAAAACTAACAGCTTTAATTAAGATTTATGAAGCAGAGAGGTAATATATTCTGCTAAATTAGGTAACTATTGGTGGGTAGTGTATTTTTAAGCAATTAAGGGCCTGATCCTGCAGCTCTCTGGCTGTGTAAGCCGTTGCCAACTCATGTGAGCAGTCCTGTTGCCACGTGAGTAGGGGCTGAGGGAACAGGGCCTGATTTTGCCGGTGTGTTTTACAGTCCCCAAGGCATGGCAGAAAAGAGCTATGTATATATGTTGGGCTTACTCCTGGTTTTAGGCCTGGCTTTGGGCTAATTTTTCATATTCCTAATACTTGGTACGTAGTGATCACCAGAAGGAAGCAGTTGGCATCCCCCGTGGTAGCTCGTGCGAGTGGCGGGTCAGCTCCAAGGAGCCCTCATCGCTGCAGCGTGAGGTGCAAGCAAGGCTTTTTGGGGAGAGGCTGGAGCGAGGAGCAAGTGGGACAGTGTTTCCATCTGGAAAACTTCACTGACCATCGGGAGGGAGGTGCAGGGGGCTCTTGGGAAGACCCTGTTGTGTGGTGGGCAGCGTGTGTGCTGCAGGCGGTGGGGTGCATTGTGCCCACGTGCTGGAAACCACTTCAGATATGTACAGAAAAATGGGATTGGGCCAGGATCCTTTTTATTTCCATGATGAAACTTCTACTCTGTTTTCTCATGTGTTATATGATGAACTTGGATTTTTTTTTCCTTTTTTTTGGATTAAACCACAGGTGAACAGCACATCTCAGCTCTGATCTCTGTATTCCCCCTGTAGAACTGGAGGAAAAGTGGCAGCCATGCCTAATCCCTTATTTCCAAAAATTCTCTCAATTTTAAATCACACTAGTACATGACCAATCTTTTCCAAATGGTTACTTTCCACCCATGCACACCTGAACAGAAATCACTGCCTTTCTGAATTATAAGCACCTGATTGAAGGAAATTCCATGAATTCACTAGGAGGAAGATCTGAATTAGTGAGGGATTGCTTTATTCAAGTGAAACAGATGCTTTAATGCACAGTTTCATAGAAAATGCAAGGTTCCACCCTCCAAATTCACAGAATTTAGTAGTTGCACTCAGTAGGTAGATAGTATTTAGGTTGCTAGTGGATACAGATCTTTCCCCCATGCTTTAGAAAACTTCTTTATAATAGCCTCATTTTGCAAAATAGGGAAACAGACAGGGGGACTTGACTAAAACCATGGGTTGGTCACTGTTTCTGCTGGGTTGTGAATTCTTTTTTGGTTTTTTTTTCTTGTGTAAGTGCCCTCTGAGCCCCATGCAAGCCAGGTGACTTGGACTACAGCAAGAATTGGTTTGTTGTTTGGCTGGGGTTTTTTTCCCCCCCTTTTGCTTATACTAGTTCCCCATTTAAGTCAGAGGAACTTTATCTGAACTAAAGAGAAACAGCACTGCTGAGTAAATAAATGATCCTTGAGCTCTAGCATGTGGGGGGACTTGAGTATATTTGGGACCTCTCAAATATTTTCAGCATGTTTGTCTGTGTCACTGCACTGTCTTTTCCTCTTCAGCTCGGTTCTTGTTGTTTCCTTGATGCTCGATGTGCCTCTCTGATGAAAAGAACCACCTCCCAAATTTTAATGTAGGGACATCTCCCTGCACAAACCTTTATAGGGAAAGCAACTGGGACAGCCTCAATTTTCATTTAAAATACAGTGAGTTTCCAGCACTACTTGTGGAAAAGCAGGGCTTGAAAACATGACCTGGAGCACCAAGCCCAGTATCTCACTAATATAAAATATGTCATGATTTTTAGGGTCCCCCCTCTCATAATTCATGACTTTTGTATCCTGCATGTTGGCAGTTTGCAGTGGTATTTTTGGGATCGGTCAGAGACACTGGCCCCAACCTCAGCCCATCAATGCCCGTGCTTTCTCCACAAGCATGCCACGTTTGAAAGCTCACATATCATCGAGGCAATATTTCTAATGAATTTGGCTTGAGAAACATGTGAGCACTAGACAGAAGAGGAGGGCCGTGGGAAGTACATTTTTAAAAGCACACCCAACCAGATAAATAGACTTTTTAAACCCAAAATAAACAGATAGAGAAAACTCACTTAGGCAGAGGATGCATAAATTAACTTTACCCTGAGGATGCAGTAAGTTATTCTCTTTCTACATTCAAAATCTCCATGTTTTCAAAGTCTGTATTTCATGTCTAATCACTAAGAATGCCCTCTTTGACTTCACCCGTGCCTGCAATCGTGCCCTTTCCTGAGAAGGGCCCATTTGTCATGTGGGGAAAGAGGGTTTAATTAACTAGGGAAAATGTACCTAAGGTGGAAACTGTGAGCTCTGGCCATGTTTCCATAGAAAATACATGAAAAAGCATGTATAGATGATCCTAAACTTTTTTTTTCTTCTTATGAAAGGACAGGTTTTGGTTCCCCACTTCACTCTTCAAAACCCAAAGAGCTTCTTTTATGTAGGATTCCCATCTGTCTTACCCAGAACAAGTGTGGAATGTGTGTTTATCCCCCACAAAAAAAAGACATTTTTCAAATTCACTTTTTTCTTCGTTTCCTCTTTCCCTCTGGGAACCCAGCAAATGTCTCTGTAGTGCACCCAGAAAGGAGTCAAGGTTTTAACAGGGAGGAGCTGAGAAAAAAAAAGTGACTCGCAGATCCCGTGCTAAAATTCCAAGTATTTCTTTAAAACAAACAAAATTGAAAGAAGCAAAGGGGAAACTATCAAACAAAAGCGTTTAAGTTCCTGGAAGGCTAAGGGGGAAGCCTTAATCTTCATGCCAGCAAAAAAGTTACGTGAGTTTTGTATCAGAGCTTTGTTTACTGTTGTGCTCAACAGCAAATGATCAGTTATTATGAAAAATGCAGCAATCTGCGGCACGTACACATTGTCCCCGAGATACAACGTGTGCACAAATGCATAAGGGATCTGCTTGCAGCTTTTTCTATATTTTCAGGGCAACAAAAGGCCCCAGAGGTTTCTTTTAAGCAAAGCCATGGTTGTAATTTTGCTCTAGTTGGTAACTTTAGGCCAGCAGCAGCCCAATGGGGCTGTCTGTTCATACACACGTTTATATCCAGTGAGAGTCTTTGCGGCCTTAGGCCTTTAATTTGTACCAATTTGTTTAATTTCTTCAAGTGTTTACCTGGCATTTAGTTATAATTTTACCAGGCAAAGGCACACAGTTACTCTGTCGGGGCAGTACAGCTGGGTACCGAAAGGCAGGCTGGTGTCTGGCCGCTGCTTGAATTTCCACACTGTCATCTCGTTCCCACTGATGAAACGTGCTCAAAGGTACCTGGTGACTTTGCAGGAGCCATTGAGTTAAGCACGATGCTGCTTTGAACGTGACTTCTTGCAAAGGGCTGATTTTGCTTCTGCTAAAGTTGGTGGCAAAACTCTTGCAGATCAGCGAAAAAGAGAACTGGGCTCACATCATCCCGGGCACGGTTACAGTCCAGGCTTTTCTTACAGAAGTATTTCCTAGGAAATCTGGTCTTGTCTTCTGAAGCTGTGAATTATTCTTCTCCAAGCTGAAATAAGATGCTGTGGAGACAAAGGGACAAGGGGTAATGGAGTGACAGAAATGGCAGGTCCTCTCACAGAGCTATGGAAATGCGTCGACACTTTCGCAGAAGGGATGAGAGAAGCCTTCTTTCTCTTTACATGAAAAGCATAGGGAGGAAAGGGAAAGGGCTGCTGCATTTCTATCATCTATAATCCTCCACTTAACCTATGAATTAGCCCTTGTGTGAGCAAAAAGGAAAGTTGGTGGCTAAACCATAACCCGCCCCCCCAAGTGGGTACAAGTCTTCCTTTTCCCGTCCTGAGCACTATATATAATGGGCCCCTTGAATTAAGGAGATATATTAAAAAGAATCCTGGCTGGCTTGCATCGTTTTCTTCCTGGCTGTGCATAAATTTATATAATGTCCCATGTCCCAGGACCAGCCTTTTTGGAGCTGGTGTCAAGGTGTAAGGTGCAATTTTCACCTAGTAATTCTGTACCCGCTTTAAGCTGCTGGCAGAAATGTTGGAAGGAGTAGATGTCTAATTACCCGTTTGTACCCAAACTGCAAATTAGGTTTAGCTACAATGTGTGCTGTGGTTCACAGGGAGGGCGAAAATATGTGGAGAGTTACCTATAAGCGAGCCTGAGCCAGCAAAAACAAAGTCAGAGTTCAGAAAGTAGAAAATCCCACATTGAGCTGGACATTTTGGCCAAGGACCCTCTCTCCGCCGTAGCTGATATCATGTGTTTTAAAGGAAAATATGAGAGTTTTTGAAACAGGCAATGGTGAGAAAACTGCCCTGTAGGCTGCCACACAGGGTGAGATTCATCTCAGCTAGCTTTATCCATCTGAATGTTTGGTATTCAGCTCAATGTGGCGCTCAAAGCCCCTTATTGGGTGACAGTGAGAAGACCTTAGTGAGCCTATCCATCTGGGGGAGGTCTCCAAAACATCTTCCTCCAGGGACTGCAGCAAGAGGATGACCACTTGCTGTGAAGTGCCTTCCCTAAAGCTAGGTGAGATGCTCTCTGATCACAGAAGTTGGCAACTGTAGAGATATGAATGCCAGAGTTTGTGGTTCTTGTTCATTTTTTCGTGTGATGCTGGCACATAGAGGAGAACTCACCATCTGCCAGGTCCCTTTCCTACTTGGAGGTTCTGCTTTGGAGCAGATGTGGGGTACTGGAGCTTTTGGGTGCTGGAATCCTCTTGTCCCAGGGCTGGGCTGCATCTGTGTAGGATGTGGGAGGGCAGGAGCAAAACAACTGGCTGATGGGGATTTATTAGTGATATCTTGAATGACGATAGCAAAAAGTGAGTTCTGTGGCTTCTGGTCTCTTGCTGAGCTGCACGTGGGAGGATTTCTTGTGTGTCCCTTCGATGGCAGCCACTTGGGGCTGGACTCAAGGAAATGTCAGTGACGTAGATGTGTTTGTTTACGCAGGAAAAAAGATGATGAAATGGGATGCACGGCTCTTCCAGGGGTTAGCTGTGAGTCTGCTTGACAGAGTGGGCTTGTGTTGCGAGCAAACTTCCCACAAAGAGACTGTCCTATCTCTGAGCAAGGCCAACAACAAACCCTTGTCCCATCCTTGCTGAGATTCAGCGTGGAAAGAATATCACCTTCATCTGAGTCCTGGAATGCCTTTGTCCTGGAGGAGCAGCAGGCATTTAACAGCGAGCAGCCTCTGTGTTTGGCTAGTGCTGGTCCGCTCTCCAGCTGGCCACGCCAAGCACCATGCCATTTTTTATTATGTAGAAGGAAATTTTGCAAATATGCCCAAGGGCGAGGCAACATCAATAAGCAGGGAATGAACGCTCTATTACATTCGCTTGATTTCGTAACTTCTGTTGGGTCACAGGGGAGCTGCTAAACAAAACAAGACAAAATCTCTTGTATAGCGGCTATATTTAGTCGCGTGAAGCTTTGCATTTGTTCTAGGGCTGAGGAACAGCGTGTCCAAACCTGGAGCCTGAGGTTGAGTGTGTATTTAAGCCCTGGTCCTGCAAAGGCTTACTCGTGTTCCTAACTTTGCATGTTTTGAGTGCCAACGAGCTTTGGTATAATGAGAGCACTCACAGGTTGTAATGGGAAATGTCTGTAACCTGCACAGATTATTTCTTCCACACGTTCGTAACTCTCACGCACGTATCTGCTCACGTACCCCAGCACAAAGTGTGTTTGTACTTGTGTGGTGTGTATATACACATCCCTCAACTGAAGGGAAAAATGTTGACCTTTGCCTTTCAATTGCCTATCCAAATGTGGCTAAAATAGGATCTTATATAAAATAACTTGATTGTGTGTTTCAACATCAAACAAAACTCGGGGCGGTGGCTGGCAGTCCCCGCAGAGGTGGCCCCTTCTAGCCCACGTGGGCTCTAAAACCATACAATATGATCCCTTCTCCACTAATGCACTAAAATGTATGACTACACCTCCATCATATATTTATTTTCCCTTTATTGTATCCAGTGAAACATTGAGGGTTTTTTGGAGGAGGGATTTAAAATAATTTCTGTGGGAATATATATGTCAGGGAAAGCTAGGACCTGCATGGACCTGTTGTCATCAAACGGTGGTCAGGCTGGATTAAAAGCAGTCAGAGTAGTTAATGACAGAAGTTTTCATAGTCATTGTAACAGGTTTTCCAGTTCCTGGCAATCAAAAAATCATGAATCAGATGCCTCAGAAGTATGGAAGCTAAAGCACATGGGCTTCTTTTTGTTCTTCAAGGTTTTGAGTTCCTGAGGTAGTTTGGGTGAGAATTTTGAGTGTTCTGTCATGTTGTAGGCTGCTGCTTTTAAGAGCAAGTTAAGATCCTCATATATTCACGTGACTCCAAGAGCTGAGGCTTAAAGAAACCCCCAATTATCAGTAGTAATGCTAAAATTGGAAGAATCAGTGGCACATCCAGTTGTGCTGTGAATACAGCCCAGTTCATGAGTTTCCAAGGTGTCTTTGTTGTTGTCATTGCAGTGTTTTATATATCCAAAGTTGACTACCCAGGTGATTAGATTCATTACATATGTGAATTAAAAAGATAATTTAAACTTTGGAGGTGGAGGGTGAGCTACAGTCTCCAAAACACCGTTCTTTAATGTGGTTGGGAGGCTCCTGATGCTGCATTCCCCCAGCCCACAGGCGAGTCCCACAGCAGGGACTAAAGGCATGGCACAGCACGGCAACAGGCATCCTTCTACCCTTGCAGCAGATAAAAAAAAAGGGTGAAAAAAAAATACATAATTTTTTTGGATTATTTAAAACTTGCAGCAGAAAAACCCGCTCCTGCCTGCCTCCCCATTACTTTACATAAAATTGTTATGCATTCTAAGTAGTAGCAGCCTGGGCCTCTTGACCTCACAAGAAGAGCTGTTACTATACATTTAACAAAAACAAGGTATTATGTATTAGCCTACACATTTTGCAATAGCTCCAGCAATTTAGTAACTACAGTCCAATTTAAACCGTGCCTGGAGGCAACAAAAATTGCACAAAATGGCAGCTAATTTATAGAAGGGAGAGAGGAAATATTTGGGGGTCTATTCCTTCAAGCCATCTGATTCGTATTATTGACTCATTTAGAAAACAGAAAGTGAGCAGAGACAAGTTTTTAAGGAGTTTGGTTTCACACAAATGACTTGCAATTGCAGCCCATTATTTTTATACCAAGACTTCATTAGTCATATCCCCGTCAAACCTGCGAGCAGTGTCAAATGTTTTCAGAAAACACACCAGGACAGGTATGGAACTCATCAGCCCGTGGCAAAGGTCGCTCTCATTAAGGAGTCAAAAATGAAAACTTTCAGTGTCTCTAACACATTGCACAGACGCTCCTGCCCCCACTTCTGAAACGCGGGGCTGAGCGAGCACCTCCTGCTCCCCAGACATTCAAATAAGATCAAGATGACAGGGCAAGAAAATGAATAGGATTCTTAACTGGCTGTACTTTATAATATGGTACTGATTGGAAACAACCAGAAAGTTGTTTGCCATGTCTATAGTACCATTTCCTGAGGTTAAACATAACATCTGAAATGAAGCAATTAAGTCTTCTTAAAAAAAAAAAAAAAATAAGGGGGAAAGAAGGAGGAAAAAAAAGAAGGGAGGATGTGGGTCTGCACGGTGCTGACTCGGCACGCCAGCCATGCTCCGATGAGCAAAAGAAATGTCTGTGCAAACTTCTTCCCACCTGGGAGGTTGGCGGGGAGATAGGAGAGCTGTGACACCGGAGTGGTCGGGGGCTGGCTCTCAAGCTGTGCCCTGACAGATGTGTTGTGAGGAATTTTGAGGCGCGGAGATAAGAATAACAAAAAGCCATTCACTGCGGCGCAGTTACACAGGCTTAGCACAAAGGGGCGAAGAGAAAATGTGTCAATGCACTCCTTATTTGTGGAAGGTTGGTCGTGTTTCTGCACCACGCTGCATTCTGATCCTGGGCTGTCACTAGCAGGAGTGAGGGTTGCTGCGTTGCCCCCTAAAAGTTATTCAGAGCATCCTGGCAGTGGAAAGGGACCCTCTGTAGCTGCTTTACTCAGGGGCACAACAAATCTCCCTTGATGTAGTAAATGTTTGTCTTATGGAGGATTTGCTTATTTAAAAATAGCATCCATGGGATGCTATGGGATCCATGGCAGAAATACTTTTAGGAATCTTTTTGGTTGGTTGGTTGGTTGATTTTTTTAACCACTCAGCTCATGTAGACTTGGATTTGTTTGCTGTGCCCCAAGCAGGTCCTTGGGCAGCCAGGGATGGGGTCTCCAGTGTGCCTTGGTCTTGGCTTCTTCAGTCCTGACGTTCCCCAGTAGGTTGTAACAGCCTTCAGTTATGGTCATACCTCTGCTGGGTTCCCTGCCAACTGGGGGAAAGAAACCTGATTTCTATGAGTTAGCTAGACTCAACACTAATTTTTGAAGATTTAGTGGTAATCTAAAGAAAACAGTTAAACTTGCAGGTTATTTTGCCTGCAGGAAGATGTGTGTGCATAGGTTAACAGCTCTGCTTTCCAAGAAAGTTTGGTGTCTTGTTCCACGTACCAGCACAAACTGTGACATCTGTATGGTGTATTTATTCACACTTCAGTATCTTTGCCTCTCTCACTACCTTGCCTGTTCATGCCTATGCATGTGTGCTTGAAAAGCTGAAGTGCTTAAAACCCCTCCAGCCTGACAGCTGGGGGCGCAGAACTCAGGAAGGCAGAGAAAAATGCCAGTGCTGCTGGGAAGGTTGTGGCCACACTGCTCTCACATGGTTCCTGGTAGCCCACTTCTCCCACTGGAGAGTTGGCTGAAATCACAGGTTGCCCCTTGATCATTGAAAATGGATGTGATGGGAGACACAAAATAGTTTAGTTGGTTTTGAGCATCATGATAGGAATGTACATGGGGTGACCAGGCTCCCTGAGCTGGCTTTTGACCTCTTTGGTTGTGTGTATTCTACCAGGAGGTCCCAGGGAGGAAGGGGCCAGCCAAAATTTCTGGGTTCAATCATTCTACTGCTGTGGTTTTGGGCAAACCTGCTTCTCGGTTACTTGGTTCCTCTCTCTGCAAAGCAGGACCAGTGCAGGCCTCTTTGTGAGTGTTGGGAGATCACTTGGGTGGAGCTGCCAGCGAGCACAGAGTGCTGCTGTGAGGGGTGAGCTGAGAAATACCAACATTTGCTGATGATAAGCAACCCCCCGGCCAGACCAACTTAAGGAAAAGTGTTTTCTGACACCTCTTACCTACCCTGGGCTCATTCTGGGAAGTTATTCCCCCTTGTTCCAAAAGCAAGACATGGGATTATGAAGCTCCCTCCACCAAGACTGTGCTTATCTGTGGAGATACCAGGGCTGGGGTTTGTCAGGGTGCCCTCACCTGCCAGCCCCCGGTCAGCCCCCGACCAAGAGGCACATCCTGAGCTCCAGCCCCGTGATTGATGCACTTGGCCGAGAACTTCCCTCCTGCCCGCTCAGGAAACAGGAGGGCTGGGGAGATAGCGCTCGCCTTTCTTTCACAGTCCCTGCTTCCGAACTCTAATCACCTTCTGCTGTGGGAAAAGAGATGAGATGCTGCCTAAAAAACAGATCATTGTCCGCCTCCTAGATTAATGCAGAGAAAGCAGTATTGTCTGCTGAATGGATAAACCTTCCTCCTGTCACTCAAAACCTAAATTCAACGCTACTTCATTTCTAAGAGGCTTATCTTCCTTGAATAGACCCTTGCAGCTCAAGTAAGAGGCGATGTAATGAAGCGTGTTTTTTTCTTAAGTGAGAAACCTGCTGCAAAGAAGGGGTGAAGCCTGTGCAGCTGTTCTAAAGGGCCTTTGCAGACTCTCGAAATACTTGTCATTTATCTGGTCTTGCATGACAGCAAATGAGAGAAGATCAAGTTCAAAATCTGCCGGCGCGGCTTTCAGGGCTTCTTCATCTGTTAATTAAATAATGGTCGTTAGCGCACAATGCCCCACGAGAAGGGCGGATATGATGCCGAGATGGAAATATGGGTTTGGGGGTTCTGAATAAGCAGATGGTCCCCAGGAATTTTCCTGGTTTGACCCCCCCCAGCGATGCCTCGGTATGTGGCTGCAGGAACCGGCAGCGAAACAGGTGGCGTCAGGCGGATAAATAAATTCATAGAAGCGTGCTGAAATCAGTGCAGAATATGCCCCTTTTATGCGGGGTAGCGATTAATTTGGTGATTTCCCACAAACCAGCCTTTTTTTGGGAAATCACACACGCCACCATTGCCACAAATAATGACCTGTTTACTTTGCTTTCCTGGAGCCGGCTGCAGTAAAGACTTAACTTATAAGTTTCCTTGGAAAATGTATGCTCTAAGTTAAGGTTGGTTGCTCAACGTCAGAGGGCCAAATCCTGAGGTGTTTACTCAACTTCTGCTCAGTCAAACCTTACACTGATGTCTAAGGGCAGCTCTGAGGGTTGCTGAGATGGGATGTAAGATCTGCCTTGAAATAATTGCAGGTGACACAGGAATTTGTTGTGGATTTAAGAGGTTGGTTCTTTTATGGATAACATGTAATTAATTTTCTAGATGTTTGCAGTCGGATTTTACCTGAAAGCACTGATCTTGTAAATAGCACTTTCTTTCATCACCAACAGCATGATCTTTCCAGTCTCACCATCACTGCATGGACTCTGGCCATCCCGTTTGTGCCTCTGTAGTTATGGGCCATGTCCTGAGAAGTCCTTTCTCGGGTCTTTCAGAGACACTGAGGTGGATGTGGGTTTACCTCAGCTGTGCCCACAGTCTCACATCATTCCTGAGTTACCCAGGAGTTTATCTGACTTCTCCCTTGAGCTGCCAGTTTTCTTCCTGGGAATATGATGGTAGGAGAAGGCAAGAGACCCAGCATCGTGAACACAGGGATGGCAATGCTTGTGCCAGAGCTAAATGTGGCCAAAGACATGACCAGTTTGGCTTGGATGGGAAAATAAAAGGCTTAAGAAAGCACTTGAGGAGATTGGCCTTCTGCAGGGTGGTCAGCTTGGAGATATTTGGCAGGTCCGTATGCTGAGGAGGAGAAATAAGGCATCTGTTGGATGGTGATTTAAAGGGGTTTTTGAGCAGTGTGGAGGAAAACACAAAGCTTGGAGAGCAAACTCTGTTGTGGGATGCAGCGTTTCTAATGCTGAAGTGGGTGCCTGGGGTCCTGCAGGGCAGTTGTTTGGGTCTCTGGACCAATGAGGAGACCAAGAAAGCCAAAGAGAAGTGGGCAGTGGCTGGGAAAAACATGAAATGTGTAATAAATATGTTCACAAAACAAATCCACACTGAAGAAAACATTGTGCTTGTGACAGAAAACAATAAAAGTAAGGAAATTTGCAGTTAATGGTAAAGCACACCATATGTCCACAAATGCCTGGGGACGCCAGGGCACCCCCAGAACTGCTTTCACGATGTCAAGGTGTTGAAGAACAGATGGTAGGTTTCACCCCAAATTACAGATTTTTAGGCTGCTGCTATATATTTTTGTCTTCCATTGCTGTTTTCATCATGTTGGTGTATCTTCACCAACTTCTCCCCTCCATGTGTTGAGGCTCATGTTTTGGACGTGGGGATGACCTGCAGTTTGGGTTGGCAAAGGTTGTTTTTCAGGTAGCTCAGAGCAGAAGAGCCTCATTGCTGAGCAATAGTGCCCTGAGCAGATCAGTCAATGCTATCACTAAATGTGCCATAACTCTAAAATACGGTACCTGGTCTGGAGAAGAAAAAGTTGTCAGCACAAATCATAGGTTATTCCTCCAGCCCTGCATCCTGAGAAGCTCTTGACAAATATAATGCTATATTTCCTGGATTAATAGGCATCGATAGCCAAATTCCCTGGACTATGGAAAATTAACAAATACTTTCATTACAGGAGTTATTTATGGGGGTGTTTTGGTAGTAGGTGCTGTTCTGTTAACTGTTTAGGGAGCTGGCTGGAGGCTTCGTGTCTGCAGATACTGACCTTTTGCAGATTTCCCCCCCCTTAGCTGATGTCTTCGTCAGTAAGGAGACACCTGCATCCGTGTGAGTCCGGCGAGCAGAGCCACGCAGCACTTCAGTATTTCCCCTTCTTCACCAGCTGGATAGGACCCCTGATACAAAACCTCAGCAATGTGCCAAAAGCCTTCAAAGTTCAGGCCAGAGGTGTTTGTGCGAGATAAAAATGGGACAATATAGCATCCCAGTACAACTCATCCGTTTACACATGACACTCGCTCCGCGGGCGCTGATTAGCTTGTTAGTAAGGAGGCAGGAAGAAGTGCAATCAAGTTTTTATGATTCATCATTTCTGTTCCCTGTTTGGGAGACAATGTCAGTGCTCTTTGCCAATCATAGAAGGTGGCTTTCGAGTACCTTAGGGAGATGCTTTTTTTAAAGATGCTCTCTGGGTTCCTGAAGGCTGAGCCACATTTCTAAATAATAGGGAAGTCCTGGAGTTTGTTTTGTGGTTTTTTGTTGTATGTGGTTGTTTTTGGTTTTTTTGTTTTTTTTTGTAATTGCATCTGCTAACAATGCTTTTATGTTTGCTGCACGTATGCTAAAAGAAAACATGCTTCCAGTTTGTCTGTAATCCTGTTTTCACTCAGAAGTGTTTGTGCAGAAATAAATTAGAGATGGTACCTGGAATATTTTCCGCAATACAAAAGGCAAATGTAAGTTTTATTAAGTTGAAAAGGATACATTCTCTTCTCCTGACCTTGATTTTTTTAGCTATATTCTCTATACCCCTGCTTTAGAAGTGTTATTCTTCATCCCATCCAATTACCATTTCTATCAGCTCTTCTGAAAGATTATGCTTTTTGGGTGTTCTTCTGTAGATGTCTTTCCAGTGGCTTCACTTGATGAATGTGACAAGTTTTGTGTTTTCTCCCTCCCCTCATTGAATTGAAAAGTTTTTTGATAAATACAGGCCAATAAGTGCCCAAAGGCAGTGTTTCAATGGCTGCTAAATCTTTCAAGGTTAGGACTTAACCTCCGTTCTCCCTAATTCAACTGCAACCTTCAGTCTGGAGCCAATCAAGAATATCAGATGATACTTAAACAATGAAGGATTTCTGATATTCAGGTACAGCCTCTGTTCAATAGGATTGCAAATTCTTTGTGTGAAGAAAGTCGGTTTTGCTCTAAAGTACTGTCACAAAAAGTGAAATTACCATTTGCTTGGAATGATGCCATTCATCATTGTCAGAATACTAAGCATTGTAAGTAGCTAGGCCTCTCCAAATTAATGCCTTGTTTTGCATCGGCTAAATTTCCCAAATCCTGGAGGATGGGTCATGCAAAACTCATCTCACCATTTTAATTTATCAATCCAATATGAGTGCGGTGAAAGGGAGCTTCATTCGGTCTTAGCTCTTTTATTTACAGTCTAATTCTAAAAGAAAAGGAAATAAGATATGAAAATAAGTTGGAAAATAAGATAAATCTCTCAGTGAAATCACAAGATCTACTCAGTCCTGTAGCAAACCCTCTATAATTCATTTGTAGGTCAGCTCAAGGGATTAGCCATGACGTATTTGGAAATTCATTTATTTTTATTTTATTTTGCTGTTTCTTATGCATAAGGGTAATGCTGTCCCCAAGGCTTTTCAGGTAGCCCTCAAATCTTGACAACATTTGCTGTCTCTAAGGCCTAAGCCAAAATTAATTTTCAAATAAACAGCATAAAAATGTATGGAGTTGTATAAATTTGAATACAAAATGCATTTGTTTTGCTTGCTCCCATCCATACATACATACTGTTGGCTCAGCCAAAAATCATAATATGACATTGAAATTAACGGCCATATGTACATCATGAAAGTCAAAAAAGTTTCTCAGTTTATTAGAAACACTGTAGTGTGGGTTTTCCTCCCTATTTTCTCCTCGAGATGCTCTGCAAGATTAATTGTGCTTCTCTCTGAATGCCTCATGAACCCGCGTCTCTGCTCCTGGACCACTTGCTGGGTCTTGTGTCCCACTCAGGATTTTGATGGGTGTGACATCTTCAGAAGCTTTGAGATGTTTTCAGAGAAAGTGAAATGAAAAGCGGCTTGGTATCTCTTGCAATTTACTTTAGTGTTTCCCCACTTGTGCCTGACAAGTGAGAATGGTGCTTGGACAGCTTGTGGCAGTGGCTGGTCCTGCAGCAAGAGGAGAATCGGACTGAAGGGTGAGAAATAACGTTGCAAACAGTTGGGCTAAACCAAAACCCAAACCCCCCAACCCCATGTTGAGGGATTATAGAGAAACAAGGTGAACTTTTTGCTTGTGTTTAATACAGAGTGGACTCTTCCCTTGGGTTACTTCTCCAGCCCCTGCTGCCCCAGGAGCCTGAGGCACCTGCAGGATCAGCCCCATGGCAGCTAAAAATGACTCATCCATGCTCTTAAATTAAAACAATGACTTTTTTTTTGGTGTAGTTTTTGAAACCTCATTCCACAAGGGGGCTGCTGGCACGCTGGAAATTTAGTGGTAGGCAGGCTGGGGAGTACCTGGGAGAAAGGATGCCTGATCCCATGGGAGGGTGGGACAAATCCACAGGGAAATGGTCCCTGAGGTCAGAGCTGTTCCTATGCATGGCTTTTTCTGAAGATGTGACAAGTGGCTCTTTGTCAAAGTTAGCTGTGCCATCAGCTGGGGATGAGGAGGAGGAAAGGCCTGGAGGGGTGGGCTGGGATGCAGAGCTGCATCATGCTCGTGCTGCTTCTACCCAAAAAGGTCCTCCAGATTAATAGGGTTGACCGAAATATCCTTTCACTTGTGCTTAATTAAGAGAAGTACGGCTGTGTGAGATCTCACCGGTGCACTGCCTGGAACTCCGTATCTCCAGCAGTATCAGCTGACCAATAAATAGTTGGTTAATTATTAATTAGCTAAAGATTATGTTTGGAAGGGTAGATCACCTTGAAATGTTGCTTTCTATTATCCTTCCCCAGTTAGGCAATGAAAGATTTCAATTTCATGTGACATGACAAACTACAAACAAGTGTTTTTTAGGGTTTGGCAGGTGAGGAAGGGAGGGTCCCGCAGGGTCCTGTGAGAAGTTGGTTTTTCCACACCGTGCCCAGCCAGGACTGGGTGTCAGCCTCGTGATGCTCTCCTGCCTGACATGTTTGGGATGTATAAATCTTCTGTTTAGCAAATAACTTATATCCTGGATCAGCCTGGAGTAACTTCAGCACTGAATGATCTTGCACCTTGTAATATTTTGAGTGCTTTTATTTCCAGCCAATATTAGCTCATCCTGCTGGGCACAGTACAGAGCCTTTTCTCCCCAGAGACAGCAAAGTGCTTTATGGATTACTTTCCAATTTTTTTTTAACTCTCCACTGAAATTCTGTTATGTTGGGCTTTGGGGTGAAACACGCAGGGACACCCCCTCGCTGTCTCCTCTCACCCTGCCCCTGCACACTGGCTGCTGCAGCAGGCAGATATCCTGGGCAGTGCTGCCCTTTCCCAGCCAGGAGCATGTCCTTGGTGTGGATGTTGAGGCTGAGACCTTCCCATTGGGCTTTTCCTGGCTGCTGTTTGCAGGCATGAATTTTCCCTCAAGGCTAAGCGAAAATGCTGAGGCCAGGTGCTAAATGGATGTCCCTGTTCTTCCCACCCGCCACACAAGAGCTGCTCCTTAGCCCTGCTTGAGAGTTGACTGTGGTCTCTCAGCTGTGGTCTATGTCTCTGTGCCAGGCTTGGCCTTGGCTGGAGATGGAGCATCTCCCATCTCCTCAAGCTTTTGGTCTCCTTTCAGGCCTCCCAGGCTTAGCTTCCCCTCCACCACTTGGCAGAGTTTGCTAACCGGGTTGTAAGAAATGCAATCCAGGATTGCTCACCTGATGCCTGGAGCCCCGCGCTGGGGGAACTGGAAGAGGGAAGGGGAGCAGTGGGGAGCTGCTGCTGTCCCCTGCAGAGGTGTGTGGTTGGGAGCTGCCCTTAGCAGCTAAAATCTGCTTTCATGATTGCAGATCAGAAAGGAAGAAAAGCAGAGGAAGGAGATAGTTTTACTTGCAAGTAAAGGATATTTGGTGAAATGCACTTTAAAAAATGTAGCAGTCAACATGAATGCTGCCATAGGGCACATCATAGAACTGAAAAACTGATTTAAAACTGAATAATCCCCCAAATATCAAAGATAAAAAGAAATCTTTTATATGTTTCTAAAAGTGAAAAAAGCAGATATGATCATTGAACCATGTGCTGTTTCTTATCATCTTCACCATTTAGTGTATCTTTTGAGATTTGACAAAAAAAACACCGGGATTTTTTTTTTTTTACATGCTTGGAATCTCCTCAAATCCAAATCCCCAAGGAATGCAATGCTTTATTCATAATATACAGTACATGCAAATAGCTTTTTAATTAATAACACTTCCTAATTCCTATTTTAGGCAGCAGCATCTATAGAAGAGCAGAGCACAGTGCTGCACTTGTGGGTGCATGTGTTGGAGCTGCTGAAAACATGCCTTTGACATGTGAACTACATGGCTTGCTGTAGCAAGGCTGTGTCAAACCAGACATGTCAATAATATGTTTAGCCCTGTAAACGTCCTTCTATTGTGCTCATCACCCTATTATGGCAATTGCTTCTTAGGTGACTTTCATTTCTTGCCAAAGCGTAAAACATCCCGTGATGCATGAAATGTGGGATTTGCATACCCATTTGAAGCATCGAATTCCAAATATGTTGGTGGCTGGTTCCTCGAGGGCCTGTGTAGGTAAATGCAGGGTTCTGTGAGGCTTGGCAGAGCGGTGTGGAGTGGCAGTGCGGGTGTTGGATCTCGCTGAAATTGGTGGAGAAACGTTGGATTTTGGTTTATCTTAGGAAAAGGTGACACTTGGTCATCCCTGGGAATGGCTGCAAAAGGGGCGGGTGGCTGGGTGCTTGCAGCAGCATCAGCTCCCTCCTTTAGCTGAGTGGGGCGTGTGGTTAAACTATAGTTATTCTCTCCTGGAGAGCAACCCCCTTTGCCGATGTGCTGTTGTGGGAATAGGGGTAGGTGTGGCACCTGGCAGAGCCACCCCCCATGTCCCCCCACCGAAGCTGGCACTCCCTGTGCTCCTGCTCTCCCCAGGCTAAGGCAGAAAGTCTCCTCTGGCTTCAGCAAAGTCCATAATACTCTCTCCTTTTCTCCAACTTCACTAAAATCCTTTTATCCTGTGGTATTTAGACTTCATAGTGATGAAGAAAAAGGATCTTATAGTCATATACCTGTAATTGCACATGTTTTATGGCAACCAGTTATCTCTGGGAAGTGAGGAAAGTTTCAGGGCTTTGGTTAAATCAATACTTTTTTGGACTTCTGCATGAAGTTTTCAGGAAACTCTTCCTGTTTACACCAGGTGAGGATCTGTCCCTACTTCTTTGCTTTCAGTTTGGCCCTGCCACTAACTCTAAACTTGAGATATTTGCTGTTTGTACTACAAAGGGGGTGGGGCGGGGGAGAGGAAGGCAATTTTGAGGAAAAACTCCAAGTTTTACATTTATGAGAGCAATTTTAATAACTCCGAGTTCGCCGTGCTAATCCTTTAACAGGAAGGCAGTTTGAGAACCGACCCAACCTCCTTTCCTTTCATTCGATCCCAAAACACCTGCAACTCTCAGCAGAGTAATCTATGAATCACTGTGTCTGTCGTCCACTTATTGTCTTGTCTAGTGCACTCCACGGTGGAACTAATCAACAGCCCTGAATGAAGCATTGCTCCTGAGTTGAATTCCTTAAAGCTCCTGAAGTATTCAGCAAGGAGGAGAAATCTTTTAGTATGATTTGCTCCACATTCCAAATTCATTTATAGAAAGAGAATGGATGATTAACAACGGGTCGAGAGACACAGATTTAGCACTGCTTTGCCCTGACCTGCCCCGAGTTACTCCTTCCACTTCCCAGGCTGCTCTAATAAGATGAGTTCAAGGAGTGGGATGGCAAAAGCTGCTTGAATCCCCTGCACCCAGCCATCTTAATTTGGTTTATTTGCCTTAATGAAGAAATCTGGTTCCTTAATCACAGGTGAATGGAAAAGGTCACTTGCCACTCTGACAAATGGGTTTACCCTGAGCTGTTTGTGTCGGGCTCGCAGATAGTGCCTTGTTCCCCCTTCTCCCTCACGATGAAATGCCAACGTTTCTGTGGCACCTCCTATTGCGGCCATTACCTGTGGTGCCTGGGCTGCCTGCCAAGGAGCACCCTCGGTAGCAACAAAAGCATAATCATTTCCAGTTGGAAAAGGCTGAGCTGTAGTAATTTTCCCCTTTGAAGGCTGCAGCAGCAAGGCTCTGGATAAGCAGGCCCTCGTTTGGTCCTGGGACATAGAGCAACAAGGCTACGAAACATTGTCATCTCTGGCAGCCGTTTGGGGAGACTGCGAGGTCCCCAAAGATATTCTTCATCCCCACTGAGCCGTGTCCTGCTGCCCTCGGTGGTGGGGTGGCCAGGAGGATGTTTGTAGTTTGCAAATGTCTCTCTTTGGCTAAATATGGGTGGTAAATACTAAAAAAAATGGCTGCAAAAGGAGTGATTAACATTTCCTAAATGAAAAGCTGGTCTGAAGGGAGGTTCAGAAGAGCAAGAGGTATAAAAGGTGCTGCAAGCTCCTGCCCCATCAGCCAGGATAGCAATTTAGGTTCTACTTCTACAGCAGTGAACAAACACAACAGCTCATCCCAAAGGACATCCCATATCTCCTGGAGCTGGACATGTTGTGCATACTTTGAGGACATATTGCTGGCCCTTTCTAAACCAGTGCAAACTTTGGGCTCGTTGACACTCATTGACTTTGGTAGTAAACTGTAGCAATAAAGTCAAGTCTCCATCCAGACAAACCTCCTGGAAAAAGCCAGCTGAATAATCTCACACAAGCCCTGGTTAGTGGCTTGCTCCAGGAAATCCTTTTGCAGCCAATACAAAAGGGAAACCATTTTAGAAAGCAGTTACAGAACTACGTAGGTACTTGTAGCAAAAAGCAGGGCTCTCAGGTAGGGCTGAAAGTCTCTTGATGTATGGAGAAGACAGAGATCACGTGGCGTGTGTTCATGGTGATGAATGTTTATCACCGCGTGTGAGATTTTTGGATATGTGGGCTATGGAAAATAAACCTTTTGAGCAACAGCCTGGGCAGATTTGCAGAAGTACCGCCCATGTGGAGCAGTGTTCAACGTCAGCTGAAGATGAAGCTCTTCTCCAGGCTCTGGGCGCTCACAGACAGCCTCACTGTCAGCCTTCTTGGGTCACATAAAAAATGAGTTGGGTCAAACCCCAGATGTGCTAACTGGGTGTTGAGATGCACTGATTTTTCACTTTGCTGGAAAAAATGATGTCTCTTTTACTTCACACTTCTGTTTTGAAACAAAAAGTGAGATGGAAAGTTTGTCCAAAAGAGAGCTTTCCAATTTTATCTGGCATTTAAATTCTGCTATGTTTGAGTTATTGTCCAAGAGATAAAGCTCCATCTTTCAGGAACATACTTGGACATGGGAAAACACAGAAGACAGGTGACTGGCAGGAAGCAAGAGCGGCTGCTCCCACACAGAAGTTTTGAGATCATCGTTCCTGTTCAGGTCGTTTCCTTTGATTCTTCAGATTATTTTTATGTTGGAGGCAAATAAGAAACAAAGACAAATCTGCAAAATGACGAGTTGGAGTTTATTGGAGCAGGAAAATAAGGCATTCACACCACTTCCAGGTTTGTTGTGAGAGGCAAAATCATTCACAACGGTGAATCATGGCAACCAGAGCTGCTTGAAATTATGACTTTCTGAAGTTAAATTGCTGCTGGCACAAATGGAATAAACAAAGATATTAGTTCAGTTCATTTAAAAGTACAAATTCTCTTTAGTTGTTATTTCACATGTGCTTTTGTAGGGCCAACAGATGATCTTATTTTCTGACAGATGATATTTAAGAGCATCTCTGTGTTTTCTTTGGGTAACTACATAATTTTTCAAGAGAAAACCCCATCAGGGCTGATGGAGGAATGCACTCACTCCCATCTCCAATAGCCAAGATGGCAAGACGAGATATGAGTCGCATCTCTTCAACAACTGAAACTGCTGCTGGTGAAAAGTGTCTGATTCTTCTCCCTGACATGAACATGGATTTTGGGAAAGAAATCTGCTCCTTCTGCTTCCTGGGTGAAGGCATTAATTTATACAAGGTTTTTTTCCGTGAGTATCTCCTTAGCATGGACTTTCAGAGCCAGCTGGGTACCTGTGAGTTTTAGAGATACTAAAGGTACTGTGCAGGAGCTGAATGTCACATCTCCATAATGTATTTTTTAGCAGATCGTATTCTTTCCTTGGTGACAGGAGATAGGTGGTTTAATACAACAAATATATTGCTCCTGAAATTCAGCTATTTGGGCTGACATGGGAGCAAGCTGGGTAGGAGCAAAGCTTTTGGAACCCAGATTTAATAGCATATAGGTGCTTCTCCAGCACAGCCATTCCTAACCTTCTAACTACTCCTGGTTATGTTATTCCTTGGAGTTTCATACCTTTCTCTGGGTGTCAGGGAGCAGAATCTGTTCATTGCAACCTGAACAAAGTTTTCTCGCTCTGTTCTACCACATTTAGCCTGTGTGTACATGGGCACAACATCTGATGAGACCATCTGCTGTGATGCCTCCTTATGCCAAAACTTTCCATCTCTTCTAGTTCACAAACTATCAAGGTGGGATTTATCTGCTGTAGGTATCTACAAGCATGCCACTGAGCAAGTTGTTTAGATTTCCTTTGTAATTTACAGATAACTTGTAGGACATCATCTCACTTTAAACTGGACATCTAAAATGAGTCACTTTCCAGCGCCCAGTTTTCTGCAGCCTGTGTGAAGCTGCTGTGTGTGTTGTGAACGTCCAGGCTCAGCGGTGGTGGATCCCCGCGTAGGTTGTGTGCAGACAGCAGAGGGTGCTGGAGTTTTTTTTCCTTTCAGTGCACCTCCAAGGTTGCGGGATCATTATAACCTAAAATCAATTGGCTTTTATTCTGATTGCTGCACACACAAAAGCCAGGCAGGTACAGCAAGAGAGGAGGAACTGAACTTGAGTGAAATGGACACTGTCACCTTCAAAAGTCACAGTTCTGCCAAAAACTCTATCTACTAAATCAGTAAGTGAAAACTGAGCTATCATGAGAGGAATAAACAGATTTTATTTTTCTAATGTTTTTTTGTTTACTAGGGTTTTTTTTTTTAACATTTTTAGAAACTTTTTTTTCCAGAAACTGGAAAACAAACGCCTCCTACAGCTCTTTATTTCAGAGAAGTCAGAGTCTAGAAAATCTTGTTCTGTCAGAAATACAACCTGCAGACACTATCAACCTCCAGCAACTGCCAGTATAGACTTCTACAGATCAGAGTAACAGTTTTCATCTGGCATCTTATACCAACATCTAGATCCATACAACTAAAGACTTCATGCAGAACTGCTGATCTCATGGGCCAGGGCTGGAGGAAGGGCTCCCTGTAAATGCCAGACTTTCAAGAGCAGGATTTAAATGAAGCAAGGTTAGCAAACCAGGCAGCCAGACTGGAATTTCCCTTAAGCTCAACAGAGCTTAAGTGCCTTAAACTTCCCAAAGCCAAGCTTTCCCTGTCAGGACACAGTCACATTGACTGGCTGTAGAATAAATCTGAAATTCAGATTTGCTCCTCAGGTCCCACCCAGGTGTACGGTGGATGAGGAGCTTGGGGGCCATGCTTTGGACATGTGCTGACACGTACTGCAGATCGTGGTGCTAATGGCAGGCAATGGGAGGATGTGTAGGGCAACGGCCACTTCACCTTCCAGTTAATGCACATCCCTTACATCCACCCCTCTTTAAAAGCACAAATTTCACACCCGCAGGTTACAAGTGTAGCTGATGTCAGAGCCAGGATTAAAACTCAGGAGTGACTGGCTTCTGGCCTATTCCTTAATCTATTAAATCACACAGTCTCTCTCCTGCTAACTCTTGCTGGTTACTGGGATTGCTTGGCAGCAGCAAGCCCAGGCTGATGTCTAATGCTGGCTCCGTTACCAAGTCAGCTTGGTTGCCAGCTCAAGGGCATCCAGTCAGCAAATGTCTTATTTTTGGATTCTCCCGTTCTCCTGAGACCATTGCTATGAAGAATGACCTCTCTTACCTCATTCACCTTGTTTGCTGTTCCTGACCCAGATAGTGTCGTGGCTATTGCATGAGTCAATAGTCCCATGGAGTAGAGATCTCGCTGTGATGTTTTCATTAGCATTTGAACCAGAGCAGTGGCTGGCATCTGCAGGACATTTCAGATGAACATAGAAAAGTCTATATTTTAGTCATGTTAAAACTATGACTAAGCTAACAAAAGTCAGGAAATCCAAACTGCAGATTGATAGGTTGTCCTTGGATTGCCCTGCCATGTCTAGGCACGGGATGGCGGCACACTTGGGGTCGAGCATTGCAGTCCAAGGGGAGATCCTTCTAGTGCCTGGGCATGGGGCGATGTGCTGAGGGTGGAAGAGCAGCTGCAAATACAGTTAGGACTTTTATGGGTTTGTTTCCCTTCTTTTTAAGGTCAATCTATTCTACTCCAGCAGTTAACTTTGATTTTTGCTTGCAAAATGTAATTTTGCAAAGATATGTGACTTCCTTGCACTGCAGTAGAAGTCATCTTTTTGGATCTGGAAGTCAGGTGGTTTCTCCATGTCTTGAAGGGGATGTGCATGGTTGCCTGTGGCACATGGATCCTTTTGCTCAGCGACACACAGAAACCACTTCCCAGTGAGAAAGTGCCACTTCCCAGTTGTCTTGTTCCATAGCCAGCATCACTTCTTTGGTTTGATCTTTTTATTTTTTTTCTCCATAGGTGTTTACAAGTGAGAGCCCTCTTTAGGAAATACGCTACAGGAATCTGAGATCTTTCAGCTTGCCTGCAATACAAAGATTGTGAAGGGTAGTAAAAGAGTCACAGATTCTTATGCTGAACTATGGCTTTTATGAGTACTTGGAAAGCCTTGTCTATGTTTCTTGTTACAACTAGTAAAAATATTCAGATCACGTTAATTTTCATAATTTCCAAATTTCTGGTCCTGTTCCAAAATGCAATTCTTTAAAACCTTTTTGCCTCTTCGATTACTGCTGTAAATGGGTAATTTTCATTTTCTTTTCTTTTGGCAGAGTGTTGCACACGCAACATTCAATGTTTATAGCTTTTGCTAAGTGGCCTGACCCAGTTTTAGGGTGGACAATTTGATGTGAAAAAGGAATGACGTTTAAATGTAGGATTGGATATTGCAAGCCAACAAACAGCAGCGTTCCCAACTCGAGCAATCCCGGGACCTTGGAAGCTCTCCTCCGGGCATGCCGGCGGCCCCCGCGGCTCGGCGCTATCTCTCGGGGCGGCTGGGACTTACCATTGCCCTGCGACTTCCTCCTCCCTCCTCACCAGGAGAGGATGGGAATTTGCTGAAGGCTTTTATCAGCACCATGCATCTGCCCCCATTCTCACTCAGTGGCTCTCGTCAACGAGTGGGAAAAGTCGGGCCAACGCGTAATCTGCTCCCAGCTTGCTTCCTGCTGCCGTGCCCCAGGGATGGAGGAAGCAGACAAATGGCCCTGCGTGCTCTCTCTTTGCCAGGCCCAAAAGTTCAAGAGGCTGAGGGAGACAGAAGAGAGTTTCTTGCTCCCTTTTGCAAGGGATGTTGCATATTTAATGCTGGAATAGAGTAGAAGTCCGTAAAGATGAGTTTTATGGGAGAAAATCCAGATGAACATTAGAACTTCAAGTTCTTTGGACACCTGCTGAGTAAATGTTGGCCACTTGCTCTGTACAGCCTGATGTGATTTTAATGTGCCATCTGAAGAGTCTTCCAGTTAAATGAGGTGTCATCTTGAAGTTTCATCTTGTACTTTTGCTCTGTCTGCAGTTTGAGTGTACCTGGGGCCACCACTTGATTTATTTCTTTGTCA
Organism: Brachypteracias leptosomus; assembly: GCA_013401335.1. NCBI lineage: Eukaryota > Metazoa > Chordata > Aves > Coraciiformes > Brachypteraciidae > Brachypteracias > Brachypteracias leptosomus. Next base: position 1,443,762 of record VYZX01007750.1, on the reverse strand, counting down.
GTTCAAGGAGCTTTTGAATCTCTGGTGTCTACAAAAGTTATTTATAATGAAGTGTGGGGTGGAAGGGACATGTCTGCTCATGGTGCACATAATTTAAATAAGATTGGTAGACGCTCCTGGATATGAAAGACTCATGTAGAAGGCCAGATGATGAGAGCACAGGGAGTATGCTGGGGACTGAGTTATCTCCCACAGCACGCTGGAAACCACCAGTGAAGCGCAGAGCAGAAGCTGTGCTGTTGCAAAGACCCATGAGCCCTACAGATGTGGGCCAAGGCTGCCTTTTCACTTTTTATCTGCAGCCCTTGAGCCCTTGGCTCAACAGGGTCTTGATCCATAGACTTTACGTCGTGAGGTGTAATGCTGGTATAACCAGTAGGAACACAGCTGGCCTCTATTGCCTTTGCTGGCGTATGAATGGGAGAAGAGGTGTATGAATGCTTAAGCCAGAAAAGCCATGCTGGGGGGAGCAAGTGTCCACACACGAACCCCATGTTTGCTCAGAACTCTAGAACTTTGTTTCTCTGCTTTTATTTTTTTTTTTCCAAAGCAATGTAATTGGCGAACTCTTGCTCCTGTTTAAATCATGGGACTTTTGTTATGGTCTTTTATGCTGATTTCCATCCATGTGGGTTTTTTAGCACCTGAGCTTAGGTAGGGTTGGGGAGAACACAGCCACGATCAGCCCAGGCTTCCTGGGTTGTATCAAGGCCTGGATTTAACAGGGCAGTTGCAAAGCGTGGCACATAAAGCACTTCTGCATTAAATACACCCACATTATCTTACATCCCAAGCAGCGCAGATTGTCAGGAGACAATTATGGGGTTTGCTGGGTTTATTTTGATTGGCCTGCTCTCAGTTTTCCATAGTGGTACTCTATTTGTAAAAACAGATCATTAATGATAACAACAGATGACATGTGTCTGAAATATGGGGTGGACGAGGGAGTTAGTTTTTCTTCCTATTTTTTTTTTTCCTGAGTGTCTGCACTTTGACAGCACGTTTGCCAGGCTGTCACTTGGTTGAGAGATCCCCAAGATTAGGACCTCATTGTGTGAATGTTTTCACAGCACTTGTTGCTATAAAGAATCTTCACACTTTGGTGGATGAAATCTGGACTCCTAGACACAAACTGTTAAGAAGCAATCATAACAATTAGCTAATGTGTCAACAATTAGCACTTTCCATCAACTGGCATTGAGTGGAACCTTCTTCTTATCCATAGGCAGACAAAAATGCAGTGATGTAGTAAAGAAAAGCAGTGGAGTTGGCTGCTCTCGTCCCTTGCTGTAGCCAGCAAACTCCCTTGGGTATTGTTTACAATGATTATTCTTCCATTATGATGTTATTGCACAGGTCAGGGGTGGTAGCTAGACTGAAAATAAGCTTTTTTTTTTCCTTTTCTTTTTTTTTTCTTTCCTTAAACTCTTGGCTGCTTTTGCAAAAGTACAACAGAAACCACTGCTGTGAAAAGGTCAGCCAGTAACAGTACTTTAGTGTTTAACTGGTAAATATTTCAAAATAGTATTTCTAATATTTTACCATTTGGAAGTTTTTCAATGCATCTCCAGTCCAGTGCAACTCAATCAATGTGAGATTTCCATGGACTCCACTGGGAATTCTTTACAATGGGTACATTATAGTCTGTTACCATATCTACCACCAGTTGGTCAGAATTTATTTTAATATCTTTTTATATGGTATATTACTGGCAGTAATATAAAAACCACTGTTTTCTCAAGTATTTCACATATTTCCATATGTAAGCCCTGATGATAGGCCTTCTGACATGACCTTGCAGCCACACTTACCCATACAGTAGCTTCTTAGAAGACAATGCCTTTGACTGGAAAGAAGATTAGAGTCTTCTCCAAGAAAATGTCTTTTGGGAATGTTTCCTGTAATGTGTAGAATTCATAACAGGCTACTGTGAGATGAACATCAGGTACTGCAACATCAGAGAGGGTTTCTCTGGTTAATTGTGGAGCCAGGGCTAAAGTGAAACCATCTTAAAAACAAGCAGTACAGCTTCTAAAAGTAACAGGCTGCTTGACTGCCAGCCAAAGCATTTGATTTAAACCAGGGCACGGTGCTGGAGCACAGCCTTATCTGGTACAGCACCCTGCTAGCTGCAGTCTGGGCCATGTGTGTGTATTTAGAAATTATTGACAGCCCAACAGAGAAGGTGTTGCAGCAATCTGAACAAAAATGTGGAGGTCAGGATGCAAATCATTGGTAATCAAAGTTTACTGGTTTGGCTAAGTTCAGCATATGCTGCTTTGGTGTAACAAGGGAAAAGCACAACCCTGTGGTTTCTGGGCAGGTGCACCATCTCCCCAACTCTTCCCAAAGCTCCCTGCCACTCTGTGCAAACCTAAGACCTCAACGTACCTCAGTTCCTCCTTTTAATCCCAATTCTTCCCTGTCCCGTCCTTCCAGCCTGGGACATGGTGATACTAAACAAATGTTTGAGATGTTTGGAGTGGCGGTGAGGGAAGTATAATTACACTAAGGATTATTAATATAGGAAATATGGTCAATAAATGTGAGAGGGGTTGAGTAATGCAGGAACATTCTTTACAAATTCTTTAGTAACGGAGTAGGCAGAGTGCCACAGACAAAGAAAATCCTCTGAATTGCAAGTGTGTTCTTATGGCTTTTGCCAAGACGATGACAAAACCCCTTCTTTCTTCTCGCATTAGGACTCCTATTCAATGATACACTTAAGCATGTTCTTAAATTCCGTTGACATTTGAAAGCACTGTTGACTTTAATAGGACTTAAGCACCTGTTCATGGTTAATTGTGTACTTTCAGGGCTTTTCTTGAAGAATTAAAAAAAAAGATGGATAGACTTAGGCATGTGCTTAAAGTTAAGCAAGTGCTTAAGTGCTTTGCAAGGCTGAGGCCTTAGAACCAAGTCTAATCCTCTCTCAAGTCAGAGGATGGATTTTCCCTGCAGCGTGCCTGGTGTGGAGGAGCAATTTAAGTGATAAAATGGAGCCATGAGAAACATCTGAAGTAATTTCTTTTTTTTGTTTTGTTGTGCCAGCACCCAACCATGGGTGCCAGCTGCTGACAACTGGATTAAAAAATGAATTTGCAACCAGTCTAGATGGACTGAACCAAAATCTCTTTGAATACTAACAGCTATAGGCCCAGGTAATATCTCCTGAGAATTCTAATCGTCCCCTGAAGAAACCCTTTTTCCACAGGCATAACACTAGGGCTGCTCCTGGCCAGTGCAAGGCTTGAGCCCCCCAAGCAAAGGCAGCAGTTCTGCCAGGACAGGCAACTGCCCATGGGCAAGATGGGAGAGGAGAAATGTTTATTTCCTTGAGAAAGGGCTGCTTTGGCATAGGCAGCAATTCATGATTCAGAGATGACAGGGCCAGGGGTGTTTTTCCTGCCCCTCAGTCTGGAATTAGGCAACTAGCTCTTGGGTGACGGTGGGGTTACAGTGCCTTGCTCTCCTTGAGAGCTGCCCTGGATGCTGCTTCATCTCCACTTGTGTCTGGGAGAAGACAAAGCTTCTGCTCTCTCCTCTTGGTTCATATTATAAGTTCCACCACGTCAGGGACTGCCTTGCTGGAAGGGATGTGTAATGCTCAGTGAAGTGGATCCTGCCTGGGACTTCTAGGTAGCACAGTAGAAATTAGAAAAAAAAAAGTTGCCAAATGAATGTAAATTTGGGGATCATAATCTTACTCTAAGGTTAAAAAGCAGTACTCTGGCTTTTCCCTACATCATCTACTGAGCACTGAGTGGAGCAGTGTTTATGCTTTCTTATAGTCAACAACAGCTTCTAAGAAGGACACCATCCATAGAGGACTATTGGAGCTATGGTGCCACTGTGAGTCACCTTCAAAGTGTGGACATGCCACCACTGTCCTTTTTGAGAAACCAGAAGAGTGGTTTAAACTTTTCTGTTGAAGGTGAAGCTCAGCCATCCTATGCCATGCGGGCAGGCTGGTGAGCTGCTGGGCTGCAGAAACAACATGGTCCTTTGGTAGGAATGGGTTGTGGTTGGCACAGATCTGACATGTTAGTCCTGCTCCTGTGGTGGGGTCGGACCTCAGAGATATTGCAGAGATGATGGTGGTGTGCCATGCCAGGGTGAATCTGAAAACACGGGGGCTCGGGGGAGTGAGCAGGTCCTCCACCAGTGCCCCGACGATGAGTCTTGCCATATTTGGTGGTTTTCTCAAAGCCCCATTTCCTTCAGTATTGTGATTAAGTGACAATGTCATACTTTATTTTAAGAAAAAAAAAAAGTTTCCAGTCTTTGTGGTAGCAGAGATAAGCTGGAAAATGTGAGCCTAAACCATTCCTAAATAAGACGGCAAATAATGAGAATCCAGAATGCATTTGTAACAATGACAAAAACCCCCCAAACCAAAAAATAAATAAAAGATTAAGCTGTATTCCCCACTGAGGTGAATTTGAAGAGTGGAAGTTAGCAGCACTGCTTTGGCCACAGGAGGTGAGGGATGCCCAGTGTGGGTACCCTGCCCAGGACTCTGTAATTTAACCCCTTCACCATGAGACTGTGATGAATTTAAATGCAGTTTAAGTGGTTCAGGGGGGACTATGGGGCCATGGCTGGAGGGATGAATTTTGGAGAGGATCTACATACGTAAACTGGACAGGAGAAGTTTTCTCCTCTATCAGGAATCTGGTAACCAGAGTGAAGTGTTTTGTGAGAGCTGCCAATTCCTGTCCACGCTGTGTCATAGATTAATAGGAAACTAAAACCCATGAAAATTCTCAGTTTTTCTTATTCATCTTATTTACAAAATGAACGTGCTTGTGTCAGAGACCGGCCAGCAATCCTCGCCACTGAGGAAAGGAGAGTGAAAACAAGGAGAGCCAGGTGCCCCAAATAAGAAAATGTCAGGAAGGCTCTACATCTCCGCCGAGCAGCCTGCGCCATAAATTGTGGCAATGCCACCACTGTGACCTGGAGCCTGGGGGAAGAGAATAGTATAAAAATGATAAATCACAGCCAGAGTTCCAGATCTTAATCAGACAAAGAAAGCTGGTTCCATTATCAGACAGGTTTATATAATCGCTTGTTAATAATGCTGTGCCCTTCCTCCAGTTTCTTTTAGTAGACATGGGGTAAAACCTCAGATAGCAGTCCTGAGGTCACATCTGTCCTGACATTGGAAGGGACCAGTGCTCTCCCAGCCTGATCTTCTGCGTCACAGAGGGAATAGTTTCCTTGTGTTAATATCTGCTTGAACCGGAGCATCCCTCTTAGGAAAGCAAAGACTCCTGCTGCTGGGTGAGCACAGCACCTGAGCAACTTTCCTAACAATTATTCTTGGTCATATTCCTCATTGCAGCATCTCCAGCTTCCAGCCACTTTTTTCATTGCGCATCTGTTTATTTCTGTTCAAGAGATTTCCATGATCAGACCTTGTGATTTTCTAGCCCTGACCCTCTAGATAAGCTAAAGAAACTGTTCCCCACGCTTTTCACTACAAATGCACTTTCTAATCTGTCCATATTTTTTTATTGCTCTTCTTTTGAATCTTCTCTAATATTTCACTCTCTTTCTTGCAATGGAGGTGCCAGACCTCATGGCAGTTTTCCAGGAGTGTTGGCATTGGTGCCACCATGGTGGCATCACCACTGTGTCACAGACAGGTCTGTTTGCTGCTGCCCATCTTTCAGGGGAGCCCAGTTTCTCTGCTGTCTTGGTGTCTTCACTGCTTGCAGCTCCTCACAAAAATCCACAGGGATTTTTGTGTCTTCTGCATAATGTTTTGAGTATTAGTCACGTGTTTCTTCCTTGTCATTGATTAAAACCTCAGATTGTGGTAATGCCAGTAAGTGATTCTTGTAGGAGTCTTTGGAGGTTATAGTTACTTGATGATGATTTCTTATTTGCAGTTGTATTTAAACTTGACTTGTAGTTGTATTTTGTATCATTCTCTTTGATTCCATTATCAGATAAAATTTAATCACTCACTAGTAAAGACGCCTCCGTATCTCAGTCTCTAAAATACCAGTCAAGGATTTAGACTGTAATACAAATTCATAACAATTCTCCAGCTAAATCTTTTGAATAGTTTAAAAATACTATGTGACCTTTGTCAGATAAACTTATATATATATAAAATTCAATTTACTTTGATAGGATCTATTATCTATAAGTACTTATCAATTAACATTAACTAGAAATATATTACTTCAATTCCAAATCCCTGTTGGTTAAGGAAATAACAGCAATGTAATTTTCCTGGTCTGATATTAGGTCAATCTGTCTTTACCTGGCTTCTCTCTCTGGCCCATCACAGACACCAGAACCAGGCTGGTTTTCCTCTGAAACCAGCACTTTCTTCTTCGAAATCCCCATTCACAAACCAGAAGATGTCTCCTTCAGCTGCCTGAAAACTCTTGCATGCCAATTGTTTGGACAAGTTAATATAAAACCCCCTGGCTTTTATAGATGCAGCTCAATTCCCTTCTGGGTTATTCTGAGATTGGGTCATCATTGTGCATACATGCCATATGACATTTTCCTCCAAATCTTTTGCAGAAGTCTCTGTTTGAGCTTCTTGCTTTTGTACCTTATTTTTGACAATTAACTAGTGCCATAATTCAGATCACTTTTGTTCTCACTGAACTTGAGTTTTTTTTGTCGTTATTTTCCTCTGGCAAATTTCTGTAATTTATAGCTTCAAATTAACATTTATGGCTGTTAGCTTCCCTCTTTTCTATTATATTTAGATCAGCTCCCACTTCCCCTCTAAGTGACACTGTTTTATAGGTTTTCTTTTTCTTTTTTTCAAAATTTTTGTGGCAACTTACTTTCTCAGCTACAGAATAAAGCCTTGTAAACATCCTGTAAAATGTTACCTGATCCCAAACATCATTCTCATATTTTTATTTAATTTCTCCTTTTCCACTGAATGGTTTGATAATTGTTTCCAGCTCAGTAAAACCATCCCTTAGAGCAGAAAGTGTGTTAACTGGTGGGACTTTTATTCTTATTACACATAATGAATGTATTTAATATGATTTCATGAGAACCGGGTGTCATCAGCAACCTGCTGTAATGTAGGTCTCTCTATTTACCATTGCAGTGCAGGAATCCCAGTTAGAATTGTATTTTCCCAACCCCCCATACTACTTTTTAAATAAAATGAGATTTCTCTGAATGCATGTTTAGTTGTTGAGGCCCATGTAGTCAATCATGGTAAGATCATATAATTCTACCAGCTCTCTATTTGTTTACCCAAACCCACCACTACAGAAAGATCCGTGTCTTGGGAGACTTCTCTGCACCAGCCCCTTTTTCCTCAGAGAAAAGAAAACCTCTGGGGGGAACTTTGTGCCCCTGCGCTGTGAAGCGTGCTGGCCAGACACCTGTACATAACGTGGAGTTACAGAGGGGAAATAATAGGGAAACCATTTCTGTTGTCATTCCCATTTGGATCATCCTCATCATCACGTTTCAGGGTGACGGGTACAGAAATAATGTGTGAAAGTCTCTTAACATGGTGTGTTTTGAAAAGCTGCACCTGTGTTCAAGTAGTGGCTCCGAAACAGGCGTAAGATAAGGATTTGAACTATTTATGTGTGTGTGCATACGAGTGTGTGCCTCTATCTATAGGAAATTAAATTATGCTTTAGTGCTAAATACATTTGAGTGGACCGGGAAAGACTCTTGGGAAGATGCTGGGTCTTTCTGCTATGATATTTTCTGGTAATTAAACAGTTCTCTATTTTATAATAGTTAATGAAAATGAGAGTGGTTGGAAGGGTTATTTCTGTCTGTTACTATTAGATTCTCCAGATTTGCTGACCCTGAATAATTAAGTGTTTTTGATCACTCCGTTTATATTGCCCAGAACTGAAGTAATTCTGATCCTTCAGCAAACTTGAAGCACAGCATGGAACATACTGAAAGGCGCCAAAAGATGAAACATTTCAGTTTTGTGGTTCACATCTGTCTGTCCTGAGACCAGGAGACCATTATAATACACTTAGAGCATTTAAAAGCTCCTCAAGGTTGAAAGCCCCGATTAGGGCAGTATCTGTTCACGTGTGGGAGTCCTCCTGTGCCAAACCTGGGAGCAAGGAGCCCTTGGGTCCCTTTTCTATGGGAAAAGATGTTAATAATGTTGGGTAGTTGGGGAAAAATAAGGGGAAAATGTAATCAAGGAGACCCCGACACCGAAGTGAACATGGCAATGTACACATCCATCAGTTTGCACTGTTCTTACAAAGAGTGTAAAATATTTAAACTGAAGCCGTTAATCATCCTGCTCCTCCGTTCTAATCCATGGGAACCACAGGAGGTCACCAAATATGCATTTAATATAAAAGAATGAAAAATATTGTAGAGCAAATTAGTGTGGTCTAAGAGCTAGAAATGCTAAGAGCAAAAAAATTTCAAGCAGAAATTTTGCTAAAATTGAAAATATGATTTTCATAATATTATGTTGGAAAATCATTACTTTTTGGGCAGCAATCAAAAAAATATTTAGAATTATTTAAAAAATGCCTAAGATGGAAATTGGTTTTATTTCTTGATTATTATTTTTTTTTAAGTTACTGCTGCACAGGAGCATTCTTTATTCTGTTTATGTTGATAAAATCCCAACATTGCTCATGGAAAGCAGATCCTTCTTGCAGAAACCCTTGCCCAGTTCACATTCCAGGTTTCCATCAGGTAATTTTGATGGATGTTTTAAACCCCTCTCACTGTTGGGTTTTGTGCCCTGGGATGATATTGCCCCCCCAATTTCAGTGCCTACAGGGGAGAGGGGGGGTGCCTTTCCCTACCTTCACTGGGTGCCTTGGCTGTTGGTGTGGAGAGGAAAGCCAAGGACTGTGGCTAAGCCACATCTCTGTGATTTATCTACTATTGTTTGAGTTTCCTGGAGTAAGCCTGGCTATTTATTCATTGATTTATTTACTGGGACTGGGACTGTGCTGGGAGGAGATAGCTCGGTGCAGGGAGGCGAGGGATGGCAGGAGCAGACGAGCTGCCCAGCCAAGGACTGGAAGGAGCAAATATTTCCATTATCCGGGGCTGTATCCTATGGCTGCTACAAGGGCTGGGGGCTGGTGTACAAAGTGAGAGCACAGAGCTCAGCTGTGCCTTGTGCTGCCCGGGAATGTGAGGAGAGACAGCACAACCCTGGCTTACCAAAACCTGCATTCAGCTTTGGCACAATGCAGCCACTGTAGAAGAAGACATTAGGAACAAAAAAAATCAAGCTTGAAGCTTCAAGAACAGGCTGCCAGAATTATTAAGAAAAACATCAAAATGATGCCATTAAAAACAGATGGGGATTCTATAAAGTATTGAAAAGAAAATGTTTAATTATGAGCCTTATGCAAAACCCATCAAAGTTGGATTAATATTATAGTGCTGTTGCTGTAGAGGGTTTAAGTAGTCCATGGTGGAACATTAATCTTTCACTCCTTTAAAAATAATGTTTTCCTTTTGTTGATGACAAATTCCATCTCTTCACTGTTGAAATCATATATCCAGATTAATAGCATCTAACATAATGAAATCAAAAGGCACAGGTAATATGGATTAGTTTAGAAAACAACAACAACGAGGGGAAAAAAAAGACCCAAGGGGGGAAAAAAAACTTCCCTGGATGAGTGCTTTTGTCAACCTCACTGTGTTTTTTCCTGTTGTTAAAGGATGAGGGGATAGTCTCCGTTCACAGGTATCCTCATCTGTCTGGGATATCGTGTCGTGGCTAGAATATCCATAGTATTCCCAAAAGTGTGTCAAACAGAGGATGCTTTACAATTTTTTGGCGTGTGGGAGTTTTGTCTGTCTTGAGTTTCTGGAGGGTTGCCCGTGGCTGAGCAACCTGAACACCTCTGGCAAAAAGCGCTGCCGCGAATCTGCCTCTCCCAGCTCAGCTGGCTGGAACAGCTAAAAAGAGTTTCTGGGATTTTATTTAATAAATGTATCTATCTGAAGCGTGGAGTTGCTGGTGCAGGGAGGGTTATTTTGGGAAAGCCAGGCTGCTTTTCCCACCTCCCCTTGCCATGGTATCACACCATCCCTTCCATCTGCAAGGGCTTTGGGCTGCCTTGGCTGGCAAGTGATGGCCACTCCTCAACGTTCCCCATTGCTCTCTGTGTGGAGACAATGAAGGTGAGCATTGGAGGAGATAGTAAAATTTTTCACGTCATGAAGCTTATCATAGAATCATTAAGGTTGGAAAAGACCTCTAAGATCATCAAGTCCAACCATCAACCCAACACCACCATGACCACTAAACCATGTCCGGAAGGGACACATCTACACATTTTTTTAGCACCTCCAGGGATGGTGACTCCATCACTTCCCTGGGCAGCCTGTTCCAGTGCCTGACCACTCTTTCAGTAAAGAACTTCTTCCTAATATCCAATCTAAGCCTTCCCTGGTGCAACTTGAGGCTATTTCCTCTTGTTCTATCGCTAGTTACTTGGGAGAAGAGACCAAATTTTGAATTTCTCCCTGGTGGGGTTGGGCACAGCTGTGAGATGCTTCTTTGGGTGGGAGAAAGAAACAAAGTAAACCTCTTTCCCCTCTATCCTCTGTTATCCTGGTGTCTGGACCTGGATGTCTTAAGCAAATAAGGTAAGGAGATTTTGTTCCTGGGTTGTTGGTTTTTTTTCTCATTACCTGTTGTCTCTTCAGGGCTGGGTTGTAGTGCTTGGTGCATTAACCTGTGTGTTGGGCCCTCCATCATGTGTCTTTCCAAGGTTTGCAGCCAACTTTTGTGTATGAAGTTCTACCTGCGCTGTGTAGTTCTCAGCTACTTTATAAAATGAACCACAGGGTCAAAGCCCTGTGTGTTGTATTCATGTAATATAACAGCAACAATTTCCCTTCATCCTTTCCCCCACCCCCTCAAAAAAAAAAATAAAAAAAAATCTGTGCTATATTGAATCACCAGGTACATGAAAAGCAGGCTCTTATTTTAGCAAAAATATCAGCACTGACTGCCAAGGTAGATTTAAGGTCTTCATTACAAAATATTTTGTCCTGGGCTTTAAGAATAATGCACTTTCAGTACAAAGAAATGGTTATTCTGAACATTGGACATTTTTTTAGTTATTTACAATAGGTTTCAAGATTTAGAATTACCATGAAAGATTTACTTATATTGCAGTTCATGTAAAATTTAAAATCAATAAAGTAAATAAATTTAGCTTGTCTGCCTGAATCGATTTCCTCCTGTGCTAACGCAGCCCTGTAATACTGCACTTTCTTATCTCCGATGTCATCCTCTAGCGATAGTTCCAGGGTTGCAATTCTGCTATATGATCACGTCCTTTGCGACAGAGTGTGCCTCTGAGTCACCCACCACTTCAATATTTCAAACCTGGGTTATGAACATCACCTCCCCCTGAGCAGGGAGCTGCTGGAGCCACCAGCCCCCCCGGAGCAGCCCCCTGTGCTCTTGCAGCCGAGAGACTGAGAAAGGGAAATTTTGCTGCCAAAAGAGGGGCAGGTATCATGGCTGAGATGCACATGGAAAAGAGCTGAGAGGTCCACTGACAGGGCATCCCCACCAGAGATGGGTTACCTCTTGTTTTTCCCACCTTTTCCAAAGATGCAAATCCATGGCTTGGGAAAAAAAAGAGAACTTCCTTTCTTTTTTTTTTTTTAAAATTTTATTTAAATAATTTGTAGGATTTAAATGGTGATGAAAAGCAAATGTGCTCATCTAGTTGTTGTGTTGGTATGTTCCTCAGCACGAGAGATGGGGCAATTGCTGTGAGCACTGAAAGAGGAGACACTCCCCCCTCTCTGTGATGGTTTTTCACTGAGTTTGTCCTTTTTCTTTTCTTGGGCACCTTGGTCAGAGGTACCTTGTAAGTGGTCATAGATGAGTGACAATGGAGGCCTGAGCAGGATACAGAACTGTGGCAGTGAGCAGCCATGGTCCATGTGTGGGTGATGTGGTTCCCAGAGATCCACAGCTGGTTTGGGAGGCACCTCTTATCTCCCACCCAGGGCAGCACCTTCCAGTGGGGCAATGGGAGTGGACTACAACCATAACAAGGTTACCTTCACCAACCCACATTTCAAACGTGCAGAACACAGGAAGGGTGGGCAAGCACAAGGAAGCTTTGTTCAGTGGTGGGTTGCTGTGTTTAATCTTTATTTTGGGACCCAAATAAAAATATTACCCAAAAATATAACTGAGGGCTACCAGTATCCTTTGGTGCAAAAATAAATCCTTTAGTTGTTCCCAGCCTGTAATGTGCAATCACATTCTTGATGCTTTCTGGATCTATGGCATGACTGGTAAAGGCTTTATTACATTGACAGGTTTGGCTTTCTGATTAAAAAGGGATTATCTGTTGCCAAATGGAGGACAGTGGTTTTATTTTACAGCTCAATGATTTGAAGTTTGGTCCTGTTCTGCATTGGAACAGCCCCAAACTTTGCAAACAGGTTTGTAAAATCAAATTATGTGGCAATGGCAGCGTCTGCACCTGAGCAATGTTTTCAATTCAACCTGGTTCTCTGCTAGAAGTAACTAGAGGGTCATGGATTTCAGAGGCCTTTACCTAAAAAAGTTGTCAAAACTGATACACCTCTGGCAGAAGCCCTGGCAGGAATGAAAAGCAGTGCTGAAGGAAAATGCTGGTCAGAAATGCTGCAGCCAGCTCCAGGTTTAACCCTTTGCAGCCTCATTAGCGTTCCCCACAGAGGCACCAATGGTAACGTAAGCTGGGCACCTACCTAGCAATTCTGCCAAGAAGTTTGCCCAGTAGACTGGACACAGCTGCACCATTCACAGGAGTTGGATGTAACAATAATAATCTAAAACTGATGAACTTTAAAGATACTGGATTTCCTTATTGAAAAAGGAAGCACATAAATACAAATACTTTGATTCTGGGTGTGGCAAAGGAGTAACTGGTTTTGTAGACAAGCAAATGCTGTTCTTTTAAGGCAGGACTTCAGTTTCATGTCATGTGAAATGTTCTTTTCTACTACTTGCAAAAGAAGAGAAAATATCGACCCTGTCTGTCAGTGTTGCTGTGGAGGTTAGGATGGAGCACCCTTCTGGAAGCTGTGAGGAAGATGTCTATAAAATGTTAGGCAGACTTTAAAGGTTAAAAAAAAAGTAATAGGGAGAATAGAAAACAGAAGAAGAGAGGACATAGTGGTATAATAATAATAATAAAAGAGGTAGGGCTCTTTCTGGTTTAAGTTAGGATAATTTCAAGTGAAACCAGTAATGTTGTGATGCAGCATCAAAAGGTTTACGTACATCCAAAGCTCATGAATTTGAGCAAATAAAACTGATTACATAGCTTGTATTTATTTGTTTTCTGACTCATGTCTGGTGCACGGAGGCAAAGAGGCTCCAGTTAGAGGAGCAGAGTTGTCCTTTGGGCTGGAGTTGGTGGTGAACTTGGAGCATTAAGCTATATGAAGTTGCAGGATGGCCGTTCTGGCTCTGTAGCTGCCGGCAGCTTTTGCAGGTGATTTTGAGCATAATGTGATTCTAGCCCAAATACAATTCATACACCGTGTTGGTCAGCCTTAAAGAAAACAAGATGTGCTGGATTGGGTATGTGCATTAATGACTAGGTTTTCCCAGACGCAGAGTTGTACAACTCCTGAGGCTGTTTCTCGCTAGAAAACTTGGCCAAGATGTAGGGAATTGGGCTAATTAAGAAGATGTTAAGCACAGCTCTGCAGTAACGGCAGCTGACTGGCACGTTGTCTGGAACAAGAGGTGTACTGAGCCTGACTGTCATCAAGCTGAGAAAGGAAGAGCCTGTCGTTTTATTAACTGCAAAATCGTGTTTGATTGCATTAGTGAAGCTCTCCCAGAGCAGTGTAGCCTGATTTTCTGGGGAAGGCAGAGTGGGTGCCTGCAGGGGGAACACCATGCTCCAAAGGTCAGCCCAGGCTTTCATTTTTTTCCCCTTTTTTTTTTGATAAATAGAGTTATGTTGTCAGAAATGAGCAGTGGTGCTTAGTTTCCTAAGCACCTATGGATAGGCTTGAACAAGTGCTTAATTTAAAAACTACTAAGCATCAAGTCAAGAGACTTGCTGTCCTGTTCTGCGCTGTTGGAAATCAACCCTCTTCTCCTGGTGCCAAGATAAGGGGAAAAGAAAATGTCTTTAGTCACCCATTTAGAAATGGTTCAGAAATGCCAGCCCAAACTTTTGAGATTTTTTTTTCCTTCCTCCTTTGCCTATTCAGTAAATAGATAAAGAATTAATCAGGTACAGTGCCATTTTTATTCTATTATCTACTGATTTTTCACTGACACATAAGCTGTGTCCTTGCATGGGGTGGCTGAGGTCTATTTCTGCACCCAAGAAGTCACGATGCTCTGCAGGAAAAGCTCAGTCCATGCAAAGCAGAAATGCTCAGGACCAGCCAGGAATATTTCTGAGCGTATGTAATCAGCGGTGAGCTTGCAGACTTTATTTAAACCTTCAACTTTTCTATGCTATATTGTCAAATATTTTAAGCCTTTCCACCAAGTCATCCCTTCCACTCATCTTCTTTTAAATTTTGTAGAATTTAATTTTGAATTTCCTTTCACTGAATGCAATTGTTTGGATTAATTCAGTGGGATTGTTGTGACTTTGGGTTGTGTTTCTGTAGTATTTGGTCCCTGGCTGTAAACAGTTTTAGGTGAGGTACCACGTTTTTACCACAGATCGTTAGCAATTGGTATATGAATAAGAGACACCCTTTTGCCTTGGTTTTGTCATTTTTTTTATAGCAGTAAAGGCTTACATTGTTCTTTAAGTAGCACTTTAGGTAGCTGAGGGCAGGTTCAATAGTACTTAGGTAGTACTATCCTACTTTAGGTAGCTGAGGTTGCAGTTGCAGTATGGTCATGACCATAGCTCTGTGCTGGTCAGGGTAAGTTTTGCAAGTACTTCACATTTACATTTTTCACCAAGAACGGTCAAATCTGACCCCAATATTGAAAGATTTTAAAAATATTTTTTTCAAGTAATGAAAACAGATTAGGGCCTCTCCTCCCTCTGTCTGAGGGACTTCCATCTGAGATGTTTTCCTGCTCAGGTTGAGGATGCTGGGCTGGTTCCCCCATGCTCAGTGTGGTGCCTTTAGCTCAGCCACCAATACAGCGACTTCTGCCCATCATTTCACAGAGTTCCTGGGCGTAATGCTGCAGAAATAAGAAGCTGTGATGCCCGTCACCATTTACTCATTACTACTGTGTGGTTAATCCAGTATGTCCTCTGAAAGGGGTGATATCATAACAGACTGGGGTTTTCATTTTAATGGCTGTTAATGTGTGATCCGTTGTGGTTTGGGGTGCATTAATTAGGATGTGGGAATAGCTGAAAGCAGATAAAGGGATGGGTCAGGCTAATAACTCTTCTATTATTAGCGTTGTCATATCAAGTATTTATATTGATCCAGCTGCTGGATACCTGCACGTGCTCCTCCACCTTGAGTTGTAGGTGAGATTGAATTCATGTCTGTGCTCATCTTTCTGAAGATGGAGAAAGAAGATATTGGAGGAGGGATGTGATGTCAAATGGGCAGCCTTGGCTTATGGAGATGCCTGGTTTCCTTCCTCCCATGCACACAAACCCACCTGTAAATGTCAGATACTCCCAGTATTTTATCCTTTGGGTCTTATCTGCACTGAACATCAAGATGTTGCAGTGAACAAAGTATTTGTGCAAACCATGGATTTGTAAGGTAGGAGCCTAGTCCTGGCTCATTTAATTGTGTACCTAGAAAACTGTGAAGCTTCCCATAGAAAAATCTTCCCTTCTGGTGCCTAAGAAAGTGTGAGAGCCCCTAACCATAGTGCAAGAAAAATATGGCACGGTAGAGAAGGGGGACATATGGATTTGAGGCAAGCTTGGCTTGACCTCACTCAGCCCTTGTTTCCCTGTGGCTGGAGGAGATGTGAAGGACATCCCCATCCCTGCCACGTGCTCCAGAAAGAGGGATGGAGGGTCTTAGTGATCTCTGTGGGCAAAATGACAGGATACCTCATCTGAGTGACACTTTCTGCTCTTAAAACACTGAGTTTGATACAAGCAAATAGGTTTAGAAGGGGTTTATTAATTATGATTTTGGTCAATTTATCAGTCAGCTCCAGCTGCTGCCATTTCAGGTTGATAGTGGCTGTCTTCTGTCCTCTCTTTGTATGTGTGCACACAAGTCCTGCGTGGTCCTGGGTATGGGCTCATCCCTCAGCACCACCAAGCTTCTTTTGGGTGAAGGGACCAGAGCTCAGGGTACTTCACATGGCCTCAACGAGTGCTTTTCTGCAGTACCTCCAAAATCAGCCCTGTGCCGCTGCCTCCTTCTCCTCCTCCTCCTCGTTTATCAGCCAGAGCACACAGACAGATAACATCCTCGTGACGTGGCCCTGACCTTTGTCAACCTTTGTTAAGGCTCCATCTGAAGTCCGGCCGAGTGTTTGTAAACAGGATGTAATTAAGGCTGGGAACTGACAGCGCCTGATGAGAGGACAATGCGGAGCTGGCGGGACCCGGGCTGTCAGATGTCCGCCCGCATTGTGCTGCCGGTGCCGTCGCGGTAATTGGTGTCCTCTGGCCGAAGGAAGTGCACTCAACTCGGATTAATCTGCCGCGGAGCGGAGGCCATCCCTGCGAGAGCGAGTGTTTCCTCCGATAAACCCCTCCGGCCCCGCGGCTGGGGCGGCGGGAGCTGGGCCCGAGCTGTGAAAATCCAGGCCCTGCTGACAGGTGCCCACCGAAAACTGGGGACAGGAAAGGTGTGGGGGGAGGAAAACCGGCCAAGACAAGAGGGCTTCGCAGCTCCCCTTATCGGGAGAGGGTCGCGGGTTTATCGCCTGTCGGGGCAGCTGCAGCGGGAGCAGGAAGATGAGCTGCAGAAGGGCTGCAGATAACCGCCGGAGCGGGGCTGCGGGGTTACAGCCACGCTTCAGCCCCAGGCTTGGCCCTGGACACACTTTAAAATGCATATAAATATATATATAAGCACATGCACATGTGTATGCAGGAGTGTTGAGAGAATATATGTGCACATACATGTACACCTGCATCGGAAAACTAGAACTCGCAATCAAAGCAAAAATGGTTTTCTAGTTTTTGTTTGGTTTTGTTTTGGTGGTTTTTGTTTTGGTTTGGGTTTTTGTTGTTTTTAATATCCTGGTCAGGTTTTATAGCTCATTTTGTAGCCCTAAAGTGATACAGAAATAACCGAGTAGACTAGATTGGAACAAATTATCCCATTTTGTTTGTTCACTGCTTGCCCACAGATGAGGAAGACGTTTGACTTTAAAATCTTTTTATTTTTCATTACCTAAACCAAATACATTTCAAAATATACACTTCCTCCCCCCCCATTTTTACAGACTGACAGATGTCTGTCCATGTTAACCTTAAAGCTAGGTAAATATTCACAGGTACACCCTGATTTAGGAAAATATATAGCATTCTCACTTTTTCGGTATACATGTGCCTAAAAATGTTATAGATTGTATTTCTTGTAGGTTTTAAGTTATATTATTAACTATTAACCTAATACTTCAGGTTTATTCACTTAGATTTTAATGCAACACACTGGATTGCATATTAACTAGGAATTTCAAAATTACCATTTTTATATGAGAAATAAAGAGGTGCCGATGAACGTGAATTAATGAATACATGGCAAAGTCTGTCTTAAATATATAGAGAAAATGCTTTGGAAATTCAAGTAACACTATGGCAGTGTCTCAAGATAACATCCTCCACAGCATCCAAGCACAGACCATTCATGAAACATTTTAAATCTTGTTGTTTAAGGCTGGAGGAGCCAGATTGCACTGCTATTGAAATCAACAATCACATTTTTATTCTACTTTACTCCAAGGAGAGGTGAGCACTAGGAGAGGGATTCCCGATAGCCTGAGCCCAAGAGCTCTGCAGTGTTGGAAGGAAGAAGAGAAGGTGGCCACTGTGTTGGGAGTGGCTGTATGTCCAAGTGACAGTGACTTTTAGGAGAACTAGGAGAAAAAAGAATTCTGGTAACTTTTTTTCTACATTTTTGTGTCTGCCCAAGAAGGAAGCCTTAAAAAGAAAAGAAACACTAAACAAAAATCCACCTGTTCTCAGGGGAGAGAAGTGATTCCCAGCAGTCTAAAAAGATAATAATAAAAAAATATATATATATTTCCCACTGCATGTGTATGTAAGAAGACAAATGAACAAATATATTTTTCCTCAATATGAGAAGGAAAACAGAAAAATATTCTTTGGCAGCCTTGAGAGTCGTAGTTTACTCAGCTCAGAAATATGTCTCGTGAGTTCAAACCAAAGTTGACCAACACTCCAAAGCTGCAGATAGTGACATTTGTTTCCAGATGTTAATGGGAATAAGGTAGAAAAGAACAATAACACCCGGAGCCCGTTGAATGGAAATGCCTTTCTGCCTGTATGAGACTGTACATAGTTGTCAGGCACCCTCACCCCAGCGCTGGTGCGGCAGGCAGGGAGCGCGGCGGTGTCAGCAGGTTTGCCAGGGCTGGTTTTATGGACATGTGTCTCGTCTGCAGAGCACAATGTGAAGCAGAGCCCTTCACTCAACGGGAGCAAATAAATACATGAAAGCCAAGGGCTGAGTACAGCATCTTTGGGAGCAGAGCAGGGCAGGAGAGAAGGGGAGGATGGATGAAAGCCACTGAGAGATGCAAACTGGCTCATGGCTCAAGAGAGAGGAGGCAAACCAGGGCAAAAAAGTTCCACTTAACCTACCTAACCTCCTTAACTAAATTAACCATATAGCGGGGTTTCCCTTGAAGACAACTGTCACTAGATGAAAGAGTTAAAGGCAGAGAGCTCTGAAAGAATTAACTTTGATGCTTGGATATATTTTTTGGCATGCAAATACAACCACCAAAAGAAAAGGAACAAAACACCCAACCTGGTGAACATAAGGATTGGGTTTGGGGGGGTGGAGGTGAGTTGGGGGTTTTTTTAGTAGGTAAATCATTTTCTTTTTAAATGAAACACTGTTTGACTGCATGAAATATGAACAGTAATTAAATGCACAGTCTGTGGGCCTTCCATACTTTAAAGCTCTTTCTTAAAAAAAAAGCCCAACACAACTGCTCACCTCAGACAGGCCAATTACCCAAGAATGATGGAGTCAAGAGGAAAGTAGCTAAATTTCTTTACTTGAATGATCACAACCACAAGCCAGTGATTAGTCCCTGCAGCACCAGCGGGGATGTGGTGGGGACACTCACATTGGAAGACTTCAAATAGTCATTTCCTTGGTTAAAATAAAATCTGACTGCACTAAATAGACAGTTTTTAATCTCAATTGGACATCTGAAGATTTCTCAAGCTGTTGTTGGCTGCGGCAGAAACAAATTTTTCTGCTTTGTTGATTAAACCAGTGGTCTCCACCATTGCTTATCGGCCTGCGACGAGCTGTTCTTTTTAATTAAAAGTGAGCCACCACGAGAGAGCAATTAACAGCTAGTAATTACTGTGCTCTTCAGAACTGCAACATTTTGCCTTTCATTCCAATTATATAATGGACAAGTGGCTTTTTGATCTTCAAATTAGTGAGCTCTTGTACTATTTGTTTTGAGGCAGATTTGGAAGGTTAATGATGGCCTGTGGTGGCACTCTTTCCACTGACTGATGTAAGACAAGAAAAAAAGGGGAAGGAAACGGGAATAGTCTATCAAGAAATGCAAATGTTGCCTTCATGATAATGAACAGGAGAAACCCGGGTGACTTAATATGCAGGTTATTTAATAAGAACCAAATAAGTGCTTGTTTTAGTGCTAGCCCGTGCTATGGAAATCTTTTTTTCTTTTTTTTTTTAATAAAAAAAAGTTTAATTAAGCATTTCAATATAGATTCTTTAGAGAGTGACACATAACATTTAACCGTTTGATACTTAATTGTGTTTGCCTTTGATTGTGGCACCTATAGTTAAATGTTGTACAACATTACTGAGGCATTGAACTGTCCCTTAGGACACGCGATGCATTGACTTTGTCTAAAATCTTTTAAGTAATAAGTCTTAATATATTTAATGGCCACTGTGCCCTTTGAGTACAAGGACCCCTTACATCACAAACAGTTGTCTAATTTTAATTAATATTGATTTGCATCTCTTAAATAGAAACTATAATTGTCGCTATTCCTTATGGCTCTATAATAGTCCTAGAGGATAGACATGTTGAATATGTTGTCTATATAGGAGTGTGTGTTTTAAAGAAGAGATCAATAATATGGTTATTAGTGCAGATCTCTGCTTTTTGGATTGGAGCTGCTGCGATTGGCTAAGTGGTGCTGTGCTGATTTACACCAGTTGTGTCCTTTGCATGTGTGTTTTTTAGACTCTTCCACAAATCCAGATAAGGTTTGCCTCTAGTCTCCATCACCCCGATTTTTTAGAATTAGTCAGCAGCTGTAGTACTGTGATACCTCCCGAGTAGATTAAGCATTTGGCACTTTGATTGTGTGTGTCTGGATTATGAGTATCTGCACAGTTTAACAAAACCACAGACCCCCTTTAACAAATTATGGATGTTGTGAAAAAAAGTAGGTATCTTCAGTGTGGTGAATAAAACATAAACCTCATTCTATGGACAGCTGAAACAAGAAGATCTGTGTTTAGATTTCTTCCCATCCATTGATTTAGCTATTCCTTCACTAAACACAGTCATTAATTACACAAGTGACTGTAGGCATGATAGAGCATAGATAGACCTTTTCTTTGGGGCTGTTAAAGCTTTAGTCTGGCAGTTGTTCCTGTAGGAGAGAAATGAACTGTTGATTTCCTTGGAGGCAGAATCAGGTTTGTTTTGCTCAACAGACGCTGAAAAAACAGTATAACCCCCAGGTTTTCAAAAGTGTTTGGATCATGTTTTCAAGTGTCCTCCTAAACCCTGAGCTGGAGCATGATATTTTAATTATGATTTTGAAAAATCTGCTCTGCAGCCAGTGTGCCAAGCTGGTAACATGGCTCAAAGTCTGATGGATAACTGCAAGCTGAGCTCTCGAAAATGTACATTGAGAGTCTCTTCCCATGTCCTGACTTGAGCAAAGCTTCCACTCAAAATATTTTGGCCTGTGAAGAATTTGGGACTGAATTCACACACAGGGCTTGGGAGGTAAAAATAGTTGGAGAGTGGGAAAATAAAAAGTCTGAATAAAAGTATTTCAGGCAGGGGAAGGAAGAACATACATGCATATATATAATTTGGAAAAAAAAAAAGCTTGTGGTGCTTGAAAGTTTAAGTCTCTTTAGCAGAAACTGTTTTGCTACATGGGACAAATGTTGACTTTTTGAACACAAGTTTGTTAAGGATGGTGGCTTGGTTTTGGTTCACTGTCTAGAGTATTCCTCCCAAGTGGTTCCAAGTTTGAAGATAAATGTGTTCTCTTTGTTCTGAGCAGTATGCAACCCATGGCAGCAATACTTTCCATGGGCTGAGGTGTCGCCAATGTGATGTTCATCTCTATTGCAGGGATGTGGAGAAAGTATTAGAGCTGCATTTTCCATTCTCTCTCATTCAAGTAGTCATTTGAAGTGGTTCATAGTAGCTCTCCTTTGTTTTCTTGAGTCACAACATGCTGGGGTTTCGCTGGGAGATGTGTGGGGAAAGCTGAGATGAACACAGTATCTCTGAGATGCTGAAATGAACCGAGGTCATTCTGGGGAAAAGGAATAAAAGGGAGTAAAGACTCAAAACCTGAAAATTTAAGAAGACGGTGCTGGGAGAAGGACAGAGAGAACACAACTGAGATGGGACTTTCTGGAGACATACACCAAAAGCTTCTAAATTTTCCTTTGATTTCAGCAAGCCAGCCCATTCCTTAGGTCCCAGCATGCCTAGGAGAGGTGAGGTGTACAGGAACACCCATAACAAGTAACTGCTCCCACGGAGAGGGCTACCCATCTTATTTCCTGATCTAAGGGCAATTACATTGAGTATATGTACACATGGGTAATTAGGAATTTTCAATGATTATTGCTGGTGGTGATTTTTTCTGTACCCAAGACCAAATTATGGTTTCCTGGTAACTTTGCCTATTATCTAATTTGCATTAAATAATTCATCAAATTCATATCTGCAGTATGTGGCTGATCTGACATAGTTCTGTATGTAATCACATCCTGTGAGAATTCATAAAAATTTGCAAAATCATTGAGATAATTGCTGTGGCTTGATCTCGGAGATTTGTAATATCTGATTCTAATATGTCTAATACATCCAATATGGATGGGGCTTTGAGCAACCTGAGCTGGTGGAAAGGTGTCCCTGCCTGTGGTAGGGTCATTGGAACTAGATGATCTTTAAGGTCCCTTCCAACCCAAACCATTCTATGATTTTAATTCAATATAAATATGAAATTGACTGTGGCCATTTGCACATAAGCCCCCAGGGCAGAGGCACGTGTGTTAAGTATCATCCCCAGGTCAGGATGACACCCAACGTGCACAGATGCAGTTACCTACGCAGGGTGCAAGGCAATGGAGAACCAGACCTGAAACACCAGTGTTCTTAGATGCCGTGTTAAGTAGGAGCAATGGGATAAAGGTTTCATCTCTGGCAGTGCTGCTCTTCACAGTGGTGGAAGGTTCTGAGGATTTCAGAATTGTGGTTTGTTTTGTAAAGCCGGGCAGCACTCTCCAGCCTTTTGCTTCACTTGTGCCCAGCCCCTGGATCCTCATCCTGGCTTCAGCCCAAGCAAGAGATGGATATCAAGCGTGAGAGGAGGATCCAGGCATTTGCTTCAATTATTGCAAACTCTTCACCATATATCTGCATCTTGGGATCTGAGAGCGAGCCGTGGCAGCAGCGCCTGCCGTGCGGTTCCCCTCCTCAGACAATATATTCTCTTGATCTGCTCACATCTGGTACCTCCTGCTAATGGGAGTTACACATGCTGGCTACGAGGAGACTAAACCTTTCCTACACTTTTACTAGTGAAATACTGGAAATGGGATGACGGCAGCCAAGTAGATTGTGAGGACTCTTGTCAGAAATATGATTAGGAATTTGTTTCCATGTAGCTCATACAGTAACAGACGTGAGCCTCGAGCCAGAGACAAATAGAAGTTAATATCTAGAGAAGGCAAAGTGTTCTCTGAGATGTTTAAATGAGAATTCCAGAGCAAGATGAAAATTGGCCTCCGAGGGAATAACATTTTCTTTTTCTTCATAACTGAGGATAAAAATTCCAAATAGATCATCAGTATGTATATTAAGTGGAGATCACATTCCTGTGATATGTTTGGAAAATTCAGTAGCAATGTATTTTTCATTTTTAATTTTTTTTTTTCTCCCTGCAAATTTTTTCTTGGATTTTTGCCATATAATGCAATAAAATGCACCCATGAGATACAAGAGATTTAAAGCCTGTTGGTGTTCATTACATTACACAGAGTCATACAGAATTTAAGGTCCTATACGTTAGTCTGCTTCTGAATCAACACAGACAAGTACATCCAAGGTAGAAGAAGCAAAACCCTGGATGGCTCTGCTATAGCTGGAAATATGAGAATAAGTCTTCTGGATGTGTATTTATTTTGGAGTCTTGGAAAAACCCAATAGTAGCAGTGCTGCTTTATGTGAGGCCTGGAGTGAAAGAATATATATATTCACCAAAACAAAAAAAAGTGTGATCAATTTGACTTTCATCTTCTCTGCCTTGTCCTGTGCTGCTCTCACATCTCATCGGCTGAGCAGAGCACGGCTCCGTGAGGGGTTTGGAGCGAATTGAGGCACAAATCATTGCTAAAGAAGAAGGTAATATAATTTTAAATTATAAATTGCAATCTGTAGATTTTAGAGAGAAGAATTCTACTCGAGTTCAGTTGGCCTGTTCTCCTGTGCAAGTTTTTGCCCTGATTTTCGCACGGTTTTTGTCTGGTCCTGTTTGTGAAGCCAGGCAGCTCTCTTTCTCACAGCCATCTCCTGCTCGGATGTGGTGATACCTGGGCTAAGCATGGTCTTTCTCAGTATGGAGGTATTTGAAGTTTTTCTGCAGAGATGACTGAAAAATGGTGACATTCCTTCAAGAACCATATTTTTTCTTCTCACTAGAAACGAAGTTTCTTCAGACATTTTTGAAAAGTTCAGTCTTTCAAAAGAAAATGAAAAATTATCTTTAAAAAGCTGTAATAGCCTTCTCATGTTTTGCAATACACTTTGATTTTTAATAGATGTGTAAAAAAATATTTGTAAAGATCCTTCAAGGTGTTTGGAGTCCTACCTTTGGCAGAGTTCTTATTTTGTTCCCTTTCTTCACAATCCCATATCACCAAAATCTTTTTTTAACTTGCTTTTTTGCTTAAATTTCCTTCAGGTTTTGAACATTCTCACCATCATCAGGTTCCTCCATACCTCTCTCATCATTCTGGATGTCATACAAAGAGGGGCTGAGGTCTTCATGGTCATACTGGAGAAAGTGTAATGGATGGAGCTAATAGTTACTAAATCCCCACTTAACACTCCTGCTTGGCGGATGTCTCTCCTCCAGTGAGCACCATGGGCTAATCTCTTGTTCTTCCAGTGTATGCATCCATGCTTAATGTGGGGAAACAGGCTGAAACCTCTTAAACTCATGCTAAATGCTCCGAGTTGGCTTTTACAGCTGTCCACATCTAGAGGTGGGAGTGCATCGCGAAGCCTTCCCAGCTCCACTTGCCGTGCAGAGTGTGACCAGGCGTGAAGCAGTTTGCATTTCACTGTATGTTTTAAGATTGGAGCTCCGGCTCTTGAAGTTACCTGCTAATGCCATCTCTTCTGGCAGATGGCTTTAAATGTGCCACCAAATCTGGAGAAGGACGCAAGGTGAAAGGGAGCATGGCCTCCTTGGCCAGATCCAGGCTGCTTGAAAAGTTCCTCATATCTGTCTGTGTGATAAATGTCTTAGACAAAGCAATTCTCAGCTTTGGCGATCACTTTTAGTGGGGTCAGATCCTCAACCAAGATTGGTCTTTGAAGCTGGCTGCTGAAAAAAATGATGCTAAACTATTTGGGGAGTATACTGAGGTCCTGGCTGTCCTGCCCACATCATCTTCCTACAGACAGTAGATCTTCAGCAGGCATCAATCCACATTTCTGTTGAATTCTAGGGAACATTCCTGATTTACACCATTAACACGTTTGTCTCCAGATCATCCATTTTGTGTAGATGGAACAATATTACAATTTCTCTACTTTTTAGAGGTAAAATCCTTGTTTGTCTGTGAGGGAGGCTGGAGCTAAGATTAGGCTTCAGTCCTTGGTCCCTGTCTCATCTCCAGGAGCTTCTGTGTATGGTCCAGCCACAAGAGCCTGCAAGGGAAAACTCTATTCCCCATTTAGTTAAAGAAAAAAAAGGGCAGAGGAAGGGAAGAGACTTAGAAACCTCATTCTCACTTTTGCACCTTCCTATGGGATTTAAATCTTTGTCAGCCCTTTCTGGCTCAGTTCATGTGTTACATAGAAATGATGTCAGGTGGAGAACATGTTTGTGCTGTGTCATCATAGTCTTGTTTTCTGATAGGGGCAGCAGGGGGCTAAAGGAGCTCCTCTGGTTAGAAACCCACCACAGCAGCAGCAGCAGGAGCTCCCTCAGCTAATTGTCCAGGGATCTGCTGAGTGCTGTGCAAGGGTGCAACCACAGGAGAATGGAGACCATGCAATGGACTGTAAATAAATTGGATTTTTGTGTAATGGCCTCTATATTTTACAAGTCTAAATTTTATCTAGCATGGTGGCTTTTAAAGCGTGGTTTACTTTTGTAGCATACTGCTTTTCTTTGCTCTCTACGAGGTGGAAAAGAACACTGGTGGCCCAGACCCTTTCCTAGTAAATTAAGAGATTTTTTGTTTGCACGCTGATCACTTTATTTTGCATTGTTCTAGGGAATATAATGCACATTCCTAGGAAAATACTCTTTTTCCAATAGAGGGAGTGTTAGTGCCAGGCAATGCCCTTCTTTCTCACTCTCTTTACATCTTGTAAACCTACCTATAAGCAAATAAAGTGTGCGTTGGTGGCTCGGTGCTATTTGGACTGAGTTTGCTCCCTGCTCTGCATTAGCTAACTGGCTTCTCTGAGCCAAGACATACAGAAAAAAAATCAGTCTGTTCAGAAGAGCAGAGTGAGGTGAAAGCTGGTCCTCCCAGAAGCCTGCCTCTGATGGCAGGGCTGAGTCCTCCTCTCTATCACCCTTCACATTCATCCGCCTAATCTCTCACAGACAGAAAAAGTCATGTTGGCATCCAGAGGTTCTTTAAAATAAAAAATAAAGCAAGGAATTCAAACTTTGAATCCTTGTCACTTTCCATTGAGAGGGCTGGGGTTGGCGTGGGGTGAGGAATAGCAGAGCATCCCCAGCTCTCAGAACAAAACCGGTCTAAGCCACTCACGTCAGACAAAATTTGGGAACGTGTTGCCCATCAAGCTGTGAACCACAGGAGCCCCTCTGCTCCGAGCCTTGTGCCTCTCAGCTGCTCCCTGGGGAGGGGGGAAGCACTGGAACATCACCTTCCCCAGGTCCTGGCTCTCCCTAGATAAATCATGGGACATTTGAAAGGGAAGGGGGTGCTCTAAGGCAGGATGTGGGGTAACAAGTTGGCGTCCAGCACATACCTGGGATGTGATGACAAACACATCGAGTTCATATGGCTCCT
The DNA here is from genome assembly GCA_013401335.1 of Brachypteracias leptosomus. Classification (NCBI taxonomy): domain Eukaryota; kingdom Metazoa; phylum Chordata; class Aves; order Coraciiformes; family Brachypteraciidae; genus Brachypteracias; species Brachypteracias leptosomus. Next base: position 1,417,131 of record VYZX01007750.1, on the reverse strand, counting down.
GGTTCTGGAGGGAGTCTTCCACCCTCAGAGCATTACTTTATTTTCTTGGGGTGCTTGTTTGAATCACTTGGGTCAAATTCTGCTCCGAACTCAAATTACACCGAAATTTGCACTCCTAGAGCAAGCGAGATCAGGATCTGATCTGAGCTTAATCTCTAGCAGCTGCCTTGTTTGGGAGTTTACCTTCTGAACAAGACAGGCAGCCACTGATTAAAACCCAAGTCAGGGGGGCAACGACCCCGAATTTACTGCCTGCCCTTTGGCAGTCGAGAGGGTCCACAAGTCAAACTCCCAACCTCTGCCAAGGCTGTGGGAGCAGAGGAGCCTCTGGAGAAGTCCCTGGAGAAGCCGGGGCCGTGGCAGTGGAGGGCGAGCAGAGCCGCTGCCCAGAGAAAACACCAGGCTCAACAAAGGCTGTAAATCCAGCATGAATCATGGCAATGGAATTAACTTAAAATTATACTTCCAAGGTGAAATATTAGTGGTTGTAACAGTTTGTTTTTGTCACACGGTCGCGAGCCGCTGTGATTTTTAGGAAACTTTTCCTGGTGATTTAGCTTCAGGATATACAGCAAATACTGGGATGTCTTTAATGGGGAGATGTAATAGTGTGTGCTGTGGGAACTGTGGATTCAATGCTGAAGCAGGCAGCATGCATTTAAAATGTAAAAGGGAGATTTATAATGTTTCTGGCGACACATAATGATAGAAACCAATGACCAAAAATATGGAAAATTAATTTAGATAGAAAAGATGCATCCTTCTGTGTGTGTCTCGCATCTGCTGTTCTGGGATTTCTGCATAAATCTTTATGTTTTGGTTCTATTTAGTGCTGTGGGTACTTTGATTAATTTAGCTACATGTTACTGTCATGTTGGGCACATTCATCTTCTGTCTTGAAGCATGTACTCCTCGGCCTCTCTATCATTCCACCCCTTCAGGCCTTATTTTCATCACATTTAAGAGAACTCTCCCCTGCCTGTCTTTATCTTGTTAGGCTTTCAGCAGCTTAAGTTGAATCTTCATTCTTTCACTGTTGCTGTCAAACCTCCTTTACCAAGTTATCTCATTTTCCTATTCATAACATCTAACCCATTATATTTAATACTCAGGCACAACTGCATCTGAATATTATGCAGGGCTTGCCAGCACAAATGCTTGTAAATGAGATCAGACCACCCCTGGAAGGAACAGTGGTGGCTTTGCCTCGCCAGTGTATTTTAAATTGAAAAATGCCCAGGACTAAATCCAGTCCTGGAGTAAGTGGTTGCGACTTAACTGAAGTCAGTAGAGCTTCATCTGCTAAGCTGAGATGGATTTGACCCTTCAGTATTGAAAGCTGGAAGGTTAATAACGATCATATAATCTGATATGAAGCAGAAATTAGTGTCAGGACTGTCCCAGTGGGTGTGTACCTCTACAGATGACAAAGCCCATCACAAGGACGGGAAAATAATAATGTTCATACTGGAAAACTGAGGCAGGGAAGTTGAGAGACTTGCCTAATTTCAATAAGTCACCAGTGTCAAGACTGTGCTGAAGCCCGTCTTCTGGCAGGAGAGGATCCAAGTCTCCTTTCATGGTGCCAGTCTCTGGGTCCTTGACCTGAAGGCTTGTCCCCACCAGACAGGAGTGTTTGGTTTTTCTCCCAGGTCTTACCTCTGAACTAATGAAATGGTGCTGTAGAGGGGCCTCTTCAGCGGCACACACTTTGGAAAAAAAGAAAAAGAGAATAAAGAAAGAGTGTGACTTTTGGGTTAAGCGTGTGTTTTGGCAATGTTATATTGCTCTTTGCACCTTTGCAAAGGTTGCAGGAGCTGCAGAGGCACCACTGGCCGTGGCAGGGACTTGTGCTCTGCTGCTGAGGTGGATCCCAACGTTTGTGCCTGTTGCAGGAGCTGGGCCAGTTGATGAAAGATGATATATGAATTAGTTCCTTCTGGTAGCGCTGGACAGAACTCGGTGACCCAGGAAATGTTTTCCTCCCCTTTATTCCTCTAACTGCCTTTTTTTCTGCTGGCAAGCTGACCTTTTTAAATGCTTCATCCTTTCCCTCCCAAATGTGGAATTTCCTCCCAAAAAAATGATTCTGGCTCAAGACCCAAGGCTGGTCAGACTCAGTACAGGCTAGAAATGGGTTTTGATACAGGACAGCATCATGCTTTTGGCAGAGTATCCTGGCCTGGAGAGCAGCAGTGGAGAAGCCGTGGTGCCGGGGCCGGGGGATTCCTGCCTGTCCCTGGGGCTGGCCTCACGCTTCTCCATCGCCTCCAAAAGGGGTCCAAGTGTTTTCTCTGTACATTGTTCTATTTTTAGGAGAAGGAAAAGCTATTTTAAGCCATTCTAAAATGTTTTTACGGCTCTTTCTGAGCCCTCTGTAGCTAGTTGGTCTCATGGTAATTAAGGCATTTGGCCTTACAAGTGGAAGGATTATGAAAACAGCTTCAGTGATTTCTAGAAGAGCTCCAGCATATTCCCAAAATAGGATTTTTTTTTTGCGTGTGCATTTGCTGTCCATTTTTGTTTTTACAAACGAATGATGCTAAGTGAAAACACGCTATCTGCCACTTTCACCAGGGTGCTGTGACCCAGCCCCTGAGGATGAAAAGCACAACAGCGCATTTCCTCAACATTAATACACACCACTCGCTCCATAGTGCATTATTTTTATTAACTGGAGCAATTAAAATATCTTTGCTTAGCTTTTACTTATCCTTACTGCTGGCAAAAGCCACTGAAAGATTTATATAGGATTTTTTTCTTGGATAGAAGTAGGAAAAGAGCTCAGATTTGGGGCTCAGGGCCTGGGGGATCGTGGCACTACACTTGGCCACCATCTCCAGACTCTTCAAAGCGATGATTGAAGTTTTACCTCTGCTCTTCCTGCTAGAACCAGCCCAGCTAAACCATTCATTAAAAAAGAATGTTTTTTGTGGTGTGTAGGTGATGTAGAAATGCTATACACCCACTGGGTTTGGGGTGGTAGCAACCACAGCATTACAGCATAGTCTGCATTTAAATGAACATATAAAGTAGATGGGAAGAGGCAGCGAGAAACAAGAAGTATCAATTCCAGGGCTAGCAAAATAAAGGATTTCTGGTGAACCAGAAGAGTTGTCTGGGGCTGTTTGACTGTAGGCATCCCAGGCTGAACAGTCAGTGCAAGCCAGAGTTGATGCTGTTAACTTTAATATAGAACTGGAAAGAATGAGGTTGATAATGGCCCATATGGCCAACAATATGCTCTCTGGAACATATTTCTAAATTCTCTGTGATAGAAACAAATAGAGATTTAATAATGTCAGATGAACATGTAAATGGAATAATGTCTTCAACAATCTCATTACAAGCCCTAGTGTAGTCAGTATAATCAGTCTCAAACCTGGCAAGTATTTAGAAAAAATAGCCTTTTGCAAAAGCTACATTTATTCAAATATTTCTAGAACTATTAATATCATTGACTTGAGGCACAAATACAGGTTAGTGCCTTTGGGCCTGGGTGCCTTAAACATTAAAATTTATTATTATTATTTATTTTTATTAGCTTCATGTGGCAGAAGATTTATAATATTCTAGTTTTTATTAAGTACTTGTGGTTTTTAAAACTGATCGTAATTGTTGCTGGGCAAATCTCAAAAGGGAAAGAGGATTGGTTGGGTTAGTTTTGATTAAACTCTCAGAAGTTTGGGCATTTATCCAAACTATCTCAACCTCCTGCATTTCTAATATGGGTCTGCATATCTTCTGAGGATAGGCTTTTATTTTTCTTTTTATCTTTTCCTTTCCTTTTTCTTTTCTCTTGTGAAAGTTCTTGTCCTACTCGTGTTTGAGTAGGACACATGGTAGAGTATTTTGGTATATCTGCTTCTGAATATGACCTGGAAAAGGCAGCCAGGAAAAGAGTTCAAAAAGTTTGCAGCAAATAATTAAAAAGAAGCTATCTGTATCCCTTAGCTGTTAACCCTTAAAAACCTGGTTCAGTTTGTAGTTTATGTTATGTAATAAAGTCCTAATATAGCTATCTGTTCCTTTGGGTTCTGCAAATCTACATGACAGCCTTGGTTGTGGATGTGGTAGGATTCTGACACAGAAAAATCCAAATATTTTTCTTCTTAGATATTGTATGATAAAAATGGGATCTAGGAACCAGAAGGTGAAATAGAACATTTTCCTGTATCATACTGACAGCTCCCTTAATTTTATCACGGGTGTCACCTCACTTGGTACCTGTCAGTGCTGTTGCTTCTTGTGTTCCATGGTTGTTAGAATCATAATGTTCATTAAATCAAGGAAGCTTACATTTGTGAAAGTCCTTGAAAGCGTCTTTGAGACCTTGAAGCAAAAGGCAGAAAGGTTCTAAAGCAGTGCACCTTTTTTCAGGAGGTATTTTGTATACACTTGGGGATGCATGTAATTTATTTGTCACATGGTTTTCAAAGTAATTGAAAGGAAATTTTCAGTGTAATTAGATTTGTGTGAGCATATTTTTTTTATTCAGAAGAAATGACTTCCCGTAGGGTGTTTGAGGATTTTTATCCCAGTTCATGAAAGCATCTCTGTTGAAATAAATCATTGAAGCCTGGCAGGATGTAGGCACCTGTTGAAGCAAGTCAGTACCATGCATTTGTTTGCACTATCAAGAGTCCCCATGGACCTGCAGAAGGATCCAGGGCTGTCAGTGCTGTATATACACACATAAAATAGTGTCTCTGTGTGCTGCTCCTGAGCTTGGGTGCTGCAGTGTCCATGGTCACATCCTTTTCAGTGAGATGGAGGGTGCCTTTGGGCAAATACTAGTATTTCCCTTATTTAAACTGGTACAAACTGGCTGAGTTCTTTGAAGAAGCCATGTTGAACCAATAGGCTTCTCTTAGAAGGTTGGTTTGGACACAGACAAGCATTGAGGAAAGGTGCTTATGTGGAGCAGTTTTGTGTGAATGGTGTCCATCATGGTCTGGAGAAGCTGGCTTTCTCCCTGATGGAAAACCAGTGTGCTTCCTCCCCTCCTGGAGGGACAAATGAGTCCTCAGTACCTGGGACTAACCATTGAGCACAACTTGGGTTTTGATCTTCAGTTTGAGAGCTGTGCTCAACTCGCCGGCTTTGTGTGAGATTTTCATGGAGCACTGAACAGACCTTTATTCCTTTCTTCAGCAAGAACAACTTTCTCCATTTCCTCTCCAGCACAGGCTTTTGCTGTTATAATCATGCAATTCCACCTGGGTTAAAACTGAAAAGTGTTTCTAATTGGATCCAGGCTAATATCAGGCCAGCACACAGTGGTTTTCCAGCGTGACTGGGATATTCCACCCTCTGCCAAGCAAAAAGACACTTTTTGCCTTAAAGCCCTCATGATTTTCACTTGGAAAAAAGTCCATTTTTTTTCTTTAGAAAACCAGAATAATATATGTAATAAAAATATTTCATACAAGACTCTATTTTGGTGGTTTGCCAACAGTGCTTTGCTAGACCAGTTTCTGGTCACCAGTAGGTTTTGATGGTGCGAACAACTCTGTGCACAAAGCCACCAGCCATGCCTGAACCCAGTGCTGGAACACGGCAGTGGGAGCTCTTGGTGCCATGGGACTGTGGTGTTGGTCCCTCCTTGATGCTGCAAAAGAGGGTAAGAGAGGCTCATAAAGTTTATGAAACCAGAACAGCTCAGTGGCAAGTTATCTTCTACATGGGACTGGGAGTGCTTAGTACCAAGAAAGATCATTGCCATGAATAGCACTTTGGGACATCCTGCTGAAGGAAATGTCTCAGAGAACATAGTTTTGCTGTGGAAAAATCCATCCCCATGGAAATCCAGCCAATCATGGTGTTGAGTCACAACAACGGAGCAAACTACAGGCAGGGTTTGGTGTGGTGAAGACCAGCAAGGTGCTCCTGAGCCCAGCACTGAGTTTCAGTAGGCAATAACAAGAACAAGCCAGGTTGTGACTTGGGCTGAACCAGGTCCATGCCGAGTACTGGTGGCTCTGCTCCCTGGCAGGTTTTGGCACCAAGGGCCAAAATACCAATAACAGCCAGAGCACTCTGCCACCAGGGAGACATGACCACCAGCGTTTGCATTCGGTCACCTTCTTCCAGTGCTGAGTTTTTAGTGCTGCAGCATTATGTAGTTTTATTATTTTAATAGATGAGAGAGGCCTGTGATCAATAGCAGGGATGCTTTTATCTTAATCATCCATCCCTCATTCATAAATATGGAGATTTTCAGTCTCCTGTAATACAGCTTATAATTTTCTGTGGTATGGTGAAATGGCCTGAAGTAATTTCACCATCCCTAAAATGCCATAAAAGTAGTAGTCAGGTTATATTAATTTTGTCAACCTTATTATTGCTCATGTCTATTTGAAAGGTGTTGGGGCTGCTATAGCAGGAGTATACAAGGTCCTTCTTCCTCTGACAGCATTTTCCCCCCAGTCCTTGTGTATCAGTTCAAGATGACATATGAAAAGTGTAACAAATGCACAGCACCGAGCCAACACACAGCCAACCTGTAAAATACACATGCAGATATTTCCTTGACCAAACTAGAATCAGTGGCCTTAAAAGACCCTAATTTCTCTGAATTGAAGGGCTCAGATCTAACATGTCTGGTTTACAGAACCAAAATTGATGTTGTTTTTGTAAATGGTCAACCCTGATATGTATATAAGGAGCACGCCAGGGTTGGAAATCTGGTAAAAACAACTGGTGTCCTTTGTTAACCTCCGACTGAAAGGCAAGAGTAACATTGAGAATTTTTTGCTCTATTCATTGATCTCTAATAGATGAGTGTAAAAGATTTTAAGATAATTGCTTAATAAGAACAAGGAATTTAATTGCATCAGTCTTCTACCCCTTATAAACATTTTATTACGGAGATAACAGCCAGCAATGTGTGC
>VYZX01007750.1:1215238-1405238 GCA_013401335.1 Brachypteracias leptosomus | reverse complement strand
GATGTTTAATATTTCCCTACTTTTTATAGTTTTACAGTTGTCTACTGTGTTTTCTCAAATTTTCAAATTTTGTGCCAGTTTTCAGCCAGGAATAAAATTGTAAGCCAAGTTATAAACCACCGAAAAAAAAACATTGGTACAGCCTTAAGTATAATAACAACACCTCTGTGTCCAGTATTTTGATATCTGTGATATTAATTTGTACATTTTGACTTCCCAGATACAGATTTGCAATACAAAATGCAGGATTTTTTTCTAATTAGGAAATCATTGGTCCCTACTGGTTGGAAAAGCAGCTACCCCTGGTTTGCGTTATGGCTGAAATCCCAAGAAGAAATGTGGGGGCTGCTGCTTTCCTCAGTTCCACTGGTGTCAGCAGGAAAAAAACCTTGAAGCTCATGGCACAGCAGAGGTGTAAATACTGTGAGAGATCAGAATCATCCTTGTTATTTCTAGGAGACAAGTGGTGGGTCCCACTGAATACAACAGGTGCTGTTTCAAGGAGAGATGTGCTTGATACTGAAAAAAAAGATGTTGCTTTCTCAACTTCCTGGGAATGGCTTTCTGCTGTAAGCTTAAAAAATTAAGTTAATTATCTGCTCCTTTGAAGCAGCCAGAAGTGTCACTCGTAGTGACATCCGAAGCGTTAGCATCAGCAGCTGTGACAGCTGAAGGAGTGACGGGCGCAGGGGCTGGCACCACTCTCATTTGGATAAGAGGAACCTTCAATTCCTTGATTGTTGGCCAATACTGTAATGGAGGGGACATTTCCCCAGGCAGGCACTAGGTAGCTGTGATCATCCCACGTCGGGGTGGGTCATGCTGGAGGGGTTCCCTGAGAGGTTCTGCTTACCCTGCTCACAGCCACCTGCAGAAGGACACAGGTTGGTTAAATTCCAGAAATGAGCTTGTTCTAAGATAGTGTGTGAGCATGGTTTGGGCTGCATGGCTGTGTTTCTTTCAGTCTTTCTCTGAGCTCTAAGTATCTTTTTTTTTTTAGATGTCAATGTATATGTATTTAATATATTTTATATGCATATAAATTTCTATATATAGGGTTTAAATACCTGGGCATTAAGTTTTGGTGCAGCCTGGGCTGCAGGCCCGGCTTGGTGTCTGAGGGCTCAGCCTGCTCGTTGCCATCAGGGTTTGCAGGTGTTCAAGTTACACAACTCACCAGGCTCAGCTGTGGAATCAGGTATAAAATTGGCTGTGGGTACTTGGGAAGTTCTTGGCCAGTGTCTGTGGTGCTGGGTGGAGGTTAAAGCCTCTTCTCTACCCCTCAAGCAGGTAGGTTGTTTTTCTAATTTTATTTAGTCTAAACACTAAAACTAAGTTCTTGTGCAAAAGTTTTAAACTTCCTCTAAGTTTAGTTTATGTAATTCTGTAACTTTGAATAACAATCTTTTAGCTTTTCCCTCTAGGATTTATGCATCTGTTAAAAAAAATCCAAACCTTTCCCTTTTTCTTTCAATGTTAAAATAGTAACTGGCCTCTTGTGGCCTGAGCTGTTTGCTGGCTCTGTGATGCTCTTCTGAAACCAGTATTCTTAACAAAATAGACATGGAGAAACTTTGGTGGCCCATCTTTAAATTTTTATTGAAATTAAATTTAAATGTCTTTACATGTCTTTAAAGAAAATAAATTTGGAAGAAACTTACTTTTTTTTTTTAAAAAAATGTAATCTTAAAGAGAGCCCAAATCCAAATTCTTAATCTAAGTGGCTCTGACTGTAGAGGAAAGTCTGTATTTGTTGTCTAAGTTCATGGCTGATGAGTTTTCAAGAGGGGCATGTACTCAAGAAGGATAGAGCAGGAGGGAAAAACTCATATAAAGATCTGTGGGCACCACTCTGCTGCCCCTGCTGCATTTCCAGGTTTGGGAAAAAACAATGGTTTTCATTACTGGAGTGGTACTCTTAATATGCTAAGTGGGATGAGCGGGAATTGTGCCTGTGTGACCATGAAGAGTGTGTTCTTAAGGTGACTTTCAATATTTTTTTTTCACAAGAGCACTTATAGAAAAATTAATTAGATCAAAAATCGTGTGCATAAAAACCATATTCTTTCATCCCTTCTGGATACTTGGACTTCTTCTACCCTCCACAAACATCAAAGCCTTTCTCATTTGATGGGAGTGAACAATACCAGGCTACAGGCTTGCTGCTTAGTATAGGCTTGTTGGTTATTTGCACTTTCTTCTCTTCAGAAGCATCTGATTATATGTTTAAATGGTGGAAAACTTGGTTAGGAAGACAATAGTGATGGAGTGAAGGACAGGGACACAGCCCAGTTCCTATGAAATGTAATCCCTTGGTTTAGAATATTATTAAACTCCCTCAGAGGTTACAGCAGTGGGAACCTAAATTGCTCTGTGTTGATCTTTAAAGTATCAATGATACTTACAAATACAAAATATACCTGAGGGACAGCTTAGACGTTGTCTGCTGTAGTGGAGAAATTATGGTTTATCCCAAAAGCAGCACTTGGAAAGGTGTTCTTTGTACCTTCACTTGCATTCTTTATGGTGGAGAACCTCTTTAAGGTGGAGAACCTGAAGGCCAGGCAGGAGCTGGAGTGAAATGAAATACCAGCTGCTCAGAGTTTCTGTGATTAGGATCTTGCCTTCCATCAAGTTAAAACTCACCTGGAGTGAAATGTTCCTTGAATGTCCCTTTCAAATAGTGTGCTGAGGACTTCTATCTAGTGCAGGACTTTGTGTAGGATTTTCATCTGAATGCATAAATGTTGGTTTAATTGCCTTGCCTTGAAGTAAGAGATACTGGAAGCAGTCCCTCCTAAGTGGCAGTCCAGAGTTGCTTTATTTTCAAAGTGCTGATTTAACCTATTGGCTACCAAGTACAATGGTTTTAGATTGGAAAAATATCTAGAAAAATTCCCAGCTGCACTACTTCAAGTTGGAGTATTTGTGTCAAGATATTTGTGGGTGCCTGGTGTCACGTAGGGTAGGTCTGAATGTGCCATCAGTCAATGGTAGGAGATTTGTGCCCATATCAAAATCTCAGTGAAATGAGATTGTTAGCTGGGGAGAAAATGACATCCTGGGGAATCGAGAGGTCACCTGCTCCCCAAAGTTGCTGATGAATCCGAGTGGAGACATACCACCTGCTCCCTGATGTTTGCTCAAGCCATGTGTTAGCTTGGTTGGTGCATGGTGAAGAGACTCTGTGCTGTGGGAGTTACTGGTGACAGGGGCTTAGTGGGAGAAGTTTCTCTCAGAGCTGGTAATGAAGCAGTGCTCTGGCATGTCTGGGGGTTGTCACTAAGGTCACGTTTTGAGGTGTTGATCTGTAGCCACAAATACACGTTGCTGTGTTGTGTTCTAGTAAGAATTCAGACACAGTCCCTGCTTTGCAGCTTTAAGTTAAGCCCTGGGTTCAACAGAAGGGCTTGTGATAAATGTGACACTGCTTGTTGTTGGTTTTTTGTGTTTTAGATCTGAAACTGCTTGTGGCTGCTGAAAGCCCTCTCTGATCTGATAGCAGAGGCTTGAGACACTCTGGTTGTGTCCCATCTGTGCTTCAGGTGTATTTGTTGATGCTAACTAGATACCTCTGTGGGTTTAAATGGTGTGTTATTTATCAAATCTATTTTTCTAATTCTGGTTGCATTGTAAAACAGCCAAAACTTTTAAAATTGGCGATAAATTAATTCCACTGAGTGGAAGATTTGCATATTATGCATGTCAATTGGACTTTTCTGTGGCTTTTTAGGATCATTTCAGACTAAAGGTAGACAGAGTAGTTTCCTAGGAACCAGGTACTCATGTGAGAGATCTGTAAAAGCAAATTGCTGGGAAGCTGCTGATACGGTCTCTGTTCTGGGGCTGGTCTGCCTGGGTAAGAGGCCAAACTGCAGGTGGTGTGTGGCTGGATGACTTCACCTTTGATGGGAGGCACCCTGCCAAATAGGAACAGCTCTCTGGGACCTTGCAAAGTCTAATTCTGGTGAGAAGGATAAAATACCAATGTGGAAGAAGGTTATCAGAAGTATTTAACTTTTTTACATATGTCTACGTAGTCCAATAATTAGTAAAACATGTAGGAAAAAATAACTTCTATGGTGTGTCACAACTTGCCTCAGTGATCCATTAGTAAGACTGTTCGCATAAGAATAAAAATTATTTGTACAGCCTGGTTTAGCAGCACCATAAAATGACTCTATAAAATGCCGGAGAAGTTCATATGGTGCTTTATGCCTACAATGTGGATGCTAGAGAGTGAGCTGGGGGCTGGGTGTCATACAGAGCACTTCTGCATCCCAGCACAGATAGGGGAACAGGTTGTCCCCATGCTGGTGAGGAATTCCCCTTTCTGGGCAAGACTGTTCTTTAGTGGATGTTATAGTCATTACAAAAGAGTAATCCTGCTTTCCTACTATCAGAGCCCGGGCCCAGGTGGGGCCCCATATATGGATGGTACCAAGCTGAAGAGAAATCCTAACACCACCAGGGTGCTCCCTGTGCTAGGTGCTTTCAAACAGGAGTGTTGAGACATCCTTCAGTACCATGAAAAGGGGTTATTATTAACCCAGCCCTGTGTGTACACAAATAGGAGGCTTGCATGGAGGCCAGTGTGCTGGGTGAGACAACCATGTGTAATCCACTTTTGGTTTTTAGTGTGTACTCCACTTTTAAAAAAAAAAATAAAAAAAATATCCCTAATAGAATATTGCTTCTTAATGAATAGACCCTGTTGTTATGGGACAGCTTAGCGCTGTTAACATTTTTCTCTCTTGTTTGGCTTTATTAGGTGCTATCTCCCACGGCTATCTGTAAAGCCAATTAGTGGAGAAAATAACAGCCATATTAATCTCCCAGAGCAGTGCAAGAAAAAGAGTCATAATATCATAGGGAAATTGTTCTAAGTGTGAAAAATTACCCACTTCGTCTATTTCATTTTTCTCAAACTCCAAAATTAATGACTTTCTGCAAAAAAAAAAGGATATATTTATCTCCGTATAAAGAGAGAGATTTGATGAATGCTAAAGAGAAACCAATAGAGCTTTAATAAAAATGTATATGTCCATAATCCTATGAAATTCTATGAATCCTATTCCAGTGTGTTAAACTGCTGATTTGTATCTCTGTGTCAAATGTAATTACAGGCAAACAGGAGCTGTGCTATAATATCTATTAATCAAGATGATAATTGGGGTTTTAAGAAGCTGTTTGCTCAAGTTGGGAGCTGCAGGGCGGGAGTGCCAAAGCTGCTGAGTCTCCAGCACATGGCACCAGTTGCAGCCTGAGCATGAGCCTTATGGGAGCTGCCACCCAGCCTCCCATGGAGAGCAAGATGAGGTTCAGCCTATATTTCGTTGTGTCTTTGAGGATGTGAATGGGGGAAGCAGCACAAATGGCTACATCTACTCAGCTAGAGACCAAGTCAGCAAAAAGTCCTGATTTTTTAATAGGGCAGGTTCATGCCATTCAGCTGTGTCCCTTTTGGTAATGTTGGGTCCTTGCTTAAAATACTTGACTGAAGAACATCTTAGTTCAGTCTGTGTTTCCCAGCATGGGCAATAAGGAACTGTGCCCAATTCCTATAAATAATGTTTTTGAGCACATATGAGCCTTCTGACCTCTGTAAGTGCCATACAGACAAAATGTGGTTTGAAAAAGGAAGGGATTGATGAGCTTTTGGTGGTGGCACAAGAGAAGGAACTTATAAAGGTAGGTACAAAAAGCCCAGTCCACTGTTAAAACAGGTGATGGTTCAATATTTCAATGCACCCAAAACAATAAGCTGAAATGATAATGGTTAGGGTTTTTTCTCTCCTAAGTCTTTTTTTTTTTTTTCCTTTAAAAGGTTGATTAATCCTCATGAGTTTGGCAAATTTGTATCATCTCCTTTGTCTGCTTTCTCTCCCTTCCCTTAATTTTTAATTCTTGTTTGTTCTCCAGGCATATTTTCCTCAACTTCTACCAGGTCTACTCATAACAAGCCGAACATGATGTGAATGTTCCCAGCTTCATTTTAACTAAATTAACTACATTTACAACCTCGGTGTCAGAGCTCCGAACAATGAAAGCTTGCCACCGAACACATGAAACAAAAATGAAATTAGCCAGTGGTAGGAAACTACAAACAGCTGAGACATTCAATTGTTAGCCATTTGAAGGATTAACTTCTAAATCATGTAGAGCTCCCTTGGTAGTTTAGCTAGTTGGGCACTCAAGGGTATATAAAAACACACTTTAAAGTAGAAATGTATTTCTTTACCTATAAAAAAGAGATTTACTGGCAGGTTGTGATATTATTAATACTGGATTTTTCTGCCATCGTCTGTAGTACTTAATCACACTTTCTTTTACTTTCTACATACACTTTTCTGTTGGGTTCCCAATGAAAGACAGTGCAGGTGAACTTGGTGTTGGGAGACAGATGACACTATTACCTAGAAATATATTTCTAGGTTGGTAAAGTTGGTAAAAACTGCTTACTGTGTGCAGTTCTTGTGTGTGAGTCACTTCCTCCTGTGGATATTCATCCACTAGAGGTATAAAATACTCCTGGTCTTAAACATTTGCATCTGGTTGTTATTATACTAGTAATTATCTGTATATTCTCACTCTACTGAAAGCTAAGATACACCAGTGAAATAGGTGGGGTTTTTTAGTAAGACTTAGTAAAGGATTTTCTTACTTAATTCATTGCAGAGAGTCAAAAGGGCTTAATCACAACCATGATAAAGGGAATTCTACTAATTGTGGTCATATGTTTATTTGATTTCATTTTTTTCACTATCACCTGAGAACACAGTCATGACCTATGGAATTTCATAAGGGAAAAATTCCCCAACTCTTTCCTTAATGTTTCTTTCAAACAAGACCCTGAAGTCTTCAGACAAGTGTTTATTCAATCAAAATCCTTCAGATTGCACAATTAAGATTGATGAATTTTATAGCAGTCTTTCTCTTTTTAAATGAATAGCATTAAACAGAGGTGACTTCCTCTCCTACTGCAGACTCGATAATGAATTCACTGAATTTACTTATATAAATATATATTTGTCCAAAGAGTCTTTTTGCAGTAGAAGTCCAAAGCAAGGAGCTCATTTAGAGGGAAAAAAGAAATAGCAGCAAAAACACAAAGCTGAAATAAAGGGGAAAAACGTAGAATCACAAAGAAAACCTAAACAAATAAAGTGCAAACAGAGAGTGACAAGCGCACTCAGCCCCTGGATTGGTTATGGATGAGACGACAAGTATATGATGAAATTAATGACCCTCTGTCAACTTTTTAGATCTCACTTTTAAAGAGAATGGACCAAAAATCAATAGCCCCCAAACCACTAGTACTCCAGTGAACCAGTTTATCATTTATCTTACTGCTGGCACTCATATAGAAAGTGCAGCCAAGCACAGCGTAGGACTTTCATTGGTAGTCATCATTACATGCAATGTTTGAGCACTCCAGTTAAAGGTCAAAGGTGTGCAGTACAGCTCCTCTGAGAAGTACCTATTCGAAATTACCAATATCTGTGTATGGCTTATCCATGCTGTATGTTTTTCTGTTTTTTTTTTTCCCCATGTGCACTTCCCCTTTCTGAGCTTTACCTGCTGGCTGAAGCAGAAGCAGTGGCCCTGCATCTGGGCTTAAGGCTGAGCTGATGTTTCCATTATCCATTCTGCTTCTCCAAACATTGCATCTCTGTTCTTTCCAGTGGCATCGAGCTGCAATCACTGGAATACCTCTAATGAAAACATTTCTCTGCTAGCCACCCTCAAAGTTTTAGAATCCTATCTAATGTCTGGGGTTTAGATGCTTTAAGAAGTCCAAAGCAGAATCAGCTGAATTCAAAGCCTGTACTGTAAATGACTTCTCAGGTAGCTAATCCTAAATCTGGAGGGCTAGCAAAATCAGGCTTTTAAAAAAGAAAACCTGAGGGAGGGGGAAGTGTTAAGATTATCTTGTCATAACTAGCCAGTTATTGGTGTATGCCCACAGTGAGATTGGGATGAGTTGTATCAGTTGCTCTGCACACCATAGTAGTCGTTGCCTTGAAATGTGCATGGTCTGAAGGGTAAATTGGGATAAAATAGGGCAATAAACATTATCACCTTATACAGCTGGGAAGCTGAGGCAGCAAGCAGGTAAGAGGCAGTTTTTAAAAATGCCTGGGTTAGAAATTACCTGTTCTATGGGAAACCTAATGAGGTAGAGACAGTAATCCAGGTTTCTCGCTCTGTATTGCAGTGTGTTGGCCAAGGATCCCTCTGGGCTGCTGGTGTTTAGTGTTCAAGCCCCACCAGAGGGGACTTTAGCTGACACCTTCCCAGGTCCCTATGCCTGTGTCATGCTGTGGCTGGGGTGTGGCTCAGTGTGCTTTGCCCATGTAACCAGCTGCCTCTGTGCTTTGGATACTGAAGGTTTCCTCCTGAGCTCCTGTCCATGCTCACCCACACCTGTACACAGCCAGGACAGGTGCTGGTCACGTTGGGATTGAGAGGAGTGTGCAAACAGGGCTGCACTGACCCCATGCAAGAGCCTGCTTGAGTCTCCTCCTTGTCCATGTGCCAAACTCAGGGTCAAAAAGGCTGCCCTGACAGAGCCAAGGCACTCTGGAAACATTGGCACAACTGAGGGAGAATAAAATATTTCCTGCCACAGTGCTGGGGAAGGACGGCAGCTGCCCTGTGCTGCTGCAGGCAGTGAGGTATTGGAATGTTCTGTAGCAGAGAAGTTTTCTTCAGATACCTGCAGTCATCTGATCTGTGGGAGGGGAAGCTGTACAGCTACATTTTCATTAATTGCTGTGGGACAACACAGTGGCCATGGGAGGTGGTCTCCCAAAATACACCTTCACTACATGATGGGTGTAGGGATGTGTTGCATGTGTCAGGGTGGCAGGTAGAGGTTTTGAAGGACTTGGAAGAAATGTTGTGACTAAATAGAGGGTTTTGACTTGGAAAAAAGTTCTTACAAGAAAGATGATGCAGATTTCCTGCTGAATATGTGTTCTTAACCCCAATGTGGTTGTTGCAGACTGAGAAATTGGTTGCAATGGGGAATAGTGGTAAAATGGGGGAGAGGACCGAAACAAACAACAAAACCCAACCCAAAATATCTCTATACAATAAAAACATTTAAGGAAAAGAATACCTCTAGGAGTAATATAATATGTAGGTGAGATGAAATATGCGGCTGAGAACATCCATATGACAGCACTGAGGACCTTTTGTGTCTTCAGTACTGCCATGCTGATGTACAAGGGTCCCAGCTCCTGCTTTTGTGGCTGTGAGCTTCTGACCAGCCATCCCTGCAGCAGCTGAGAATTGTGGTGGGGTCCTCTCATCCTTGAGCATCAGGGATGCGGGTGATTTTGTTCTGTTGCACAGGATGTCTTGCTTTATTTCTGGTCCCCTGATGCACGCTCATTTTGGTCTGCCATCCAAAAAGGCTTGTGCAAGTTAGGTGCAAATGGCAGCAATTCCCCGTAGGTATCCCTGTCTGCCTCTTCGTAGTGAGTGTGGTCAGGTGATGTGGGGCCTCTCTAACACAAATTGCATGCCCACTTTGGATCTTCAGCTCTGCTTCTGCTGAGCCCAACCAACCAGCTGCTGCTCTCCCATATGGGCCGTGATGCAAGGACAAGCATTAAGGGTAGCAGTGGACAGCAGCAAAGGGAGAATCATAGAATCATTGAATTGTCAGGGTTAGAAGGGACATTGAAGATCATCTAGTTCCAACCCCCCTGCCATGGACAGGGACACCTCCCACTAGATCAGGTTGCTCAGGGCATCCAGCCTGGCCTTAAAAATTTCCAGGAAATTTTCAGAGAGAAGCAACATGTCCTTGGAGGGGGTGGGACTGATGGCATGGAGCATTGCTGAATTTCAAGCAAGGTGTGCTTGCAGCAAAGTTCAGGCTCCTTGTAATGTACTGCAGATCTGCTGGGTGTGAGCAGTGGTACAGGATGCTCCAACTGCTGAGTGAGGACATCCACTTGACAGTGGACAAGGTTTTGAGTGCAGAGGCTGGAGTGGGAACTGGAGCATTGACACGTACACCAGTGTGGTGGGCAACCAGAGGCTTGAAGATAGCAGCTCAAAGGAGCAAAGATTACAATTAGTCATAGAATCATTAAGGTTGGAAAAGACCTCTAAAATCATCAAGTCCAACTGTCAAACCAACACTACCATGACCAGTAAACCATATCCTGAAATGCTATGTCTACATGTTTTTGAACACCTCCAGGGACAGTGACTCCACCTCTCTGGGCAGCCTGTTTTGGGGCTTGACCACTCTTTTGGCAAAGAAATTCTTCCTAATATCCTAATTTTCCCAATTATCCTAATATCCTAATTCTTCCTAATCCTGATTTTGTGTCTAGAATTAATTTTGTTGGTGGATGAATGTTAGAAGGCTCAGCAGAGGGAAGGGAGCTTGAAAACACAGGTCACTGGGATTTAGTGCAACTTCCACTGATGTTGGTGGAAAAACTCCCATAGCAGTGGAAGTGGGGTCTGGATCTGCTGTGGGTCCATCTCAGAGCTGCGAAGTCAGTAGATAAAATTAAAACCGTCACCAGTGCCTATGAACAAACAAGCAAGCTCTTCAATATTCAGTCAATGTGGTTTTTTCCCAGCATATTAAACCCATATTTTATCCGTAAGAGTGAATAGAGACAATTACTGGAGTCACACCTATCATATCCTGTTTGCTTGTACAGTAAGTGCTGAGACCAGAACAGCGAGCTCACATTGTGTGTTCCTTTCAAACAGAAAAGGCAAGTTGCTTCAAGTAGAACAATCCTTGTACTAATTGCAACCATTTCAAGTTCGCCACTCCAGGCTGGTTTCCCTGAATGAACACGCTAAGCTGTTAAGACTTGTAGTATGTTAAGACATTTAATAAATATTTTCTTTTCAGTTTTCCCTTTTTGTTTTACAACTAGACCAGAGACTTTTCAGTGGAACAAACTAGGAAAGTCTTGTTTACCCTGACATTAAATCATTCTGTATTCAGTGTGGCAATAGCTTAGCTCCAGGGGATGCTTGATGAGACAGGGGTGAAAGGGAAGATCAAGCCTGTTCCTGGTTTCCGGCAGAAGTACTTGAACCAGTTTGATACTGCATCTCTCCTTACAGAGGGACAGGCACCATTACACTTGCATCCAGTGCCAGACACATCCACATTTCAAAGCTTTTATGATCCAGGCTTTCAATTTGAGTTCACTGGAATCAAAAGTGTGCTTTCCTTTCCTGCCTCCTTGAGCAGTACCAGCATCAGACCATTGTTTACCAGTTTATGCTTTTATGATCTGTGTTTCTAATTCTAAAGTGAATGCTAAAATCTGGGTCAGGCAATGAAAACTCACAAGTTGATTCAATGAGTGGAGCTTGGAGCAGCATTTTGAGGTGCTTTTTAGAGGGAATATTTTCCTGGTGTGGGCAGAGTGTCCTTCTGTGCTCCCCTTGCCCACAACCTGCTCATCAGGGTGTTGCTCCCTGGTGTGGCTGGTGGGTTGGGGTCCAGTGGGGACCATGCATGTCCCTGCTGTCACCCTTCCTCTCTGTAGGAAAGGAGCACCCTGAGTTGCTACCTACACTGAGACTTCACAGGATTCAGAATTAGTGTCTGCAGGCCTAAAGCGTATGTTGTTTTTAGGAGAAAGCTTCCCATATCTTAACTCAGCAGGGTTAGAGCTACTTCTTTGCGTATTAACTAGGAATCTTTCTCTTTAAAACCATGTATTGGACATGTTGTGTGTATTATAACTTAAAAGCTTCAGTGGAGCTGCATTTTTGAGAGTTGTATTCATTCTGGAACTGTACCACAATTCATCATATTAAACTTCATTTGTTGGAAGCCTTGCACTGGAATATGGGCTTGGTCTCTAAGGAAGTGCTTCATTTCTGTATTCCTTACCAATAACAGCACACGGCACTGTCTTTTTATTACTCTGTGGCTAGCACCATTCATATAGTGCATTTCCACATCAGGGCTGGAGAGACCCCCATCCTGCTGAAAAATTTAGACGGCTACAGCAGTAATCAGAAATACCAATAAAGTGTCCCTGGTTCTAGGTGGTGATGTGGGATGGAGGGAGAGAAAGATATAAAAATGAATCATGATGTGAGACAGCATTGCTCTGGCAACTGCTTCAAAACCTGAGTGCAGTGAGACTGTATAAAGGCTTGAGAATATTCCTATGATCCTAAAGAGACCCGCAAAGACATAGCAAACTCATCAGGCGGCCAGTGCTGCAAGGAGGAGGAGAAATGCTGTTTTGAGTCATTCATCCCCAAACAACAGATGTGCCTTAACCTAGAAATAGGTAATATGGCTTCCAACTGAGGTGAGCTGCTTTGGATAAACCTGGTTAAAAAACAAGCACACATTTAGAGCAGGAAACTGTCGAAGGTGTGAAGAATGGCTAAGTAAGTGAGTGGGACACCATTAATCTTGGTTTGTTTCAGCACTACATCTTTAGCTGTTGAAGAAAAAAAAAAACCAAACCACCTTGCTCCTAGCTCATAACCTGAGTGTTAAAACTGATGTCCTCCCCATTAGGGCCTGTAAGCTCATTAGCACATGGCAATTTATCCTCTTTTATTTCTTCTCAATTATCCTATCATCCATTGTATCTGGATCTGATTACCCTTTCCCAGAGTCAAACATTATCTTGTAAATCATTTGCTTTAAGTCTAAGCCTGCCATTGCATTGCCCAGGATTTGCTTAGGCAGGTAATAAATCAATTAGCATTAAACTTGTGGCGTCATCAATTTTCTTTCCTTGTGACTGAAAAAAGGAGTACCTGAACTTTGCGAAGCTGTATCAAATTTCCTTACACCAAGCACATTGAGATTTCCCTCTTTCCTTCCTTTTCCCCACATTCCAAATCAATATCAATACACTTTATACTGAACTGGAAACTTAAGTGGTCAAGGAAACCACTGTGGATCCAGATGGAAAGTCTGTGGAAAGAGTCCTGGTGACTTGAGATCCTTTAGATCAAGCCCCAGGTGAGACCCTTGTAGCCAAGGGACTCTTGGGTTCTACTATTCAATAAATGTCGAAACTTGGATAGTGATGATTGTCTAGCACGACAGGCCTGTGGCCACAGGAATGTGAAAATAATGTGATATTCCTGCCCTTCCAATGCTGGGAGGGATCTGCTGGTGCTCTGCCAGCCCCACGCTGCCCCAGGGCTGCCTGCTCTGGTTATCTCCACTTCCCTCAGGTACAGGCAGCCCCCAGGGTGGTGGAGCCAGGGTGCTGGGCTCCTGCCCCATTCCTTCCCCGAGGCTCATGCAGTCAGTGTGGTCACAATTTGGCACAAATGCAATCCAGAACTGGTGGGGACAGCAGGAGCACAACTGGCTTTCATGCTGCTCCTCCAGACTTGCTTCCATGACTTTTTGGTGGATCCCCAGGAACTGACCCAACAGTTACAGCAACGTTTATTAGCTGTAGTCTAGGCAAATAATACCAAAGGAAACATTTCTCACACCCTTTGCATATAACCTACCAGGACAATTGCTGAATCAGCTTTCTTGTGTTTGGATTTTGTTGTATTCAGCCCCTACACTATTATGCCCTTTTTTCCATGTTAAACCTTCAAAAATGTTGATTTGCTGTGCTCCAACTGCAAACTATCTACATGGGAGACCTGGGCCAAGACCAATGTGGTGAACCACTTGAGAATAGGTTTATCCAGTTGTCTTGCTTATTGTGAGATGTATTAAAAAGGCCAAAAGAATTGTCATAAAATAAAGTACAGCAGACTTGTTCAGACATGGAGTTACAGATCAGGGCTTTGAGAGCTCGCTCCTCTGGAAGATGTGGTGTTCCATAACTGCAAATCCACGACAAAACTGTTGCACCTTCCTTTGAAGGGAGAGTTGGGGCTGGCCACTGCCAGCACGTACAGGAGATCGTATGGGGTCATCCAATGCTCAAATCTCATCATCTTGTGATGCCTGCTGAACCCAGCTGCTAAGGCAAAGGTGTATGGGTTGCTGGTGGACATACCCAGAGCTTGGTCAGTGTCTCTGGGCCGTTGTTTCTATGGAAGAGTTCTCCTGGTTTTAGTTTTTTGTTTTGTTTCGGGGTTTAACTGGTTATCGCTATACCTTATCTCTTGGTTGCTTCACAGCCTATGACTTTTTGCTAAAAAAATGTGTAGTAGGAAATAAGAAATGCACACTCAAAGGTGATATAAGTTATTCATTCTGAAGAGAGCTCATCAGAGGTGCCTGACTGTCAGTAGTGGGGATTAGTGGTTTTTTATTGGGGTTTTTTTTGTGAATATTAGGTGGTTTCTTACAAGTTCCAGTTGTCGACTCAAATTCACCCCAGTAGCTAACCTGTGGGTGCAGGTTTCTGGAGGAAAGGCCTGAGGAGTTTGTCTCTTTGCTTTAACCAGGTATAAACAGACTAGTGCAATTGCTGCACCTCCTTCAACTATTTTATGCTTGAGAAGTTTTCCTGAGCCACAGGTTACACAATTTTTGTGGTTTTTAAGGCAACCAGGCTTTTGCTTTGATTCGCTGGCCAGTCACAAGAAGAGGTGTTGTAGCATCTGAGCTGTGGAGTGGAATAGCCTGGTGCATTCCTGAATAAATTTGTGGCAGGCTTGTCTGAGGTGGGTGATATGGTATTTTACAGATATTTCCTAACTAGAGAAAGGGAGGGAATCAGCAGTGAAGTGGCAAGGTTGTGCAGGAACTTCTTGGCAGAGATAAGAACAAAGAAGCCTCAGTTCTCAGTCTTGTGGTATAACTCCTGCGAGTACTTATTTAGATCTCTTTCTCTTTACATCCTCTCTGTATAAAGTATGTAAGAATAAAAGTAAGACAGCAATTCTCTTCCCAAAAGCTAGGATTCAAATTAGGAACTTTCTGAAAGTTTTCATTAAAATCCCTGGGGATGCCAGATATAAAGCATTTCCTGGGACTCTTAAAGGTCATTTGTTGAACAGTTTCTTCTAAGCATATATGACAAATTATTCCCTTGGCACAATAAACAGGACTCAAGCCCTTTAATTATAATATAGCACTCAATATCTTTAGACATTTCAGCGTTTCCTATGTATCCTACACATTTCATTACAAGGAAAGGTTGAACAGAATTAAAAGGGTGACGTTACCCAAAGATTGATAGTTTACCTGTCCAAAAGGAAAAAGTCACAGAACAAGTGAGCACAAAGGAAAGAAGGATCCAAACCAAGTTTTGATTGCAGAGGAGACTTGGATAAGAGAGTTTTTATTATCTGCAGCTTTTAGCCTTATTTACCATCAGGCTATCTTGCCACAAGCATGCTTTTTAGTTCTGACAGCTCTGAATTATGACCATTGTGGGATCCTATCTCATTAACTGAAATGGGAGAATAAAACATCAAACAATCATAAAAATAATTTGGCACTGTGAAACCACTTAGGACCAGCTGTCAAACAGGTTGGAAGATAAAGTTCTAAATAAAAAGAATAGAGAGAGCTGCAATGTCCTGCCATATGCTTCCTCTGCATTATAGACTCCTTAATAATATGAAGTGCCTGTGTTTATGCAGAATAGGCCAGACACTCCATATATGATATTGATTATGCCTTAACCCCAATTTAGTAAAGACATACTCCTCCTTTTCCTAATCAGATATTGCAGAAGCAGTTTTCTGAAAATGTCCCTAATGCCAAGACATATTTTATCTCCGAAGGCTGTGGCAGGAGATAGGGCTTTGTCTTGCCTGTTGTCGTGGCTTGGAGCCCAGTTTTAGGACAGCAAAGCCCCTGTGGGGCTCTTCTCCAGCAGTTTTCATCCAGCAATTCAAAAACATACATCTTTATCAAGCTGTTGTTGTCAGACAACATTAGATAATTAATAGGCCATTTGTCAGCCTGCACAAAACATGTTAAAATCCCAAACACAATCAGGATAAATATAGTTGCTTGCTCTCTGAAGGCTTTTTGTTCTGACATGCAGGCGTTGCAGGCAGATATTTACTATTAAACAAGACTCATTATTAATCACATCTAATGTTAATTAATTAACCGCCTCTGTGCATTGAGGGCTCTCTGTGACTTTCAATTGTTTTAAGGAGCTAATTGGTAACTTAGTAGTTTGCACAGAAGTTGTTTCTTGTTCAGTTCACATCAACTTTTTCAACTTAATAGGATAACCGTATTCATTAAAAAAGAGAAATAAAATAGGTTATTTTTAGCAGCAGAAATGAATGGTGAAATGAGCCCACATCTGCAAGTTTTAGAGAAGGTGTAATGGTTTGGTTCAGACCCAGCTCTACCATTGGCATTGCTGAGTTAGGGCAGGTGCATAGATATAAAGCTCTCTGAGAACTGAAAGCCAATTAGATGGGATACAGATGATATGGTACCATGCTCCCACAGCCCAGGCAGAGCTGCTGGCAGATGCTGACCACCTGGAGACACCACAGCCAGCTTACTCGAGCTGCCAGCACTCAAAGATAGAGCTGCTGAGGAGCAGTAATTACAGGGACGTCTTTGAAAACCCTGATGCCTTTACAGTCTGGTCCTAATTCTCTTTAGCCCTTCACCTTGGCTCATCATTGAGCAGTGGAGAATGAGTGTCACTCCCACTAGTAAAGCGACACTAAGTCTGGTTTGTGTCCTGTTTGCCTGGTATGTTTGACTGCCTGAGGAAAGGGGCTATTGAGAAGCAGACCCTTTCCACTTAAAGATGCCCTTCTTCTAAACGCCGTTTGTTTCTCACGAAAGGAGAAGAGAGGCAGGAGTTGCCAACGTGGGTTAGATCAGTGATCCATGTGGAAGCCAACAAGGCAGTGCGACACTTGCGGTCACTTTGCAGAATTCCTGATGAACCAAACAGGAGGACCATGGGCTTACAGGCTGTATGATTTGGCCCAAGAGCTCCACCAGCCTGTACGTGCCACTTGATAGCACTGCAAACACATGCCATTTTTTTTTCCTTTATGTTTTTTCTTGACCTGCCCATGTTGTTGTACACACTGGATGTGCCTTGGATGCTGTGGGGGCTGGTTGTACCAAGTAAGCCTGTGGTGACTAAGCACGTATGTAAGAAGAATTAACTTGCATAACTGTATCAAACAGTGGAAATGAGGGGGGGAGTATTGCTTAATTACCTGTTCCTAGAAATTTTGCCTCTGCGAAACTTCCATGGAAATCAGCAGGAGTCCTGCATATAGAGAGCTCCCAGCATTAGTCCCAAATGTACCTTGTGAAAACTGCCTTTCCTTCAGATTCCCATTATATAGCTTGGGGGCATAAGTGTCTGGGCTACAAAAACTATAAATCTTTTAAAATAGTCACAGGTTTCATCACTCACTAAATAAAAATGACATTTTTTGTGAAATATTTCATATTCAGATTGTCTGTCCAGCCATGCTCCTGCACTCTCTCCTCTTTGCTGTGTCAATATTTGCATTACCAACCCTATTTTGGAGAGTTTCTAACTTGATCTCACATTTATTTTGGCAAAGAACATGGAACACAACTTCTTACTCTGAGAGCGAATTTGTTTTAAGAGATGATGATGATGAGTTTTGACTTGGAGAGGAGCTGGAGTCCTTGAGGAAAATGCAGCTCTCCTGGTCCAGGAGGGGTTGGTTTAGCCTGGCTGGGAGCGTTGTCCCACAGCCCAGTGACACTGTGATGGGAAAGAGATGCCCAGGTCTGGTGAAGGTGGTCAATGTGCATCTCCTTTGCCACGGGGCATCCCCTCCCTGTTGAGCTTGAAGGTTTGGTCAGTGGGGAATAGCTTACGTAGGGGAACTGGGTTTTTCTTAACACTTGTGGCTCTGCTAGCCTGGGATGTGTCCTGCTGCCTCTTACCTCCAGTGGGATCTGCAAGTCTTTCCTTGCAGGTAAAGTGGGCCAGTCTGATGCGTTGCCTATGGCTGCTTACAGGTCAGCTAGCAAGGGAGTCCTGCTAAAACTGTCTCCTTGCCCAGATCTCAATATTTGAGGTTGAGAATTGCATCATGGCTGAATTATGTCAAGCTTCCAGTCAAAAATTCCCCAAATTATTAGGGAAATGGACTTTTGGGGGTTCTGGATGCAAATATAGTTCCTGAGTACTTTTGAGACTGTGTCTATAATCTTGTATTTTAGCCATTTATTCAGATACATCAAAAAAAAATCTGTCGTGTACTTGTGCCAACAAATATATTCCTACACATGTATATGTTCATAATCACATAGATGCACAGTAGATATATTTCACAGACTTGCATTCTTAATGTGTGTATGAAGCATTTCCTTGCACAGACTTACCTAAACAGCTCTCACACAGGGGAACTGCAGAGCTTGGATTGGTTTATTCCTGCTGGAACACTGACACCAAATTGTATGAAAGGGGGAGCTTAGTCCAGAGTGAAAAATGCCCTTTAGCTAACAAAGCCTGTTGCTGGGATTAAACTTAAATCAGTGTTAGCATTACTGAAGAAGCCTCATTGGCTAAAATTAAGTGTTGTATGAAATTGCAGTATATTCTCTTGTCGTAAGCCTGACAATGTGCTTCAATTAAACATATGTCACAGGCACTTATCCTGAGAGCACAAAGCTGTTGCTGTTGGGAAATTCCGGTTTCCATTTGTCACTGCAGCTCCAAGTACAGGGTTTTTTGGGTGCCTCATGCCCTTGTCCCTTTTGGGTGCACTTATCTAAGCTTGAATTTTAAGGAGATGTTCTGGTTGTCCATGTCACCTACCAGGGGTGTTTTTGCACTGGGTTGTGTCTTGTGCTCTTGGTGCATGAGAAAATAAAGTCCCCTCATATCATGCCCTGTGTGCTGCTGTGGGTTTGCTGTTGAGGTCCCAGGACAGCCCGTTCACCTTGCTTATAGCCCCTGGGACTCCAGCACTGCCTGAGACCTTTGTGCCCACACCATGCTTGGCTGGCACAGGTCTGCCCTGCATGGGAGCTGTAGCTCCATCGTTATCTTAGTGGGATGTGTTCAAAAATCTGGCAAACAATGTATTTCCAAGATGAGCTTCAAAAGATGCAGGATTAAATGGTTAAGTAGGTTTAGGCTAGTGTTTCAAGCAAGGCGTATGCTTGAGAAATAATATTTGTATTGGCTCTGTGCTAGCAAATATACAATCAAGAGACAAACCAGAAACTTTTTCTTCCAAGCTGTAGTGCTGCTGCAGGAGGAAGGGATATTTCATTCCCAGGACAGAGGAAGGAGCTTCCCTCATCCAAACTCTGAGCTGTGAAACACTGTTTCAGGCAGAGAAACACGCTAAAAATCATGGAAATATTTTAAAATAATAACACTCAAGTCTCCTATTTCTGTAACACCAGATGAGCAAAATTCCGAGGAAGGTGATGAAAACCATGGCAGTATCTATGGAGAATGAGGGAGTCTGACATCAATTTGCATTTTCCTCACCTGTTCTGGACCAGAGTCTTGCAGGCTGGATTACACCTGCACCATCAAAAACACAAAAGAGCCCCTTAGCCCAAAAAGCGATTTTATTGAGTCATGTAATGATAGCCAAGTGGTGTCTAGGACTGACCAATAAGGTTATAACCTAGATTTCCTTGTGGACTTTTAAACAAGCTTGCCTGGCACTGGATAACCAGAAATTTAAGGCTCCCTCCATTCTAAAAATGTGACGCCATTTCAAAGCAAGAAATAATTCTAAAGAAAATTTGTATATGCTTGATTGATTATCTTATTTTAATCCATATTAAAGCTTTAAGTCTTTAGGTGTGGCTCTTTAGTTCTAACATCTCATAAATTATGGCTATAATGAAGCAGTCATTTATCCAGGGCTGATGATAAATGGCTTGCCCTAGGAGGAACTAAAGAATAGGCAAGTAGATCATTTTCATATTTGGTGAAAACAATATTAAGTACCCAGACCTCAGTGATTGCCCTAATAAATGAATAATCTGAGGTGAGGGGCTTGGCAGTCAGTGTAAAAAATAACCTGAGCTTTCTCTGTCATTTGTCAGGCTTTGCTATGACAGCATGCATTATGGGTAAATGAGCAATCAGCAAGAACTATGTTATGGCTGGGATGTTTTTGAGAAATTTATCATATGCATTGCTTGGTACCTTTAAGACCTTAAGGCTTAATGGCTATAGTGCATGACTGCGAGCGAACACAGGCCTTATTTACCATCCTATGCTTCATTTGCACTCGATCCCCCTTTTTTCCATGTATTAGGGGAATGAGCCTCTGTTAGGGTTGTTTCCCAGACTTACTTTCACTCACACAGGACATTCCAGCCTGCTCCCTGTTAGTTCTAAAGCACTATGATATTTAAGGGATTTTGAGGATACTCTCCCCAGTATGGTAGAGATGTCAATTTATATTTAATGAGCTAAGTCAGTAACACATGGATAGGATGTGTAGGAACAAAACCCAGGGGAAATGCAAGGAAACACAACAAAGCAGTCCTCCAAACACCTCAAGTGCAGTGGGAAATTAGGTGCTGTTACCTCTTAATTAGCCATGAAGTGTTCAGGTACAGAGTGGGGACCACAGCGAAGGGTCTTAGCAGGTGTCTTGGCATGATATAAACCTATTTTTCCAGACTGCTCCCCACAGGAGTGCAGCCCCAGTGGTGTGCTACACAATGCAGTACATGATGGCTCTTGTCTTGTGGCAATATTCAACCTTTTCTGCTCAAAAAGTGCCCACATTGTTCCTTTCTGCTGCTGAAACTTAGTGCTTTATCCAACAACCCTTCTCCAGGTTGATTCAGCTCTTACTGGAAGGGAAGACACAAAACCAGTGAAACTCTTTTTTTTTTTTTTTTTTTTTTTTTTTTTAATCTCCTGCATAATCATCTAATGGGAATATGAGGAGACATCAAATGATGGAGCAGAACTGAGGAGACCCCAGATGTGCCAAGGCACTGGGAGGAGTGGACCAGAGGTGCTGAGACAGCCTGCATGGAAGGGGAGTCCCAGGCAGTGGCCACTTCTGGAAATGTTGACATAAGTGATAGCCTGAAGTGGGCACAGATGTTGAAATCCAGGGCCTGGATTTCTATGAGACTTGTTAGTTGTGACTGAAATGGATAGGAATTTCTCTCTCTAAACAAACACAGATTAGCAGGAAAAGCAGGCGAAGGAACAGCAAGGAAATGTGCTCCCTCGTTAGGCTGAGGCTTGTGAAACAAAGCGTGTCCTGGTGGCACACCTACCTCTTGGTGGCATGAATGTCACTGCTTTTCTCTTAATTTTCTTAAGTTTTTTTTAAAGCAATAGCGATGCAGGGATTTTTTTAAATGCCACGATGTTTTCCATTAGCAGCAAAGATCATCAAGATTAAGCTTTTAGGGGAGTTCTTATATACAGCTTTGTTTTCTACACCTAAGGCCTCATCCTGCAAGGTGCTGAGGATGCTACCGGTGGTTGACAGTCCAGCAACAAGACCAACTTCACTTCCTTTTAAGCTGGGCACTGTTGTTTTAGAAATAGCAGCTTGAATGAGCATGTTTCAGTGGTTTGCTGGATCAGGGCAGAACTACTCAGCATACTCCAGGATGAAGCCCACAAGGAGAACAGTCTTGTTCCTCTCTGCTCCCCTCAAAGTTTGTCCTTCTGCTGATGTACCATCTTCCCTGCAACCACAGCTTGGAATTTTATTCATTTTATAATTATTTTTTTTTTTACTATCATAGAAGAAGGGGATGTTAGAAAATGCTCTGATCTAGCTCTTCTAAAAAATTTAAATGCTGGTCTGCCACGGCTTTCAATATCTCCTTACCTGCTGCCACTTATACCTTTCACTTCTCATTAAGGAAATGAACCCAGAAGATTAAAGCACTCCCAATTTAGCTTTCTAAATAGGAAGTGAAAGTTGAAAGCAGACCAGCTGAGAATAAGCACCACTGAGAACTGCAGCTGGGCTGATGCTATTAGAAAAAAAGAGACCAATTCTTGCTTCTGATCTGTCATTTAAGGAAGCTTGTTTATGTATGGGTCTGACATCAGATGAATATGTAGTGACCTTTCTCATTGAGATGAAAGTTTGACTTTAGACCGATCAGGTATCACATCACTAAATACTAAGAGTTTTATAAAAGTAAGGCAACCATCCTGTCTAGAAACAAGTTCATCTTTGTGGAGCCCATTTAATATCCCAGAGATCTGCACAGGGTTGGAGCCCGAGATCAGAGAGAGCAATTTCAAACCTTCTTAATTCTGGGAGACTCAGTTTGGATCCTGACACACAAATTTGAAGACCCAGAGGGTGAATGGAGAGGAGGGCAGAGGGAGGTGGAAAGTTCCTGAAGTGCATCCTTATAACTTAAGCTTGTTTGTAATGTCTGGCTGCAGTGCTCATTACAGTGGCTTCCTTATACCTCTGTATCTGTTCAGAGTTGATGAAGCAAGTAAGAACCTTTCAGGAGCTGTGGGTAAGATCCTTGGGGAGCATGACTTGGAAGCAGCACCAGAGGACACTTAGCAGGAAGGAAATCACTGCAGGTTGTCCATGAGGCATGGACAAACACAGCAGAGGGTTCCAGGAGCTCAGCTGCTCCAAGACATCTCTTTTTGTATCCATCTGCATAGAGATGGATAAAGAAATTAAATAAAGTGGAATAAGTCTAACACTTCGCAATATACCTTGGGTTTACTCTTTGCTTAGTTTCAAAACTAATTGTGAGTTGTAAACATGCCCTTAAAATCCTTTGCATAATCAAGTTCCAAATGTCTAATGCTTATTCAGATAGGCAACATTTATATACCTTTTTCTAATGTCCTGATCTATGTGTTTGACATCTACAGACCCTAATATTAAAAGAAAACAAAAATACAACACAGAGTCTCATTAGAAATGTTAACCTTCAGCTGCATCTGTACATATAGTTTTCATAGGTATCTTGCTACCCTTATGCCCCACCCCTGGAGGTGTTCAAGGTCAGGCTGGATGGGGCTCTGAGCAACCTAGTCTAGTGGGAGGTGTCCCTGCCGTGGCAGGGGGGTTGGAACTAGATGATCTTTAAGGTCCCTTCCAACCCAATCTGTCCTATGATTCTATTATACTTTTTCTTGAATTTATTTAATAGCAAAGTCTTAAATTGAAACCACAGTAGTAGGATTCACTTCCTAGTGTTCTCCACATGGGATGTGGATGATAACTCTTCAACCTGGACTATGTTGTGTTCTGAGTGATCTCTGTTTATACTAGAGTTTGTTACGAGTATCAGTTTGCTCTAAATAGGTCGCTTTTAAATAACTCCTGACAAAGAAAAGGAAGGTCTGAATACACCACGTATCTTTTATTGCTTAATTGTTTACAATGATCATTAATAATAGAAAAGACTGCCTACAGAACCCCTCCCTAGTAAAATCTAGGAGCATTGGTATGGCAGAATTTCTCAGTTTGATGTGACTCTATCTTTGACAGTTCTCCTAAGGTAGGTTATTTTGGAGAAAACATATGTTTCCATTTTCTCTCCCTCGGCTTCCCTTTTAGTCCCCAGGCTCCACTAGGGTCACAGCAACATTAAGGCTTTTGTCACTGTGATTAATAGCTCTTTAGATCATCTTTAATTCACTCACTAATGACTGAGGGTCTTTCTGCTCTCCAAGTAATCGCGTGATGTATGAGCCGATAGTACACCTTGTGGCAGAGGTGAAAATCATTCAGGCAATGCAAATATTGTCACGGGGACAAATGTTTTCCCTGTTAATAAAAATTAATGAATTCTACCCAGGAGCTAGTTAAAGAAGCTCTGGTGAGAGAGATGCAAACACAAACAAGTTCTTGCTGCTTGGAACCATTAATTCAGTCTTTCTAGATATGTGAGGATAATTATTATTAGTATTTCTGCATCTACATAATAGATGAGACAGTGGCAGGTTGATTTAATTATACAAATGCATTGCACTGCAGGTAGATCTGTCAGTTATGTCCATGTGCTGGTCTTCACTTGAGAGCTGTTATTTTGTTTTGCCATGATTATTCCATGGGTTTCAACACTCTAAATAAGCAAATTCCAGTTCCAGGCTGAAATCCTTACTTGTAACCAAGAACCGCCTTGGTCAGGATGTCATCCCTGTAAAATGATGCAAAGATGTTTACTTTTTTTTTTTTTTTTTCCCAAGCCCCTGTTGCACATCATAAAAGGTTGATAAAACAGGCTGGAAATTAATTGCCTGGAAGAGCAGGAAATGCTTTGAGTATCATATTATATTTATTGCACGTGTATAAATAATGATAAAACTGCTTCATCCCTCGGCCAGGTCACTTTTTGGGGTGGCTGTTCCCATCGTGACCCTTTCCCTCACCCTGGGCTCAGGCTTCAGTGTGTGAAGCCTTTGGAAAGGTGTGTTTCTGATTTACCAGTGAAGCACACACCATGCTTGATGCTGTTGTCTTTTTGTTTCATTTTGATAGTCACCACTTCTTTCTTATGATGACAAAAAGCTATTGTCTCAGTGGAATAAATATTTCTGAATTACTTCCCAGTCCCAACCCTATCATTTACATCTTAGAACAAGAAAACAGTAAACTTTTAAAAGACATAATTTTACCTCTTCACAGTGCTTATCTACAAAGGAACATATTACTGAGGGGGGGAAAGAGCTCTAGTTGTTACTATTATTTCTGGTAGACACCCAAGGAGAGTAGCTAATTTGTTCTTCGTTAATGCCAAGGACAAATGAAAAAGCAAGGACTGAATTATGCATTTATTTCCATTGTGCCTCTAACATGGGCTTCCACTCCCCATCATCCTCCAAAAGAATTCCCAAACCTTTGCTGTGCATTTCATGTGATACCACAGGGTGCAATAATATGGTTTTAAAAGAAGATGAATTTAGTGGTGAATCTTAATCGAAGGCAGAAAATTACATGCAGCCCCCCTGCTGAAAGGAGGATGGACAGTTGGCTACAATCAGAGGGGTTTTTTTGCTATTGCTCAACAATAACCTTTCAGTATTAGTTCATAGAGACCTGGGCAAAAACTTTAGAGTCAAATTTATTTACAATTTGAACATTGTTTTCAACCTGGGTGTGATGGCATTTCTTTGAATTGTGCCAGTCGTCTCCATTTTGTGATGAGTTGAGCCAGTCTTGGACTTTAGCTTGAATTGTGGGTAATTGGAGATGAAATTTCCAGCCTGTCCAGCCCCTTGCAAAATGAAAGGTATATGGAGCTGACCTTTCAATTATTAGCACATGAGTTTATGCAGCCAGGTCCTCCTTTTGACAGCTAAATGCCACAGGGCCCAGGCTCAGCCCCTTGGGGTTGAAGGGCATTTTCAAATGATTCACTGGGCTTTGAATGTGTCCCTTACAAAGGTTTTGCACTCGCATAAACCCCAAAGCACTTGGATTTGAAATTAATAGATTTTTATGTGAAAACTTCTCTTCAATATAGAACATATAAATATTCAATGGAAAAGATTTTTAATTTTTCTGTTAGAAGAAATGTTTGACCCTTGTCTCAAAATGGTAAATTATATTGTCTTATATATATATAGTTGATATTAAAATATTAAAAGAACTGCTATATTATACAATGCATATTCCTACCAAAAAGTATAAAGCAGCATTCAAAAATGCATTGCAATACTGGAGACAGAGCCAATTTTGTTCCTACAGAATAACTGTGGAAAGTTAAGGATGACTCTCCAGTACGTTTCTGGAGATGTAACAATGACGTATTTGGGAAAATCAAAATCTGGATTTCACAGCTCACGTCTAAGTTCAGAAAAACAGACTATATTGATTAAAGTTTGTTTAACAGAAAATAAAAATATTGGGAAGGATTTCTTACTGCTCCCCAGTGATAAATTGCTGCAATGTTTTCTTTTATTATCACCCTGCTAGTCCTCTACTGCTCAGCCCCTAGTTAGGCATCTAAATAAGATCCAGATTTGCCAAAGTGCTCGGGAGTCAGGAGTTTCCACCGGGAGACTTTTTCCTGAACTTCCAGAAGAATTAGGTAACGGAGACTGCCCGTTCGGTGTCACAGCGGGAACCAGTCTGTTTGGCAGCCTTCACCTGAAAGGTTTCAATTTTCTGGGTGTTGTTGCTTCTGCAGTTTCAGGGATGTCTATAGAATAGTGTAGCTATTTCTGTATCACCTCTTGCTGGAGAGCTCGTGCTTTTGGTAGTGGTTGAAGTGAGACAGGGATGGAATCCATCCAGAAAGACACTGTCTTAAAATACCTGAACCTCTCCTGTGATTTTGGGTGGTTGAATGTCAACCACTTGCCTTGACACTGAATTACAAGCAGGTAGAACCGTCATTGCTGGAATCATGTTACCAGAGTTTTACTAGAGTATAATCTGTCTTTACAAACATTTTTATATTGTTCTGGTGGACAGTTGTAACTCTGTCAAAGGTTGGATGTTAATACATATGCATGCGTTAATTACTAGTAAGGGAAGAGCTTTGCATTAGGGCAGCACTTTGTCCAGCCATGTAGCATTACTTCCCTGTGAAGAACCAAGTCACCCAAAAGAGCCTCAGGGCACACCTGGCAGGTTTGTGTTTTTGAATTTCTTGCTGATTTTCATATCTTTGAGCTTAGTTTCTCTTATTCAGTTTCTTCCAGTGCAGCTCTTCTCTGTGTGGAGAAGAAATGATTCCATATTGCAGAAACTAAACTGGCTCAGTGCAGAGTAACTTCACTTGCCTCCTAATCAGTTTTTGATGGGAAAAGCTGAAGAGGGAAACCAGTAGGACTTTTCCAATCCCTCCCTCTCTTCATTTCTCCTTCAGGCTTGAAGAGCTGAAGCCCAAAGGTCATCCATGCTTGGGCTTTTGTAGGATAAAAACCACCCTCCTGCAAATGGAGCAGTTGTTTCTCCACATTCAGGTCAATAGGTAGCAAATAGATGCAAGAAAAGGAAGGCTGAGAATTTCATTAAACCACTTTGAAAAATAGATTTAAAGAATTATGTTAGAAACTGGTCACTATACATTGTATAGGATGTGAAGGATTTATATTGGATGACTGTCTAATCTTCCATGTAAGTAGAACTTCTTTGGCCTTATTTTGACCTGAAGTAATAAAGAAGGAAATGAAAGCAAAGGTAAACTTAAAGTATTGTTTTACTCTAAATGCTTTCAGTAAAGGGCCTTGTTATCTAATGATTGGTACTAGACGGCTGGTATAAATCGTGTTGTTTGTTCTCTGCACTCATGGCGAAGGAAAGCAGAGGCAAAAGGAAATCAATTGGAACTAGCAGGTAACAAATGACCAGTCTTAGGCAAGCATAGCAGATGGGGAAAATAGAGTTGTGGGCATACATTATTAGGAAACGCAGTCGTGACTTTTCTCCATTATTTAGGAAACGCAGCAAATAATGAATATTTTTGATGGACAGGGCAGCTCAGACAATTAAGATGGTGCAAGTGTTTAAATATTGAGTCAAGTTTTCAATGCTTTCTTAGAAGGGGTTTTTTGCCCTTAATCCTGAATTACCGGTATCAAAAGGGGAACCAGAAGGTGTGACAGCAGCTTTTGTGGAGATAGGTCCACTTCATGCCATCTCCCCAAGGAGCGTGCTGATGAGGCCAGGCAGTACGTGGTTCAGAGACAACTCCATAGTTGCCCAGGAGTTTGGGAAATATTCTGGAAATTTTGTGCCAGACTGAACCCTGCAGAGTGGCTACAATGTTGTCAGAGCTGAATGTAGATGAGGATAAATTCCAGTAACTTTCTGTTTGGGGACTTCTCTCTTTATTGATAGGTCTTTATAGGTCTTTGAAGACCATCCAGACCATGTCACAAGGGGCCTCTGTTTGCTCTGTCCCCTCTGGACAGGGCCTGATGTTCAAGGTTCTCTTTGGCTAGCCTGGTTCTGGGTTTGCCCTTCCACTTCCACTGTGCTCGCTTGGCTTCTTTGAGAGTCCAATGGTTGGTCTGAGTTTCTAGCCTTCTATGTGTAAGCGTGTGTGTAGGTAACAGGGAAAGTTTGCTTTTTCTTTTCTTTCTCATTTTTATCAGAGCATCTGAACAATATCCTCTGTATGTTGCCACAGTGTATTAGTTCTGCAAGCAAATCTGAAAGTGCTACAGAGGGGACACCCTAACACCTTGAAAAGTATCAGTAAAAACTGCTGAAAGCATTAAAAATAAATGAATCATAGGGTGAGAACTAGCATGACAGGTAAATAGGCACGACATAAAATGCCTCAGGAATCCATGGGATATTTGCAGGTACAAGGGGGCTTCTAAGCCATGGTTCATTTACAATGTCTGGTGCCTCTCGCTGGGAAGGATTTCTAATAGATTCAAGGAGCCTCCAAGCTTTTAGTAGGTTTTGGGAGAAGAAAGGCAGCTCTGTGAGGGAAAGAGGTTTGATTTGTTTACAGAGAAAACTCTGCAGTCACGTTTCATATTGTGTCCCGCTCAGAAGAACAACCAAAGGCTTTCATGCTGTGGAGGAGATGGTGTTTCCACAGCCACAGCTATTGTATGGAAACACCATCTCCTCTGCGGTGTGAAAGCTACCTGGAGATGGGCTGCAGCCTCCTAGAAAGCCTCTGCTCCATCAGGAAAACATTTGTGTTTTACAATTAGATGCTGGGTTGTGTTTTGTTTTTTTTTACTGCCCCGGATCTGTTCCAGCCTGTGGCTGCAGCAGTGTCTGCATGGTGGAGTTTTGCCAAAAGCGAACAGCGTCGAATACTCTGTTTTACTGTAACAAGTGCAGAGGTGAATGAGTGCTGTCAAGAAAGCACCGTGAATGCTCTTTTCTGTTATTAACTGAATTTATTATTTTGCTGGTAAAAGTTAACAGCAGAAGGCGAACATTAATTTAACATCTGCATGAACTTGTGCTGGAAATGTTTGGGGGCTCATCAGGTCGGGGGTAGAAGCAAGCTTTGACTGCCCGTTGCTAAACAAAACAGCTAAAATCTCAAATATTTCCAGTCAGTCGTGACTTTAAAAATATCCAGAAGCCTATTTGAGTAGGGGACACGTAAAAGAATATCATAATCTGCTCGGGCTATTATGTGAAACAGAAACACGTTGAATAAATCGTTGCCTGAACTTATTCACCCAGCTCCTGCTAGTCTAGCACCATGGGCTTGTGACACCTCAGTGGTGTAAAGCAATGTGCGTGGCCTCCTCTAATTGCACTTCAGCCCCAGCAGTAGCTGGGATGTTGGATAAATGAATGTGTTTTTATTTATCTTTCATCAACAGCTCTGAGCATCTTGCTTGGTTCATAATAGGCAAAGAAATCGTAGTAGGTGTTTCACTGCTTGGATTTTTCAGCCAAATCCTCAACATTAAGAAAATCACTGCCACAGCGTGCTCTTTACACAGAGGAATATTTAATTCACTTTTCTCATCAAGAACAAAGTTCTTCATTTGTCCTGGCAGGATTCAATGGAGATGCCCTCCTAGAAGGGTGCAAAAAGATAAAACCATCCACTTAATCTATTTAAACCTCCAAGCTCTGAGAGTTGACGGAGTTCTTCAGCAGCTTAGAATTAAATAACTAAACCAAGCTTTGACGTGGCTCTAGGGCAGGTTCTGCATGAGCCCTCCACCCTTCCTAAAAAACTTTCACATGCTGCTTTGAATGAGGCCTAATTCTGAACCCACTACTGGGTGTACAAAATACCCCAGCCTGACTCAGGCAGGGAGATGCCAAATGCAAATTGCCCTAATTGATGATGAAAGGCAAAGTGAGCAGATGTAATTATTTCATTAAAATATCTAAGGTGGGGTTATTAGTGCTGGAAAGTAACTTCTTTGAGGTATGGGAGGTTTGACTTGACCATGTCCTCTCACCTCTGTCTGTGGGAGAGGGGACTCTTTCCTTTTAGATTTTAGACAGCGTTGCCCAGAGGATGTTCAGACATCAGAGGTGGCTTTTTCATAGAGAAACTGGTTTGCAGTGCTGGTTATTTTAGGGACTGAATTTTCAGAATGTGGCATTGACTTCACTGAGGTTTGGGGTTTTTAGTTGTTTTTGGTTGGTTTTGCTTTTTTTTTTTTAAATTACAGAAGCAAATAGAAATATTCAAATCAGATCACACTAATTAGTAAAACTAATTATGTTTTCCCAGGCATCTCTCTTCTTGCTTATTCTGCAGTGAAAAATCATTTGCTCATGATGTAAAACAGGAGAAAGGAGATTGCCATGACAATTAGCAGTAATTAATGAGAAGCTTTGAATTGCTTGGTGTTAACCTCAACATCTATTAGCAGGCAAGGCTTGGATTTGCCCACCAAGGGGTACAGGTACAAACCCCTTCCCTCCTGGAAGGGAAGGGAAGAGAGATGGGAATAGGACAACAAATTAAAATGGTTTAACCTATTCTTTAGTGAATGTTAGAAATAGTCATGTGCACCTGCTGCAGATTCACATCTGTCATCATATTTGCTACGAGTAAAGTGATACTGATAAGTGTTTTAATTAAAGGGAATTTTTAACCCTTTAGGGCATATTTAGCTTGACTTGAATAAATGCATGATCACTGCAGCTGCCTGTAAGATGTTATTTATTTTCTACAGAAGCCTGTTATGTTTCAGAATTTATTTTTGCTTCACACTCAAATGAAAATAAATTCTAAAAAGCTTCCAAAGAAAGGGAGCCATATAAAAAAAATGACATTTTTAAAATATCAGTAAGATCAAGCTTCTTCAAAGAAAGGCCTTTTTAAGGAAAGGTTCCTCCCTGCCCTGAGACACAGACACATACATACACACATATATGTTTATATGACATAGTCCATCTGGATTCAGAACTCAGAAATAAAATCTTTTTGGCTGAAAATATTTTCAGCAATGATGAGTTCCCAAAGATGTTCCTATTTAGGTTAAATAAAGATGATTAAAAACACTAGGTCAAGCTCAGCCAATTGCATTTTACAGCTTCTCCCCACACTGCTGGTCGCCCACATCCATGGCACATGTGAAGTTTGTATGACAGAGCCTGATAATAGTGCAACAGAGAGCACCAATGACATCTTGCCCCATGTCATCAATCAGTAGTTTGCCTTTAACAGCAGAGAGATCAGAATTTAATCGATGTATTTTGGATTGGCCCATAAAGTACTCCAAAGTATTTTGCATCATTTGAGATCCTGTGTGGCCAGTAGGTAATATTCGCATTTAGGGAGGTTTTCCTTTGGAAATATTTAGATGTGAAGTTGTGAGCCACACGACCAGCTCCTTCCTTAGAAGTGACATGTGGAAGAGTTGAGAAACAGATTCATCTTCTGCACTGCTGCTTCCCTGTAATTGCTTCCTGAGAGCAACTTGTCCTGGATGTGATTTCTGCAGCAACGTGGGAGGAAGTCACATTTAACCCACTGAAAGGGGAGATGCTGCTTTCAATTCTCCTCTTGCCCCTGCTTTCTCTCCTGATTTATGGATTAATTGTATGCTTGCTCTCGACACAACTTTGTGTTGATCTGTCAGGGTGGCTGGGATGATATCTCCTGTTCTGAGGCTGCTTGGTGTTAGAGTTGCACCGTCTCTAATTGAACAGCTGATGATTGATAATTGAATACAAGAAGAGGCTAAAAAGCTTGGCTTGTTTAGCGGAGGAAAACGAAGGCTCATAGAGGTCGTGACTGATACTGAAGGTGATAAACACAACCAGCAAACCATTTAAGCTAAAGAACAATGCTGGAACAAATACAAATGGGCAATAAAGTGCCCATGAATATTCTGAGCCTGGAAATGAGCTTTCTAGCAATAAGAGGGGTAAAAGAGGATCACCTCCTCTGCCACCTATTTAACATGCTGGTAGAGCTGTATGAAAGGTGCCCCCAAACACAACGTTGGTGTTCCAGCATCCTGGTGGACCAGGCCATCATGAGATCAATGCTTTTGGTGTTGCATTGATGTTTGTAACACCTTTTGCTGTGGATAAGGAGGATTCACCTGTTTTGTTGGTTTTTATGTGCTTGAACAGGAACGCTGTAAAGGATAAAAGTATCTCAAGACAAAAGGCAATAAAGAAACCCATTTTAGTATCTTCCCTCTCCTTTCTGTTGCTGCCAGACTTTCTGGATCTCAAGTTGAACGTGGCAGACCAGGGGATAGGAAGCTGACCCCTTGTAAGATTGAAATATTTGACATTGAGAGCTGGTGGGGTAGAATAAATTATGGAGACCCTTTGTCTCAAGAAATTTCATTCCTGAGCATCATGTTGTTTTACTCCTGTGATGTACGACCTATTTTGCTATATTCTCCACTCAGCTGGGGGAAATGATGCTAGAGAGGTGCTTTGTGTGAGGGTCTGTCGTTTTGTCTCAAGCTGCGATGCCAGAGTTCTGTGCTTGATGGTGCTCAGTCCTCGCTGTAATAATTTTGCTTTCAAGAACTGGCATTTTCAAAAACATTTGTTAGCCTCATTTTTCTTCTACTGACCTGAACAGTAAACCCTGAGAGTGGAGTTAGCCAAGGTGGCTCACTTTTGAGATGCCTTTTCCATACCCAAGGACTCTGGGTCAGTCCTTGCTTTGTCTCCATGTACCTCTGAGCTGTTCCATATTGTCCAGTGCTTTCTGTCACTGCTTTTAAAGTAGTTTGTTACGGGAGTTTGAAAGTGCTTCGCAGCATTTAATCTAATCAGTGAAAACTTCCTCATCCCATTATTTGGGCAATTTTGGGGGAGGAGTAGTTGTTTTCATTTGGGTTTTATGATTTACACTTTATTTTTATGGAATGTTTGTTCAGGGGGAGGATTTTTCATTACTTTCCTTTGTAGTGATTGTTTTGTACTTTCTTGGGATAAAATCGGCTCTTTTGAAGGTCCGTGTGCTTACGTGCAAAATATTGGCAGATCCCTGAGTCTGAGGAATGTGGTGGAAACCATAGTGCATCCTGTGCTTTGATTCCTGCAGATCTCCCTGTGCTGGTCGTGGTTACGAAGCAGAGTTTCTCGTTTCTATCAATGTCACCTTCTGCAATCACTTTTTATTCGTATCAAACTTATCAATACCCTCTATGAGCTGATTCAGTTCTACTCCAAACTGGGTTAAATTAGCCCTGAATCAGGGCTGTAAATGCCATGAACAACTCTACTGATTTTTTGTAATTTTCCTAGTTTCATCAGGAACAGTTTGGTTTGGTTGCCCAGCTGTGTGGTTTTCTGGACTCCTACCATGGGCAGGATAGGTGCTCAGCACCTTAGGGAGCCAGGCCATGAGTAAATAACGAAATAAAAGATTTCCTCTTTCTTTATATTTGTATTCCTATACGCACACACACGTTTTTATATATATACATGTATATATATTAAAAAATGTCCTGGATGTATTTTCTTCAGTAAACAGTAGGACAAGGATACCTTTGCTGCTCATGTGCCCTGTTCAGTTCTTTGCACTTAGTGCGTTTAACTCACTAAGAATAAAATTGCTTTGCTCACATCCCTAAAACTGGATTTAAGTGATAATGAGCATGAAGATTTTATGGTTTGATCTTTGTTTTCTTTCTAAGAACTAAAATCTGCCACCAGTGATAATCTGTATCGCCCTCCTTGGTACGTTTGCCAGCAGAGTTCATGCTGCAGCTCAACTAGTTGGAAGTCGTATTTTGAGTAGCTTGTAGGTTGGGATTAGAGAGAAAGGTATTTTGTTGTTGTTGTTGTTGTTCTGGGTAGTGCATGTTAATTTGTCTAAGATCCCTTTCCTATTTATTTTTATGGTTGTTTCTTTTCTGCGAGATAATTTACAAGATTACATCTTGTTTAAATTTCCCCATTGTATGTGTGTCTTTAGCCTGTTTTTCTGTGTGTTATTTTCAGGGGAAGTGGAGGGGGAAAAGAGGAAAAAATAATCCTGCGTCACTGAAAATAATAAGAGCTTTGAGTGTTGTGATGTGTGCTCTGTATCATCAGGTGGCTCTTTTGCACTGGGAGAAACAGCATTTGAAAACATGATATCCAGCAGGATCCCTTCATGGGGTTAATGCTTTGAATTTTGCTGTTCTTCATCCCTACTTTCCCAGCGATACATCAATTTGCAAACTCTGGCA
The DNA here is from genome assembly GCA_013401335.1 of Brachypteracias leptosomus. NCBI lineage: Eukaryota > Metazoa > Chordata > Aves > Coraciiformes > Brachypteraciidae > Brachypteracias > Brachypteracias leptosomus. Next base: position 1,371,324 of record VYZX01007750.1, on the reverse strand, counting down.
AAAGTGTGATTGTGCTTGAAACTCATGAGTTAAACTCCTCCAAAATGGAGACTTTTTAAAGAAATCCCACGGTATTCAACAGTGTGTGCTTTTGTGTACAGCAAAACCCTCACACCAGGCTGATAAAGCAGCACTTAGGGGATTTTTCTCCTTCCTCCTCATCAGCCTCTTGCACTTTAAGGCCCAGCTTCACTTTATCCATCTCACAGTCTGCGGGTCTCTGTCACTGGTGATGAGAACAGGACACTGGGGTTTCTGCACCTTGGACTCTTATTCTGCAGCAAGAAGCTAGAAAAACACATTCACTTCTTACTGCTGGCACAGAGTAGCTGGTTTTGACTTTCTCAGGCAGCATCCAGATTGTGTACTAGTTACTTAGGGCTGTCAGATCACTTAAAGCTCACCTTTTGGTGCGTTTTTTTCCCCAGGAAATAAGTTATGACAAATCTGTAAGCATCTATTCTCCCCATCGCCATCACACGTTGCTCTGATTGTGGTGTAAACACCACTCCTTGGGATGCGCCAGCATCACAGACCTCCTAATTTGTTGCACTTGGGGTTTTTTGGTAAATATTCTCTTTGTGGATATTAAATAGTAAACAGATGTCCATCAGAAAACATGCTTTATAGGCACTCTTTTGTTTGACAGAACTTTGAAGAGTGGATATGTATTGCCTGGTAGCATTTATTTGTTTGAATCTATTTTGACAAATCAGAAGCAAAAAAAAATAAAAATAAAAAAGGGCTATCACCAAAATTGCAATTTATATTGCAAGTCATTATATTAGCCAGCCATTCCCAGTCTCTTATTTAGCTTAGAATTGTATAGTTGCACAATTACCCTCTGAACACGTGTACATGCAGAGATGCGTGTCCCTATGCTGGGTGAATGGCAGGTGTCTCACTGGTCCCTAAAATGGTTACCCTAAATAAAATCTGGCTTTTTTGCATCAGGTGGGCTTTGGCCACTGATTTTAGTAGATGTGGATCACAACCTTCTAGTGTGGCTCAAGTCCAATAGATTCCCCTTGATTTTGTCAAGAGTGGGGAGCTCTATGTGAACCAAAATCTTTTACTCAGGCATCTGATTCTGGCTGAAACTTCATGTCTGTTTTAATGGCCTCTACTTTAAACTTGCCAGATGACTTTCTAATCTTCAGAACTGTTTTTGCCACTTCTTCTGTTAGTAAATAACACTGCAGAAGAGCAGCTCTAAACCAGGGAAGAATCACAGAGGGGAGCTCTTATCAATATATTTCCTCGGCAAAAGCTTCATGTGGCACCTCTGGAATCAATAGGAGATTTGTCATTGATTTCAGGAGGAATACCTTGCTTGAAAAGAAGAATCAGGCAAATCCCCTCCTCTCCCTATATTTGATGTATAGTACAGGATACACAGTTTTCTCTGGTGCTTCCCAAGTTTGTAATTTGTATTTCACCTTAATGCCACTCTATGAATTTATTGGCAGCCAGAAGCACTCCATCAGGATTATAGAGTCTTGCCTACCTTTTGCTGGTTATAACATTTTATCTTATTTTATTTTTAAAGGAGTGTTTAGTTATTTTTACCTAAGTGCCACACGGCTGGGTCGGTACCAGCCTGCCACCGGAGCAAAGTCATATTTTTAAGAGATTAGGAGAATACATCAAAACTCTGCTAGTGTTTTCATGGATGGGGGCATATTTGGTTAAATAGATGTTTATCTGGGAAAGTCATCATCTGGCTAGCAGCATACTGAATGTTTCTAAGCAGCTAACTTATGTATACTAAACAAATTTGGTTTGGCTGCAGCTAGAGCTGCCCTGTGGAAATTCTCAACATACATTTGTTTGATTGAGCTGTCATTTTCAGTTGATCTGCTGATGATCTGTGTCACTTTGTTTAAATGTCCTGGTGGGGTTTTTTTTATACAGTGCAAACCCAGTCCGCTTTCTGTGATGGATTAAATTGAGGTGAAATTCGAGAGTTACTCCTGTTTTCGATTTCTGTGCTCTGAGACAGGTGGGCTGCAATGACAAAGAGCTTCACACACAAACACATTAAACCCAAAATGGAGTGGATGCCCTTATGATTTAAAACATCCGTAGATGTGTCAACTACCAAATGCTCCCGTTCAAAGAAGTTGCTGGGATTTGCACTTTAAACAACAAATGGTATTTATTTGGCCTACCCCGTTCAGCTAAAATACCTGGACAAAACTGATGTGGAGCCCTATTTCTCCTGCAAAATTCCCTGTGGGTGCATAAGTGCTAAGGGTTTGGCCTCTGGTGAGCGAACACAAGGTTAACCCCAAGATGAAGTCCCTGTGGAGCAGCGTGGAATGGAAACAGTCTCTTCTACATGGTGGGAGTCTGCCAGCCCAGTCTGGGAACCGGGCAGCATCTCTGGTGGTCTCAGCCCTGCAGACATGCTTTTTGGAGCCATTTTCTGATAGGCCAAAGCTCCTTTCAGACAGCAGCACTCGGTTCAGGTTTTCGAGGTTTTGGGTAGTATTGCTCAAGCTTTGGGTTATCAGTTGTGCTCCTTCGAGGATGGTACGTGTGAGATCCTGGTGCTCCCACTAGCCTTGGTGAGGAGCAGTAATGGTTTCAGTGGGGAAGTGGGATGACATGGAGCAAGGAGGGGCACAGCCAGCTCTGAGCTTGGTACCTGGGAGAGGAATCCCATAGCCAGGCTCAACCTGGTGCTCAGCCCTTAAAGCCCTTTCCTCCAGCTGCCCTTTCCATACCCCTGTCCAGAGCTCTCGCTAAATGCAGCTTTTCCCCATACCCAATGTGGCCTCTTGACAAGGTTCACCAGGTTTCAGTCTTTGCTTTGGAGGTCCTTGAAGGCTCACTTTGCTGGTCTCCAGCTTGTCCCACATGGGCTGTGGTCCGTACATGAACTGCCAACTAATGCTCTGCAGGGCAGCCAGGCTGTGGCTTTGTGGGAAAGCACTAAGGAATGCCAAGTCTGGACAACGTGCTTATTTCCTACACTTGCCACTGATTTGGTTTGTGACTGTGGCTTGATCATGTTCACCCACATGGCTGCAGTCTGCCCACGGGTGAGATGGAGGCACAGTCGTGCACTGAGAGCTCTTTCAACACATCTTCCCAATAATACTTGTATTTTTTTCCTCTGACATGCCTGGAGTTACTCATGGCCTTACCCAACTTGCTGAATTGAGGTTCACAGGAGTGTGGAGAAGGTTAGCTAAATACCAGTTTGATGCCTGCTTTGAAAAGTGCTTTAGGAAGAGTTGCTTTTATTTAACTTCAGCTGCTAATGAACTTACCGGGGGAAGTTTAAAATGCAGTTTGTTGCTTCCACTTCTACGCTCAAAAAAATCTCTTCGGTGAGCAGCAATTTCATTGCTGCTGCTTGAGCAAGTGCAGCCTGTGCTGCTCCTGATGTTCTCTGCTCCCCCCATACAGACTCTGATTCTATGGTGAAGGGTATCTGGCAGAAGATCTTTCATGACCACTTATGGCTTTGTGAAGTGTGACAGTCTAGCTTGAACATTTCTGAGCATTTTGGAAAAAAGGGAATTCAAGTCGTTCTCAGAACAATATTAGGAAAAGTCACATTATTTTCTTCAAATAAAAATGGCTTGAGGAGTATATTTTTTGCTCAAAGGCTCCATCAATTCCATGATTTAGGACATGTCTCTCTGTATATATATAATATTATATTACATATACATTTTGTATACATACACTCTTGTCATTATAAACAGTACTTAAATCCCTGTCTGTAAACATAAATAGATATATACTTAAGCACTCTTTATAACAGAAGATTAGTCTGTAGTGACATAGTAAGTAGAATTGAAGTGTGTAACAGCCACATGTTATTTTGAGCTTGTAGGGTCCTCTGAGATGCTTTGGGATGGAGAGCGCTGCCTGGGCCAAGGTCTCTAATGGCGCAGCATCCAATTACACTAAGGCTGAATCTGCTCCATTAAGTGCTATGTATTTATTTAAGCTGTCATATATCAGCCTGCACATGAAAACAATAGAGCTTGTGAAGATTGCCAGTTTGAAAGGAGGGGAAAAAAAAGAAAAAAAAGATTATTTTTCAAATTTGCTTCCAAGTTACTGGGATGAACCAGAAGCTTTCAGAGTGCTGATTTATTGCTCTCTGCTAGTGGCTCACCAGGACCCCTCTGCTTCTCCAACATCAACAGCTCCATAGAAAGTGATACAAGGTGTATGGAACAAAAAGTGGAATAAATTACATTAGCAGTTAACTTTCTTTACAATTACTACATATCAATAAATATCTACAAAATGTTTGAGGCTTTGACCAGGAAGCCATGTAAAATAAACTGTAGTGTTACTCTTTTTCTTTTTTTTTCTTTTTTTTTTTTTAAAGTCAAAATAGATCTAACTGATGTTAACTGTTTCACAGCAGGGGTCTCGTTCTGGTTTCACACTGGTGTCACTGTTGATTTTGGAGGGGGGATGTGATCAGAATAAGGACTGTCACTCCTCCCACCTTACAACAGGCTACTGGTGCTAGGAGAACACTTGGCATTTCCATACTGTCCTGCTTTACATCTTCAAGGCACTGGGGAGAGATGAGCTATTCACCATGGGGCTCATCTGAGGCAAATGAGATAATATGATCCCACTGAAGAAATGGGAAACCCAAGGGGGAATGGGAGAATTTGTTACTGGAGAATTTTGTAAAAGCAACTGAGTGTGCAGTGCCAGAGCTACTCGTTCCCAGCAGAAGCAGAGGCTCCATGGTCTGATAGACCAGGGAGATGACAGCCCAGGAGCTCTTTCCTTTTAGTCCTGTAGTCCTGTGTGTTGAAATATCTTCTTGATCTTTTCTTTTTTTAACTAGTTTGTCTTGAAAACCTCTATTCTCTGCTGGTCAAAAACTCCATAATGGTTTCTGCGTCTGTAACGTCTATGCCCACAAAGCTTTGGCTTGCATGGAGGTCTCCAAACACATGAGACAGGGGCACCATTGGTAGTTGGGTTCCCGGTCCCCAAGAGCTGCATGGGAAAGGTTTTCCCTGTGAGAGCAGCAATGCAGATGAGTGTAACCAGTTTTGCTAATTTTCCCCCAAAGAGGAAAAGGAGTGAACAGAGCGAGGTGTTGCTCTGTGTCCAGGTGAAGGGCGTAGCAAAGGGTATTTTTTGGCTGAGGTTGCAAATACTTGTTAAAGAGGGAGCAGGCACTTCCTGACGTTGCCTTGGAGACCACCATCAAGGATGAGAAGCAGGAGTGGAAAACTCTTAGATAGTGTTGAAAACCTCAAAGCAGTCAACCCACAGAGAGCTTACCCTTCAGAGACGTGCTAGGTAAAAATACAGCCAGACACACACTCCTGGAGAGGTTTCTAAATTACATCAGGAACAATTTTATAGGAAAGAGGTGACAACATCCTGGTTTCACTTAATTTCTGCAAACACTTTTCCTTTTAAAACAAGTCTGGTTGCTCAGCAAAACTCTCAAAGCTGTAATATTTGGGGTTAGGAATTTTTTTAATGTTTTCCTTTTCTATAATTTTTTTCTTTTTTCTTTTTTTTTTTTTTTTTGTAACAACGTGGAAAAGGAAATGAAGCAGTTCTGAGAAAAGTAGGAAGAGAAAGAAATGGGAAAGGGGAGAGAAAGCAAAGAGTTTTCAAGGGACAAACTAACCTCTTTTCAGATGCCATCCCATAGCAGAGGATATGGGCAGGACAGGAGGAGGGAGCTGTGGTCACTGGCTGTGGGGCAGTGCAGGATCCTTCAGCCAGGCTGAAGAGATGCATGAACACTCTGGTGATGGAACTGTCAGGTCCTCATTTGATCCCCGTATAAGTGGCTTGATTTTCAGCATTTCCCCCCATCCTCTTATACAAAGGCCAAGGAAAATAACTACTACAAATCCTTGTAGCTCATCATGCTCTTGTGTATGCCACATTTTCTAGAAAAAATAAACTATCTTAGAAAGAAAAAGGAGAATTGTAAGTGTACGTAACGGGTGTAGTTTTCTTTTGCCTCTGTCCTTGTTTAAAGTCATACTGCCATGGACTCTGGGGTTTGTTGAAGGGCAGCAAGAAGCTTTTTCCAGGTTTTGCTTAGATGCTTGTGGTAAATGCTATGAGGTTTATGGACACACCTTATCTGCATCACGGCTGACAATTATAATTTCATTAAAGTCACTGGCAAAAGACCCCCTGACTTTAAGATACCCCATAAATCCCAAGTTTGCTGGGACAGACCCGCCTTCTTCAGTGTGCCAGGAAACAAAAATATAGTTTATGGATCATAAATCTTTTGTTGATATTAAAAATTAGTAAGTGCTTATTTAAAATGTACAGCTGCAACAGGTAGAATTTCATTTGTTAGAACAAATTGTGGAAGTCAGGCACTGGAACAGGCTGCCCAGGGAAGTGGTGGAGTCACCATCTCTGGAGGGGTTCAATAAACAAGCAGATGTGGCACTTGAGGCTATGGTCTAGTGGTTGGGGAGATGTTGGGTTGAAGGTTGGACTTGATGATCCTAGAGTTTCTTTCCAACCATAATGATTCTCTGATTCTAGGATAAGTGTTTGGAGGAATGGGCAGTGTTTAGCGCAAGGGGAAGGTGGGATCAGTGGAGATAATGTAGATAAATCAGCTCAGAATGCTTTTTGCTGGAAAATGAAAGTGAAGCAAAAAAGATTCTTGCATTCTGAAAATGTGTGTGTTGTGATGAGTGAGATACTGATGAGAAGAACTTGTCAAAGCTACGTGTGCCAGCCAAGAACCAAGGTTTTATGGAAACAAATCAGAGAAAATTGTCATCCATATCTTGGAATTGCCCCACCCAAAACAATGCTGTCATGCAGGAATACATGTGCTCCTCCCTGTGATGAAATAAAGCTGTCCCAAAAGATTTTTTTGGTAAAAAGTACGACTTTACTCATCTAGACAGGTTGGATATAAACATATGCTGGTGCCCTACAGAATGACACAGAACACACCCTCACATGTAACATGAAGTATAGTTGCTGTTAAGATTCATGATTTTCCAATCAGCTAAGTACGTCCTGCTTGTTACTGGGTGACCTTGTGGAGATATAACTACAGCACATGCTGCTGAGAAGTCACTTGCAGGAAAAATTGTGGCCTTGTATCTCCTCGGAAACAAATGCTGGAAACCAGTCCTGCCAGACCTTGAGCTTTTGAAGTGGACAGTATTGTAGGATTAATTATTTGATACTTTTCCTGATTAGTGTATTTGTTATGAGTACTTCTGTTAGTGTTTCAAGGACTTAACTACAGTGTATCACAGTGTCACTCATATAATTAAGACTCTCTCACTGTAATAGCATAATTAAAAAGCTCTCTGGCTGCTGGTACAAACCCTTCTGTCTCTGCTCTATGGCAACTTGGTTTTCCAGAGACAACTCTCTGAAACTCTAGCCCTCCCTGGAATACTTGGTGTAGTAGCATGTGAATGGGTACATGGTTGGCACCTTCTCATGTTTACTTGTCCTTCTCCAATAATCCTGCAGCTCTCACTCTTTCATCCCCAGCTGCCTTCTCCTCGCTGGTCCCAATGTCCCATGCTCTTCCCCCTACTGTGGGATTCAGGAAGGGCAGGTCCCCTCTCCCTGATGGTTCCCCCAGGGTTTTTTTGCCACCATGTGACTAAACAGGCATGAGAGAGGGGATGGGGTGGCCAAGCCTCCTCCAATTCTTTTTTTTTTTTTTTAAGCCGTTGGTGTTTGGAGTGAGAATTGCTAAGCTTCCTGAGGCAGATGTATGGGTGTTAATAGGCTAGTGCTGAAGAGGCTGCTGGCAGGAAGGGGTTAAACGACACTTTTAAAACAACTTCATGACCTTGCTTTTTTTCCTCCTCCTCCTTTTTTTTTTTTTTTTTTTTTTTNTTTTTTTTTTTTCCCCCCCAAGTGATTATACTTTGCTGCATTAGAAGGGAGCGAATGCATTTGTGTCTCAGGACTGTACTCTACCAGATACTGACATGTTCAACATCTCCCGTGGCTTACCAAACACATCAGGGATGTGGACCTCCCTCTGTTTTCTCATTATGCCAAATAATGAAATGTGGAAATAATTCTAATCCTTTCTTCTGGTTGTGCTGTACCTCTGAAAATATGATAAACTCAATCCAATTAAAAGTCATTACCTCTACAAGGCTCAGTCTCTATCTATAACCTTTGTTTTATAATTCACTCTGTTATCTGTCTTCATTATAATTTGGTGGAATAGTCATCTTTTATTACTGCTTTCTGTTGGAAAGAGGCATGTGATTTCCAGTGCTACTTTGTGACACTTCTCAGTTTAAAACAGTAAAGGTCTACTAATGAGTAAAAAGAAGTTCAGTTACACTGATTTATTACATCGAGATAAAGTTTCATTTGTGTTGATTATAATACTGTAGGTTTAAGTGATTGTTTTGATTTAACAATGGGGTGGGGTTTTTTTGCAGCAATAGATTTTCAGCGTGTCAGGGACTGTTAACAGGCGTCACCTTTTCTGTCTTACCCCAGCTGATAGAGTTGGTTAAGTTTTGTTCCCAGGTAGTATTTTCTATCTCTAAGTGGCTGATCTCACTAATTCACACTTAACCTTCCTGTCCTTCGTTTTCTCCTAAGCACGTTGGCTTCTCGTGCCATGTCAGTGTGAGAATATGTGTCATGTTTACTGTTATGGCAATGGAACAACGAACAAAAGCTGGTTCCTCTAATCCATTTTCCTCTTAGCAGTGACCAGTGCTCGGCACTCAAAATTTCAAGGCAGACCTTTTTTTCCCTTGGGTCTATTCCTGTAGAGAGTCACGAAGGGCATCAGTGCATATGTGTTAGCTGCTGCAGCTCCACTTGGTCAAAATATTTTACTTAGATAAAAATTTAAGCTGTTAGATTATCAGCATGCTTTGGGCTGCCTCTCAGCCAGCGTGGATCTCTACAAGCTCCTTGCTAGCTGCAGATCCAGCCCTGGGTATATCAAACACTACAGCTGGCATTTCCCTCTTCTCTTACCCCTCACTGTGTAACCCAGAGAAGATTTTGAAAGTCAAATATATATTTATTCCATTGAGGAAACTTTATCAACCAGCACCAAAGTTTATTGGCACTGGCTAGTGATATAATGGGTAGTTTAAACCCTGCTAACTGTGAATAATTTTTCAGCAGTGTTTATGATTGTAGTAGACTCTTACAGACCAGAAGTAGAGATAACATAAATATTTCTACCAGAGATGATGGTGTTGGAACTATAAATAAAATTAGACTCAACTTGTAAATAAATTCAGTGCATGCCAGCCAACATTTATAATTCTTTGTTGCTGCATGTAATACAGTAATTTATATGGAAAGTGCACAGGAACACAAGCAGTCAAATTTTGCTTTTCAGTTATGCAGGTGCAACTTCCTCTGACATCAAGGAGAGGGGCTCCTGTGCAAATGAAAGTAGAATTTGACCCAGAGTCTCTTAGTGCTGGACCCTAATTAAAAGCCAACGTCTGGTCCACATCAGATGCTTTTGACTGTGTTACTCAATTAGACATGACTGACACTAGACAGAGCACCAAACGCTACTAGTTATTGTAGGGGCTGATAGTGAGAATTGCCAGAGACGATGGGCAGGTCCCTCCACAGTTACTATATTATGACTTTGCTGGTGTAGCACCAACACTTGGTAATGTTGAAATTATCCTCTCTCAAAGGCCTGATGCTCTTGAGCATGTGCAGCTTTGCTTCTGCCTGCCGACAGATTTCTCCCAAGCACTTGGTGCTTGGTGCTCACCCTACCATCAGGAGTGACTTCTGCTCCCAGTGTGAGCCTCTGGTTTGCAGTTATGTTCTGCAGACACAATAATTTAAGAAGCAAAAGCTGTTTCCTGTGCAAGGAAGGTTGCTAATTTGTCTGGTGAATTACCTGCACTGTTGTTAATGAGCATCTTGCCATGAGGCACAGACAGACTCTACCAGCAGCCCTCAGCCTTTTGCACCGGGTGCTCCTGTGGTGATCCAAACTGAGCTCCCTTTCCATCTCACGCGGATACTGCAGCCCGTGCTGCAGCACAACCAGAAGTTGGAGATTTCTGTACTTCAGCCCCAAAGTGCTCTGTGCTCGGGCTGTCTTTGGCTGCCTTTTCCTCCTGCCTTTGTCTGCGCAGCTTTTCCTACAACTCCCTCTTCTGCCAGAGCTGCAGAAGGGTTTGCTCAGTGGAGGGAGGCTTTGCTGAGCCAATGCAATCTGCAGCAGCATGAGTATGAAGGGAAAGCTGAGATCTGGCACCATATTTCACTCTCATTTTGTTACATTAGTGTCAATCTGAAGAAATTCCAGTGACTTTGGCTAACTCTGGGACAGACACAGATCTCATTTATTTCTTGGTGGAAGTCAGAAGTAATTAGTTTGGATTTGAGAGTTGTGTAAGAGAAATCAGAATCTGGCCACCCCATGGGTGCCTTGATCCCTCTTGCCCTCATTGCATGGTCCATGAGAATGGTTTTCAGGGTTGGATCTGGACAGCTTTGTTTTTTTTCTGCTTGTGTTAGGGCCAGGTAATACAAGCATGCCAGATACCCGTGCATTTGAAGGCTAATGTTTGTGAAACATTTTTCCTTGGTAATTGAAGTAATGATTCAAAACTGTTTCAAATGCGGTGTTTGTCTCTAATGTTGCTTGTAATCTCTTTTGCTGTACGACCAAACATTCTATCTGTAAAACTATTTTTCTCTCCCCTGTTAGTTTTATGACTTTTACCTAGCTGGGAATTACTAGCTCTATTCAGTTTACAATCTAATCTCATTTGATTAGGTTTGTCTGATGCTTTTCACAATGGGGTCCTGCCTGGGGCCCCCAGACTGTGTTACAATACAAATAATAATAAATAATCATCGTTAGGTCCAGCTCCACAAAACAGTTCTGTGAACAGGGAGTGGCACAAACCAGTTTCAGGTACATTAACTGATAAAATGTTCAAGTAGAGTAATGTAGGTGTTGGCTGGAGTCCCTTCTGTGCCTGGAGATAGTAACTCTGTCTCTGCATGTTTCTTAAGCTAAGGATCCTTCTCTGCTTCTCCTCTAGGGGACGTGAAAGTGGCCCTTGCTGAGCCACATCTACCTGGTGTGGGACTGTCAGGTGACTCCCATTTCCTTCACCACTGGCTAAATGCTCCTTTTGAAGCTAATGGGTTTTCTTCTCTTAATTTTGTGCTTTTCCTGACCTCCTGTGTTCTAGCCTGATGTGGATATATTTTGTAATCAATCAATCCCTGCCTGTAACAGTTTTTTCTTTAATACTTATTCAAAGAGAAATTCAGATAAAGGTGTCCCATTTGTATGCAGCAGGAAATGTCTGTCTCCTTTTCAGATATCCCTGCAAATACTCCATGCTGATTTCCTCAATGCTGAATAGAAATGCTAGGTCAGACAAATACAAATGCTCTGTGGTCTCTCTCGAGGACCCAATTCAGGGCTTTGTGGTACATTTAGGCCCACCCTCACCTTATGCAGGAGAAGGGACTAATTCACCTGATCCTACTATGCTCCCCCAAAGTCTTCATTAATGTGTCCTTGCCAAAGGCTCATAGCAGGCATGGTCAACAGAGCTAGAGGAGCTCAAAATTCTTGACATGTGATGGGCTTCTCCCATCAGAGTCAGGTCCTTCTGATGTCTAGTCTTTGGGGCTAGGAGTGATCTTTGTCATCTTTGAGAAGTAGCAGGCATGAACCTGTGTGTATCTTCACGTTGCAAGGAGCCGTTTCTGCATTTATCTCAGCTTTTACTTTATCTTGTTCGGAAGATGATGGCATTAGAAACACTTCTGAAGTAGGTTCTCTAGATGCTTTTGCTTCCAGCCTCCCACTTTCATCCAGACTAATCAACCATCCAGCTTATGATTAAGTCACTGGTGGTCATGTGCATGATTCCAAGCGCAGAGAACTGGATTTATGTGCTAGAGGGTTTATCAGTCAATAGTTGATTTGGAAATGAATATCCTCAGGCAAAAAATTGCCTGAAGAAAGGGAGGATGGATAGTCTGTGTGGATACAGTTCTGTTTGCTAGGGGTGGCTTTGGGCCTGGAGATCTGGATGCAGACTTGATCCTTGGCAGGCTTTGTGACCTTTGAGCTGAAGACCACCCTGAAACGCTGATACGCGTAACAGGTTAGTGCATCCCCTTGATGTGGGGTGTTGTGTGTGGCCTTTCAGCTGCAGAGAGGCAAGGTTTCATTGAGCATGTGGCCCAGCGGGATTTCGGAAGCAGGACACCCCTGCCTTGCTAGCAATCGCAGCCCGTGGAAAATAGTTTGGGTTGTATTCATCAGCCTCTGTCCCCCTCACTCATTCCTGCCTCCTACCTAATTGCTCTTGGAGAGGAAGAGCGTGCTGAACTGCTAAGAAACATCCGCATGGAAGGAAGTCCTCTCCTCCTCCCAGCCATGCACAGAAGCCCTCTCAATCTCAAAATGACCCCAGGCCCCAGAGTTACAGCAGTAGCTTTGGCATGTCACTCTCCAGTCCTCATCAGGCACATCCCCAGCACACGGGCACGTGGAGTCTTTCCTGCTGGCGTGAAAGGTTGTGTCAAAAGTGCAAATGCAGGTGTCCACCCTGGTCTTTTAGTAGCAATTAACCTTTCCTCCTGGGTTTCCTTTGAAGCTTGCTCATGTTTTTATTGTAAAGTAGTGGTGAAGAATTTTATGGAGGCTCATATCTAAGCTTCCACATGACCTAATCTCATCTGTTCTCTTATCAGGAGCCTCAATTTTTGTTTCATCCCATTTCTAGTGGGGATAATTATTGGGCTTTAAAGAAGCCATCTTGAATTTCAAACCTGCAGTGCTATCTTTGTGAATGATTTGAAGTTGACTGGAAAAACGATGCTTAGCAGCATGGTCCCTGGGTCTAATTCTAACCTTACAAAGATTTTTCTATCAGTCAATATCCCCCAGTTTGGCTGGAAGTCCCTCTAATCCATATGGGTGTAAATTTTAAGGGCAATAGCCCCACACCCTTGGAAAATGAAGACCAGATCCTTGGTTCACATACATTGATTTTAATATAGCTCCTTCTATCTTTAATTTCATAAATATGTCTTAATGGTCTTCCTGTCTCTTGGTCAGTCATAATTCAACTTCTTGTTTATTTTGAGGTTTGAAAATATATTTTTGCTAGAAAACGTTGCTATTTTAGGCAGAATAATATTTCAGTAATCTGTTTTACCCACACTGTTAGGGCTTTGGGGCACATATAGGCGTATTATATTTTCCAGAGCTTTTCAAACCGAAAGCCCGTGTTTAACGACGACATCGGGTGTGGCTGCTGGAAATCAAAGGAGGCACAATAGACCCAGCAAACGGACTTGTCTCCCTGCCAGGCTTCCAGAGGCCAATTTATCAGCTGCAGGTTTGACCCTATATGGCTAAAACCGAGTGTAGCCAGAATGACTGAGATAAGTATAACCGAGGCCTTTGAGCCTGCGAAAGAGAAATTAAACTGGACTGTCCCTGGGGGAGAGGAAACATCTGTAAAGCTGTGCTTGCTGAACGCCCAAAGCTCAGCCTGTGCTGGCTCCTGGGCAGGCGCTGCTGGCAAGTGGGGCTGAGGAAGGTGGCCCCTTGGGGAAGGGAACAGAGCAGGTCCTTGCTTGCTGTGATTTAATTTGGCTGAGCTGCTTTGTTGCTTGGTGGAGGAGAGTTGAGCGTGGCCATGAGGCACAGGGGGAGCCTTGGTTTCATGGGGCAGTGCTCGGTGGGATGGGGACAGCGGCAGTGACTCAGATGGGCTTTTTAAGGAGTTTGAGTGTCAGGCACCCCAGTTGTCATGGAAAATCAGTAGGATTTAGATGCCTGAAGTTTTTAACCCCCCTCCCTCCAGTGAGCCATGTGCTTATCATCATCCAGATCACTTTCCTTGTGTGATTTTTCTTCCTGCACCCCATGTGTATACATGGGTTAGGGTTTTTTTTCCTGTTTCAAAAACAGCTGAAGTCTTTTAGGCAGGACTGCAATCTAAACAGCTGGGGGAAGACATCTGAATGGGAACAAGCCTGCCCTGGATGGACGCGGCATTGCTGCTGGCCCATGAAATCAGGGAGCACCTCAGAGTTTCAGGGATGCTCAGGAGACTTGGACCAGCCTCTGTCACCTGTCCCACCACACTGGAGCAGAGCCATGTTTGGGGTTAGCGGCGGTGCCACGGTGTAACAGTGGTGGCTGCTAATGTGGTCATCTCAGTGCAGGGTGAAGTGAATGGTGGCATCCAGGTGGAGCTGTGTCTCTACCCTTTTCATCTCTTCTTCTTTCTCCCTTGGAGTCCAGGTTGAGTTTTGCTGTGGGCAGGAAAGTATGAGCATGGGCTTATAGGTGGTAGGCGCAGAGCAAGCTCTCTGCACCGGTGCTTTCATGAGTCCTCGAGCATCTTTGCCAAACTTGGCAGCACTGAGCTGTGATGGGCAGAATTTCTGAAGCATGAGCAATGGAAAAAATTCCTCTGTGTGTCTTTATCAGCTAAACATTAGTCAGGTGAGATTTTCTACTTCTCAGAGCATCAGGTATTAGAAAAGTGGCGAACTGATCAATATTGGGCTCAATCGTTAGAGTGCAGGGAGAGTCTGCCAGACCAGAGGCCGAGGGAATGGGTAGCTGAACTTTCTTGTGACATGTGTGAGGTCATAGCCAGTGCCACATAAAAGAAAGAAAAACAGTTCATGGCTGTGAATAAATTGCTCACAGATGAAGAATCCAGTTTGCCAGTCATGTGATGGGAGCAATCTATTCAAATGATTTGTTATGTCCCAGTGTTTGTCTTAGGCAGTACCAGAAGCATGAAAGTACAGATATAAAACTGTGAGATAATATGTAACAAAGATGTGAGAGATAATGGGCTATGACCAGTTTCCAGTGGAAAAGGCATACGGTGCTAATCTACCATGGATAGTTTCTTAAATGAGCAAGAAATTGAAAGAACATTTTAAAGTTTCCAGTTTCTTCACTGAAACGGAGTCATTCTGGACGCCAAGCCCAGCGTAACGCTTTAATTTCTGGGCCAGCCATATTATGCAAATAACCTCTTGCTCAGATCTTAAATACCTGCTCTCTCAACTTTGTTCCTTGGAGAAATAGTATTTAGGTTAGAATTAAGTGGAATGAGTTCTGGTGTGTAGGAAAAGTATGGTAGCATTAATAAAGTTCAGTGAATGTAAATAATGAAGAAGGGTTTTGGTTAGATTGTCTTTTTGCTCCTTTTGCATGGGTTGAGTACTGGATTGCTGGTGCAGCTAAAGCCCCTGCTGAAGTCTCTCAGGTTTTTTTGACTAAAAGGAATTTACAATCAGCCTTACATTTTGAGCTGTCAAAAATAGTGAGGTTTTTTCCTTTTTCTTTTTTTTTTTTTTTCCCCCCTTCTTTTTGTTTGCTGGCTAAGCCCCAGAGATGAAGGATTTTTTTTTTTTTAATGTCTTTGGATCTGCCCCAGGTTTTGTGTGTTTTTTTCAACTGTAAGAGGAGAAGGTTCATGTTCTCTATAAGGTGCTGTTTGGATCCTGAACTTATTTTAGACCATTGCATTTCTTGGAGGTCAATGGCAAGACACTGATTTACATCAGCTGAAGTTCTTGCCAAGAGTTGTGTGGTAGGCTGGATCCTTTCTTCCAGAGACTAATTGGAGGCCATCAAACTTAATTTTGGCTACTTTAGGTTCAATCTGTCTCTGTGAAAGACCAGTAAAGCTTTCCTGCTTTTCACTTCACTTAGGTTTCAGTTGTAACGTATAATGCTGGCTTTCAATTGTAATTTCAAAGAGTACGCGATGCAAAGCGCTCTATCTGGACCAGATTGGACAATGGGGTGTGCCTGCACATACATCTGCATGTAATTCCCTCGCTGTGTTCAATGATGTAAACCACTTTTGATGTCAGGAATATTGAGAAACACTGTGCACTCCCAGGCCTACTACAGGGAAAAGGCTCAGCTCCTTCCAGGGTGAGGCTCTGCTGCAGGACTAGTGATTGATGAAGATGCTGCCCGCCTACCAAAGTGTCCTCTCTGTTTCATGTGCAGGCTGAAAGGGTTTCATATGCAAAACCTGTCAGGATGTTTCAAATCCTACTGTTTGGCTTTATTTTCCAGGTGATGAATGTTTGTATGAAAGCTTTCCTGAACTTCCTTTGGAGGAAGCGCCAGAAGCTGATGGAGAGACTGCAAACGTCCAGTGTCCAACAACAATCAGCGTCCAAGAGCCTTCTTCTCCAGCAACCTCTAGCGAAGCTTTCACACCAAAGGAGAGCTCTCCTTACAAGGCTCCAATATACATTCCTGATGACATTCCCATTCCTTCAGAGTTTGAGCTCCGAGAATCCAACATTCCTGGAGCGGGATTAGGGATATGGACCAAAAGGAAGATTGAAGCAGGGGAAAAATTTGGCCCTTTTGTCGGAGAGCAGCGGCCACACCTTAAAGATCCCAGTTACGGTTGGGAGGTAAGACACTGTACATTCTTTTGGTCTGTTGAACTCTCTTGTGTGTCTATAAACACAGAAGTATTTGCAGAAGTTGAGTCCTACCCTTCAGCAGCCAGGGGATATTTGTGTGATGAAGATGTCTTTGTGGTCTTTCGTGGCTTTCTGGCTGGAAACGAGTGGAAATTAAAATAGGAAAAAAAGGCAAGACTTATTGTTGCTCTTCATGCACAAAATCTGTCTGGGTGGATATTGGCAGATGATGTGTCCTCTGGGGAAAGAGGAGGAAGTTGCGTTGTTGGAACATTCCTGTGCCATTTTCAGTCTGCTCTAGGACAGTCCTTCACCTCTGTGGGTGAGGGATTTGCAGATGACGCTGCGCTGTTTGAGAAGAAACTGGGTGCTGCTTGCAGGGTTGTGGTCACCGCTTTCTGTCAACAATGATTAGGACAGCCCCAAAATCTATATTGTGTGGCTAATATTGCTATTGCAGAACCTTGTGCTACTCAGGGACTTCAAAAGCTGGGGTTTGGTCCTGCTGCTGTTTAACTTGATGGGAATTTTGCCGCTCATTTGGTGCAGTGTGTTTGGCTGCTGGTATCAAACCTAGCACACATAGGGGTGATGGGGGATGATGCTGTGGGAAATGTTGCTTTTCCTGAAGAACTTTCCTGAGAACCTTGCCTCCTTTGGCGAGTAGAGTGGTTGCCTCTTGCTTGGCCTGCCTCTGGGCACAATGTGTGTTTTCCTCACCATGATATCACCATGGAGCTGGCTGAGCTGCAGGCCCATGGTCAGGGCAGGGCTTTAGACCTCAAGTGGTGCACGTTGCCAGTTGCCTTATGGTGTAACAAACGTTCTTGCGTGGTTTTATTCATACTTTTAACAATGTGCTGTAGAAACAGAGTGCAATCTCAGCTTTCCATCTGCACGTTTCCTTTGGTTTCTGATAAGGGGAGAAGTGCAGAGTTTGGACGGCTCTCTAGGGGCATGACTGACCTCTGGAGAGATGGGAGGTTCATTTTCCCAGGAAAAATGGAGAGCCTTGCAGATATGGTGGAAAATAGAGGTTTAATTTGCTCTTAACTGTCCATAAGAACTCAGGGAGTTCATTTCCAAACTTTGCAGCTAGTTGTTTAAACTCTTGTGAGACCTGTGACAATATGACAGAATAGTGTCAGGAGAAATTATAGACCTGGCAGCACTCTATTGAATTAACAGACCCTGATGCAATATAATTGCTGGTGAGAAATATTTATTATTTGAAAAAGGCACCAGGAAATCATAAAATCTGACCTTTAACCACACCACAATTAAACTCAGATATTGATAACAGAAATCGGAGCAAAACTGTTGAGACATGGCTGTGCTTGTGGGTTTAACATATTCCAAAATTAGGGTATTTTAGGCTGAACCCTCAGGTGGTGTAGTGCAGGATAGCCCATTAAATCTGAGGGGAAACCCATCTTGATTTGCACACCCCTAGAGGCTGATAAAACGCTGCAACTACTTTTCCTGCCTAAAATATTTAGGATTTTGGGGTCTATGAAATCCAGACAATAAATGCATATCTTGATAGTGCTGGAAGCCCAGCTGGCAGATCGAGTCCCTTTCAAGCTGCAGAACTTGTGCCATTTGAACAGTGTTATGTATTTGGGACAGCTGGGGAGAAGCTATTGAAAAGAGTTGGAGCAAAATCACACAAAATCAACATTTGAGTCCCTCTGCAATTTGGCCACTCATCTAGAAGTGCTCTGCAGTGCTCAGGGGAGCCTGAAACAGAATATTTTTCCAACAAGTGGGTTAAGTATATTTATTGTAGTTGAAGGGAGACAAAGAAATGCTGGATACTAGAGTTTACACAATGAGTAAAATAGCATGTAGTAAAGGTTAAGGCTAAAGGACAGATGTGGGGGGACCAAGTAGTGCTGGAGAAGACCTTACTGGTGCCCATCCCAGTCCAGATGCTTATCACCACACTGCTCTGGAGACCACCACTTGCTCAGACCTGTGCCTTGGGATAAAAATGAGAGAAAGGAGCTGTTACTGGTGTGTGGGCTCAGGCAGTGTCAAAGGAAGCTTGGGATGGTGAGGGAAAGGTATAATTTATTGAGTTTTAACCATGGTCTTGGGATTTTAAGCTTTTTCTTCTGTCAGTTTTTCTCCCTGAATAGACACTTTTGTGAAACAGGACATTTGTCCTGCTAGGTGCCAATAAGTCATTTAAATCATAAAATCATAGAACGTTTCAGGTGGAAGGGATCTTTAAAGGTCATCTTGTACAACCCCCCTGCACTGAGCAGGGACATCTGCAACTAGAGCAGGTTGCTCAGAGCCCCAGCCAACCTCACCTGCAATGGTTCCAGGGATGGGGCATCAACCACCTCTCTGGGCAACCTGGGCCAATGTTTCAACACCCTCATGGTAAAAAAACTTCTTTGTATCTAGTCTGAATCTCCCCTCAGTTTAAAACCATCACCCCTTGTCCTATCAAACAGTCCCTGCTAAAAAGTCTGTTCCTGTCTTTCTGACAGGCCCCTTAAGTACTGAAAGGCCTCAATAAGGTCTCCCTGGAGCCTTCTCTTCTCCTGGTTAAGCAAGCCCAACTCTCTCAGTCTGACCTCATAGCAAAGGGGTTCCAGCCCTTGGATCATCACCTGAACCTGCTCCAACAGGTCCGTGTCTCTCTTGTGCTGAGGACAAATAAGGAATCCAGTCTGCTGTTGCTGATACCTGGGTGAAATTTCATTATTGTATTTTAAATGGAGGAAGGATGGAACCAAAGTTTCTCTATTTAAGCGACTTTATAGTTCAAGAGGTTTTCTTTCCACTATGATACTTGCTTGCTGAGTGAATTGCACCGATGTAGATATGTCACGATATTCTCTTAAATTAGATTATATGTAATTCCTTGGATAGTTCATGGTGCTATAGAGGTCAGCTGTGTCTGATGGCTTCAAAAGATGACGTCTCAAACTGCTTGCTGGTCCCACAGGCCAAAGAAAGCATTTTGCTGTATCCTGGACTACTCATTTCTTCATCTAATGTGTGTGTTGCTCTGAGAAATACATAGTGGGGTTGCAACTTTACTAATGCTTGTGTACTTATTTAATTCTCTTGAATAGACTCCCCTGTGGCTACAGAGAGGATGATTAACTTATTGGAAAAATCAATCTTTCCATTTTGTCTGCATTTTTCTGAGTTAAGTTGAAGCACTGAATGTGCAATGGTGCTTGACTTTAAAGATGATGAAGGAAGAAACTCTTTTCAAGAAAATAATTAGCATAAACATATTAAAACATTTTTTTGAAGGAAATCTAGGCATCTTCCTCAACTGTTTTCTGATGCTACATATATTACTGATTTTGCTATGAAAGGTTAACTTTTTTTGCAGTTGTTTAGTATTGCTGTGTAGCCTAAATCCTTAAACCAGAAAATTTCAAACCAAAACCCTGTGTGCACATCACAGGGAAGAGTTTATAGCCAAACACAAATTTGGACTGTAACTATGTTTTTGGAAAGGACATTTTTATTCCTTTGCAAAAGGTTGTCATAGTTTTGGGTATTTCCAGCTGTGGGATACTTCTGACTTCCAGTTTTTGTGACTGACGTCCATCTAAGTTGATAGTAGGATTAGCCTGTAGTGGTTGGGAGAGAAGTGTAAGCTGGAGGAACTGCTGCAGTTAAATTTTGCAGCCAGGCAGTTGACAATAAAGAAAAATTTGCTGCAGAAGGCTGAGGAACTTCACGGGGCCTGTTCTCTTACATTCCCCTATAGCAAGACTCCCCATGGCATCGACGCAGAGCGTTGTCGGAGCAAGTCCAAGAAAACAATGTCTATTGTGTCCATTTATTTACTTCAGCCATAAAACACACTCTGGGACAAAGAGAATTTGTTGTGATCTAGTTGTGCTTGGGTCATGATTAGAGTGCTGTAGACCAGTCTAAATGAAAAGCCATAAATTTGAATTTTA
Organism: Brachypteracias leptosomus; assembly: GCA_013401335.1. Taxonomy (NCBI): domain Eukaryota; kingdom Metazoa; phylum Chordata; class Aves; order Coraciiformes; family Brachypteraciidae; genus Brachypteracias; species Brachypteracias leptosomus. The sequence goes on along the minus strand of VYZX01007750.1, from coordinate 1,350,943 downwards.
TCTCATTTTGCGGGTCTAGAGCCGAGCATTATCTAATCAGGTATTGGTTGGCTAAAGTACCAATCGAACAGGGGGTCACCGGACAAGGGGAAAGGTCGAGCTTTTTTGCAGTTTGTCACAGGGGTTTTAGTATTTGCCGGCAGCCCCAATATCCGAGGGGGTGGGGAGGCTGCTGCTCAGCGCTTGTTTGAAAAGGGAAAATTGACTGCTTCTTAATCAACAAAGAAAACAAGCTTTTAAGGGATGGCAGTAATTTTTTTTACACAAAAGCAAGGGAGCACAAATTTAGTGATTTCATCATGGTTCATGCCCTGCTCTGAAAAACAACAGGGAGAGTATTTCAAAGAAAGCCCCTGGATAGGTCACCAAAGCACGTGCCCCTATCTTCGACTGGCATCTGGAGTACATCGAATATCCAAACTCAGGTCTCCTACCCTATAGCCAACTCAGTGTCTCATTCATAGGGACAATTTCTTCACAGCTCTTTTTTATCCAAACCTTTTATTTCTCTACTAGGAAGGCAAAACCAGGAGCAATAAACTCTAATAAATTGAACTTGTCACAGAAGTAAAAAATATTTTAGGGCTTTGTAAAGCAGCATATAACCTGTTTATAGAGCAGAGTATATTTTCCTGTCATGACGGTAAGGCTGAAAAAACATCTCTGATTTGGTAGAGTATGATTGAGGTGTTGCTATTTACTTCTAAGTGGAAATTAGGAGACCATTCAGCTGTTTGGTTGCTTCTCTAACATTTTGGATGTGAGTCTTTGGGGAAAGCAGCACACCTTCCTAAAACTTGTTCTGGAGTACAGGCTTCCCACTGGTTTACAGGGACTGGGATTGTTACAATTTTAAGTTTGAATTCCATACTCTGTCTGTCTTTTGGCATTTTAAAAACTTCAATTTAAGTTTGAGATTCTGGATTTTAGGTGTACCATCTATGAAAATTAAGTAGTAAGTTATAAAATGTAAAGGTACAGGCTTTTAGAGTTGGAATCTCACGTATATGCTCTCAAATCTGGGTAGTAGCACCTAAACCAATAGCTTGGTTGTTCTGCTCTCACCACCCAAAAACTTCCACTGTAATCAATGGGAGTTACCAGCTGATTTCTATCTATGCATAGATGTTAGCCACTATTTTTGGGTCCTCCTTTGGAAAATCTTTGTTCAAATGTTGAAAGCGGGATCTGTCTCTCTCTTTTTTTTTTTCCTTAGTAAAAAAAAAGATCAAAAAATAGTGTCTTCTAAATAACTGCACATGGGATTCACACTTCTTAAAACTCATGTTAAGCTCTTGTTAATAAACAACAATAGTGCTGAGGGAGAATTCCCTTGTGGTCAGTGAAATCTCACTGAGAGAGTGCAGTAAATTATGTCTTCTCAGATGGAAAAGTAAAAGGAACAAAAAATTCATCACTTCTGACTATTTTTCTTTGGGATATGGAGTTTGTCCTAGTGTTAAATAAAACCCCCTTATTTTTCTGCTGTTGTCTGACACTTTCACACAGCGCTGACTTTTACAGACTAAATCTTGACCTTTTCTTGAATTGTTTTTAAGAGCGTTTACACACAAAGCAACTCCACGCTCAACCAGGTGGTTGGAAAGTAGGGAAGTATAATGCAGATTCCTTGCCTACATTTTCTCCTTGTATATAGATTTCAGCAGTACAGAGACTCCAGGAACTTTTGCAGAATTATTATTGAAGCAAAATCAGGAATAAGAATGTGGGTTATTCTGTTATTTGGAATTAAGCAAGAAATAATTTGCTTTATAATGGGGGTAGGGGATGCTTTTTGATCAATAGAAGACCAACTGAGTTCTGTAGATTGTATATTCCCCCAGGTCAACAGACCATCCACTGCTGGCAGCTGCAGGTGGGGGTGACATCCTTACCTTTTCTTCAATGCTTAGGTGATGTTTTATCCCATTTGGAGCTCAGCTTTGCAAGGCACAGAGCACTCTGGCTGAGATCCAATAAAGCACTTAGGCACAGGCTTATCATCAACAGGATTACCCAGGTGTTTGAGTTAAGCATGTGCTTAGCTGCTGTGTCAAGCTCTCTGCTAGGGACATAGTGTTCAGTGCCACATAGGATGGAGTTCATACCATGTATCTTGCCTGGGGTGAGTATGCACGAGGGTGCTTCAGACAGCCCCTCAAACGTTGCCTATGAAAAAGACATTGCTTCCAATGCTGTGAATGTTACCAGTCTGAATTCTTCTGTTGTTTGCGTGTGTCTCGTGGTGAGGCTGTGACCAAGCCAGCTCCTACGGCGGCAATAGAAGTCCTGTAGGAAGGTAGACAGTTCCTGAGCAAGGTGTTTAACAGGCAATGTCAGTTGTAGACCCCAACCAGCTACTTGGCTGTTAACACCAACCTTCTCCCTGCTCAGAGGACAGACAGTTTATCATTACAAATGCGCAAACATCAGGTCCTTGAATAGCAAGATACGAGCAGGTGGACTTGTCATTCAGTTCGAATTAAATGTATTGATGGCAAAGGGGAGCTGTTGGTCCTTTGGGTTACTTCATGGGGATGGAAGAGAGTTAGGACGTGGGGACAACAGAGAAGTCCACTGTTTTTCTCTACTGTTCCTTAGTTCCACTCTTCATTTATTCTAATTGTTTAACATGATTAGGCAGAGTCTCACATCATGAGGCTGGTAGAATGTGATGCTCTGTTTTGATGGGGTTATTCTCAGAAAACATCCAAACCTGTATCACACAAGATAGCCTAGAGGCTGTAGCAGCTACCAGAAGGGAGGTGCCACTTGGCCCTGTCCTGAGCCAGCTCTGGCACCGTGGCTGCTGCTCATGGGGCTGGTAAGTTGTTAAGCCAACCCAAAGTCAACGTGGCAGCAGCATCAGGAAGAGGTTCTGGGCTGGCACAGGAGGCCGAGCAGGTGCTGGTGTGGCACGGGCTGTGAAATCTTACATAAAACCTGTCTCAATTAAACCTGAAATGGTTTGTGTAGAATTGACTATTTCTCCACCCACAGTGGATGCTTCACTGTGTCCTTGACCTTGGGGAGAGGAAATTGCACATTTCATGGCACCATCTATAGCCACAGAAACCTCTCTGTAGGTCTGTGTACGTATTCCCCACAAAGCCACCAAGGTTTTAATTTAATCAGGGTGAGCCCTAAGTCCTGAGGAAAGTGGAGTGAAACCATGAGGGTCAAGCGGACGTGGAAGTAGGAAGAGGAGAAGGTAGTTTTGTTGCCTTCTTCAGAGTAGAACTGGGGGATGTTTCAGGAATTGTATTGCTCTTCAAAATGAGATGGTTATTATTCACTCAAATGTGACCAAGGTAGATTTTATTTGAGTTCAGTAGCACTTTGTCCAAGCAGGTAATAGCACTAAATAACCTGAGAGAAAAGCGGATATCGGAGTAAGATCTGCGAGATTATCTAAATATGAAGAATAATAATTGTGAGATGCCAGATGTCCCTTTAAGAGGCAAAAACTGTAGGTTGAATTTAGCCACTAAGAAAGATAACATCAGAAAGAAAAATAAAAAAGATAGAACTAAAGAGAATAATTATTGCATCTAATAGAACTGACAAACAATCATAATTCTTCCCATTAAATAAATACGTTATAAAAAAATTTATTATGAAATGCCACATTATGCAAGCCAGGATTCAAAGATGAGTTCTTTGCATTAAGTACAGTAGATGCCATTAAGGAAAACAGTCAATATGTCACTAAGCCACGGCCTGTAAAATTAAATTGATTTGGTAAATGTAAGTAAGATAGATCTGTTTGCTTTCATCATCAATTTTGAGTGGGTGAACAGGTGATGTCACCAACCTGGGAGCGATAAAGATGCAGGACCATCTGGAAAGCTTTGTGATGGATGGGCAACTGCTTTTGGATAGTGACAGTGCTGTGGTACTTTGTCACTTGGGATGCAGTACTTAATAACTTTTCAATACCATCATAATAAATTTCACTGCCTTATTAATATAGAAATGGTGAGTTATTACTGTGATGGCTATTGTAAATAACAAGAGATGCAGCTGTCAGGAGCTGATTGTTTGGGCATGTTTCTTTAAGCAACACAGTTGACTTGGGATAATCAACGTATGTCTATACCAGCAGAGTTTATTGCTCTTGTCAAAAGAAAAAGCTGCATTATTCAAAAATTATATGAAGTCCATAATAAACAAGTTTAATATATTATCAGACTTTTCCTATAAGTTTCCTAACACAGAACAATAAATCACTTTTAATAATGCCTTTCCGTGTGCAATAATATCCTTATGCTGTAATAATGTCCTTTCCTAACTATTCACCAAACGGGGAACTTCTGAAAAAACAGAAAGGTATCTCTCACTCATCAGAACACTTACAAAATTAAATCTCCCTATTTCATTAGAAGGCTACTTTTGATACAAAGCTGATGGGCTCTAGCTGTGTCTTTCTTCTTTATTTTAATTGAACAGATGTAGTTAAAAGTAACCTATGACAAAGAAATACAGACAAAATTATAACCATGTGTCCCTAAATACAGGCAGGAAAGAGCATCTGTGGGTGTTTTATGAAAGCCCAGGACTGCTCCGTGACATTGCTGCTAATGTCACCGAGCTGAGGACTGGAGAGAAACAAAATGCATAGACAGTTGTTAGCAGAAGATGAATTACCAGATCAATCATTTAGCACCATTCAGAGTATTATACCATTGTTCCCTGGGAAGATAATTAAATCAATGATGTCTTTCTTATTTGTGTAAAGAGGCACAAACTTGTAAAGAATATCCAAAGCTCCTCAAACATATTATTTCTGGATTTTTTTGTATTTTTTTTTTTTTTTTAAACCCTACTGACTTTGCCTTTCAGGCTCTAGCTTTGTCCCTCTTTTCAATTAAATGTCTCTCCACCATTTCTATGACTGCTGAAAAGAGAGCCAGCAGTCTATTAACAGGCAATAAAGTTCAGGAAGCCTAAGACTAGTTTCTTGGGTCAGAGGTGAAAATTGCATACTAAATGAAACAAAGGTGTGTGTTGATGGCTCAACAAGCAGCAGGGAGAGGAGCACACATGTGGGCAGGAGGAGATGGTCATCATTAAACAGAAGCAAATGAAGACAGGAGTTAGAGTAAGGCAAAATGCTTATTAACATAAATGAACACATGCACTTCAGAAGAAGTAGCACTGATGTCTGGCGTTTAAACCACTGCCTGATTTAACAGCACCATTGAAATCTGGGCATTTGGTGTAATAAAGTCATCACTAAACTTTAAAAACAAAATAAGACCCCCAATTCCTGCTTGCTAGAGCCTGCAGATTGGGATGTGTGAGTCAGAATGGTACAAAAATATACTTGTATTCTAGTCTACTTCCAAATAATAATTGGCTAATAGGGTATTTCCACCCTAGAGAGTATTAATATGGCATTTTATTGAGGTGTCAGCCCTCATGTCTCCCGGCTGAGTGGTAGGTGGCACACCCAGGAGTGAAGACATAGGTTGTCATAATCCAGGCCAGTTTTATGTGATCACGTTAACTTTGGCACATACAATAAGCATTAATTTGGAAAAAAAAATACAAATGTTAAGTAGCCTTTCCTTTTGAAGTACGGTCTCAGCATTTAGTGTGGAAAGATGTAAAAGATCCCACAAAAGGCACAACATTTCATCAGGTGAAGCCTACAGCATAAAGGGGCTCTTGTGTATAGTGGGTTTTCCAAAGTGTTGTTCTTAGTCTCAACTTGATGAAGTGTATTGGCAACATGCACGGAGCGAGTTCTGAGCACATCATGGTGGAGACCTGCTCTGTAGCCCTTCAAAATCGCCAAGAGTAGCTTGCAGTGCCCTCCTATCTTCTTGAAATGGCCTCAAGTGGTAAATTGGCTTTTGAAAAGTGTCGCTACGACTCTATGGTTATTTAATTAAAACTAAAATCTGATTATTCATGTTTTCTAAGAGATTTGTAGTCATAGTATTGCTGTTGCTTGTAGCAGTGGGTATTTCTAAACCATGGCAGTAATGCTGATTTTGTGCAAAGACGTAATTCTGTCCTGGTTGGAAAGGGGAAGTTTGGGTATGAGAAAGGTTCAGTGTTGTCACAATTGCAGAAAACATTCTTTAAAACCGAGTTTTAAGCAGTAATCTAGTGATAACCTCTGCGTAAGCCAAAATTTGCGTGTGAACATAATAAAAGTAATTTTTCTTGCCAGTGTTAACTTGATGTAGGCACCCAAATGAGCAGCTTACAAGGAGAAACCAATTTTCTGTCTTGCTTTAACTCTAAGCCTCTCGAAATGATCCTACAAAACCCTCTGTGTCCGCAGAGGAAGATGATGTAGATGATGATGATGCCAGGGAGTGCAGATGTGCTGCAGCACCTTTCTATGCCCTTTGAAATAAGCATTCTCTTTTGCACAGAGGACATCTTAAAATTGCATCCCAGTAAAGACTTCGCAAAGAGACCTCTTTTTCTTACTTATTTAAAAATCTGTGGTCTCAAAGTGCAATTCCTTCAACCTGCTGGTCCCAGGCAGTGCACTACTTCATCGCTCTTTTCCTCCTCCTCCCATAGCCCGTGCTACTGTTCTCCCCCACATCCCCAAACCTTGCAGCCAGCTGGGATCCTTGTTCAGCCTCCTGAAAAACCCTGTAATTTCCTTCTGCCCAGCCTCCTCCGCATCCCTTGCCAGTCCCATCCATTTCTGCCCTTTATATCTGCCTTATCTTCTCACTCCATTTTTCAGCAGGTCACTGCTATGATGGTCACCTTTGCCTTTGGCATTGACCACATATGCAGGCTGCTAACCAGGGTCTGATCGCCTTTTAGTGCCTGCATGTGTTTTAACTTTCTGCTACATCCTTTCCTGTCTCTGCTCTCCTCCTGTCAATGTTTCAGTGGCCCTCAGTCCATTTCGGCTCGGTGCTTCACCACTCTCAAACACCACCTTCCCCTACCTTCCTACATGTTAGTCCCTCTTTTTTGAAACATCACCACTCTTCCCTTGGCAAAGCAGATCACCTCCTACCTGTCCAGGGCTCCACTATTTCCTTTAAAAGGTTGATTTTTTTTTTTTCCCCCAAATCTGATGGGTGGCATTGTTGCCTTTTTTGTAACATTTCAACTTCTGTCCACAAAGCCTGTTCTCTCCCGCCCGATGCAAGCAAAGCTGAATAAAACATGTGGTTTAGGCAGAAATAACCATGCCTTCTTTTCACACTTGTTTAAATAATTATTTGAAAATTATGACTTTAACAGAAGCTGGTTTGTGTGTAGAGAAACCCTCATGGTAGGGATTCAGCTCAGTGTGACTTGCTTGGCATTTGCATTCAAATACTTTTGTGCTTCTGGAGCATTTTTAAGACTTGACTATCTGCTCCCACCACCCCTGACAACAATGCATAAGCAGAAGATGAAAATTCTCGTTTTCAGCCTCAGCATTCCTGAATAAAATTTAGCTGATCGTAACAGTATCATTTTGGGTGTGATTTTTAGTGGGTTTGAGTTTGAATGGGTTTAGAATAGGTGCTTGAGCGGCTTTTGTCCCCATGCTAATGCCCCCGCAGCAGTGGGAGTCAGGAGGAGTGAAATGATGACCTGAAATAGCAGACGGCTCCAAACAGAGCTGGATTAATGTGAAATGGGGCCCTTGTCTCTTCCAGCCAGCACCCGTGTGCTGTACCCCATCGAGGATCCCCCACCAAACCCACCAACCACCCAGCCCCTGATCCTTCCACAGCAAAGAAATTCCCCAGCGTGGATCTCCAGCAGCCCTGCCAGGACGATGAGCTCTGTGCCCTGCCGAAAATGAGACAGTGGAGGGATTAAAACCCAATTTGCCTCTATTCTGACAGGCTTTGTGTAATTTTTTTATACACTACAGATGCATTTAGTGCTTGGAAATTCGGCGGTAGCGTTCCTCCTCCTCTGATATTGCCAGGCTTGCTCTGTAAGGCTGAAGAAGAATTAAAAAAAAAAAAAAAAGCCTTAGTGTTGGGAATTATAAATAATTTGATGCAACAGGTTTAAGTTACCATTTCTGTGGTGAAAAGAAAAGCTTAGCATGATCCAGATTTTCCTTGGTTTCCTCCCATTCTGCTGAGAAGCAGAGGTATTCACATTTCTTTGTCTAACAGTTTTATAATGTCTTAAGAGATTAACAGTGAGCATGAATGAGGGGCTGAGGATTAGACAACAAAAAGCCCGGGCCGTCCACTACCTTGTTTGCACATTTTACATTTTTCAGCATTGCTGAGCGAGTATAGAAACTAAGGAAAGATAATAAGGACCAGAGTCCCAAAAGTGTTTAGTGATTCAAAAAAATTCAGATGCCATGTCAGAACTGACAGAATGATGGAGCATTATGTGGCAGGACCCACTTTTTTGTCTTAGGGTAAGCTCTCGCCCTGAGTGAATGCAGATGTTATCGCAGGATCCCAGACAGACAGTCAGTGAAATGTGACAAGCTGTCAGCAAAGTTACACTACGTTGAGTTTGCTAAAATATCCCAAAGCTTTATACATGGCTTCTTTTTATATATAGAAAACTCTTAATGCAATCAATCGGGGCAGGAGGGGGAAGGTTACAGTAACCTCTCCAGTCGGGAATCCTTTGAATGGTTCAGACACGGCTGTAAAAGTTGTTTTAAGAGTTGGGGAAAATTATCATCTGAAATATTTGGAAGGTTACGTTGGCATCGGTAAAATTTCTGAAAGCAAAGCACATGCATGGTAAGGCTGTTAACCACATGTCATACTGTGTCAGCCAGTCCCCGAATGATTTGGGAATTTGCCCCTGTGAAACGCTTAGTCAAATCAGTAATAGCAGCAGCAGAGAATCCTACCAGTGCTCAGCTTTCTCTTTAGCAGGGTATCAGCTTCACAACGGGGTTTATAAGCAAGTGTAATTCCTTAATTTTTTTTCTTTTTAATTTTTATTTTTATGCCCTCAGAAATTAATGCACGCAAGCTGGTAGAATTGCAAACTGAATGGCAAAAAAAAGATGTCAAACAAACTGGTTAAAACATTCTCAGCAACTAAAAATACATGTCAGGGCAAATCAATGCAAATGATCTGAGTGCAGATGCTCTGAAGTCATAGTGAGGCTCAGAAAATGACTTTTGTTTTGGATTCTGCATCTGCCAGAGATATTTGATTTGTAAATATTGTAACAAGATACGAGCTTTTAAAATTTTGAGTAGAAAAATAAGGGCCCCTTTCTGCATAATCTCAAGTACTTAGTTCTCGAGGAATCTGCAGTAAAGTGATGTTATTTATGTGCCAACGCACTCCTAGGACTGTGCTCGGTATTTTCTTGTTTTAATTCTTCATTACTTAGAAAATAAAAATGTATATTGGGAAACTCAAATATTTTTACATGTGTAACTGATTTTCACTTTAGAATTAGGACTCTGTCATATTCAAGCTTTTACATAATTAGAGGACAGGGAGCCTAAAATACTGATGTTTTCAATTGATTTCACAGATATATTTTAGAGGTATATTTCCTTCTACAGGCAAGTAGATTTTGATTTGAAAATGCCAAAGTAAATTGCATATCTGTTTTGTAAGTAATTATATGTATCATTCACAGGAATGCCTTTAATAGTCTGTATTCTTGTCTTATTACTGTTAGCTTAAACCTAAATTTAATGAGAAGGCTGTTTCCAGTGGCACAACCTAATATATTTTGCTAGAATACAAGTTGTGGTACATTCATTCTCTTCTAAGCAGTGCAGAATAATGCATGTGATTTATAATCAATTTAGGGCTGCTTTTGAATAAGATGATCTTGCGTTATTTGTTTCTATAGATTGAAAATATTAATTTACCTCTCGAAGCAGGGGAAAAAGGGTAACGTAGCCAGCCACAGTTTAGTGCAATTTGTGTTATAAGAAAACGTGTTACCAGACAACGTAACAACCTTCCCTTATTCTGAAAAATGGGTTGCAAAGATGCTCAGGAGATAACATCTCACACAGTGTTTTTGCAAAAAGAAACCAACCAAAAACCCCGAAGTAAACAATCCACCTAAATTATGCATATGGAGGAAATGATTGAGAATATGTTTAGCTGGTAATCGCACTCATGCCGAAGTTTTAAATTTCATCTGTCTGCTCAGATCTATTGTGATCCATTAAGTGGCTTCCTTTTTTTCCGACAAATTGAATGCTGCAACTGCAAGGAGCTCTTTTGTTCTTTTAATTCAGTCAGCATGGAAATGATTTTCTCATTTCAGGCCCTTTTCTGTCCTCTCTTCATTGTGTCAATAAAATAGAGTTGTGCAGAGCTGCTCTAATCAGCTTAGAGTGCTAATTCATTGCGCTGGGATGCTATCTGGGTCCGGCTACAGGTGGGCACTATGAGGGGTCAGTCTCCAGGGGAGTCTAATTGTGTCTCTCTTGGGTCTTGTTTGTGGAATAACTGAAATCTCAAACCCTAGCTTAAGAAAGGAAGGGAAAATGCACAAACACAGGCATACAGGAGCACGCACGGTCACTAGATGCATCACTTGGTCTCAAAGTTTTTTCTATTTTGATGCTGTTTGGGGAAGGGAATGCTTTAGTTCAGTGGCAAAATATTAATAAGAGACTCTGTGTATTGTTTTTAAAATGTAGATAAGAATTTGGTCATTTGGAGATATAGGTGTGCAAGAGGGAAATGGATGCTGGGATGTTGCTGAAGGGTTTGAGGGGATGCTTGCCTTTAAATATTTGAGTTTTTCAAAAGAGTAACAAAAAGTGCGTTATTTAGATAACAAATCCTCTCTGCATGTGCCAGAGGTGGTCTTTAGCGAGCTTTTCATCAGGGCACCATGGTATGTTGAGTATGAAGGAGTCTGCCCAGTGCTGAGCAGCCCAGGAAATCCTCAGGCAAGTGAGTCAGGGAGCCCAGGCTGCCCCAGTCCCATCCCAGTGCCCAAACCCTGCGGCAGCCCCAGTCCCATCCCAGTGCCCAAACCCTGTGGCAGCCCCTTCTTCCTGCAGTGGAGGGACTGTGCTACCAGCAGGAGGTGATGCTTTCTGCTGGAGGCTTTGGGTTTTATCCTCAGTTATTTTAGAGAACTGCTTGGGAAAGATCAAGAGAGGATGAGTGTGAGGGGAATGGAAGCCTCATGTTTGCCTTCTGCCCTGATATTGTGCAGTTTGGTCTCAGAATGTCCCTGACAAGACAAGCAGACTGCAGGCTTTGTGGCTTTGTTTTGTTTTTTAATAGATGCACTTTAACGTTTGCCATCAACCATAAAAATAACCAACCTGAGGAAAGAGCTGCTGATGGGAGGGGTAGAGGACTCCCAGTCATGTTTCCTGTCTCTTGCCATCTTGTCCCAGGATGGGGGGTTTGGGAGCATCTTCAGGCTCTGCCAGCCCTGCACCCCTGGGGTAGCCCTGGCACCTCTTCCACCAGAGACTGAGCACCAGAGCCTAGATTTCCCAGACAGATGTAGATGCTGCCAAATCTCTTCCTGATGGAACTCCAGCAACCCCAGTGATGTTACAGGATGCAGAATTCTGCTCCAAGCACCTGCTAGGCAAGCCAACAGAAATAGGCACAGACCAATTGTAATTACAGGACTCCTACCAAAACTTTCTCAGCACCCTAAAGATGGTAGAGCAGCATTGACACATCTCCTCACTGCGGAGGAAGAGCACAGCTTCCTACAGGGCAGCCAGTGACTTTATTTGGACAGCATTTTGTTTTAAACTAACATGAAGGTTTTCCTGCAGAATGTATTTCCTGTGCTCACAATTGCTCAGACAAAAATTGGGCACTCTTTGTAGTTATTTTAAAATTCTCAGTCCTGAAAAAAAAAAAAAAAAAAAAAAAGAGATAATTAAGTTCCTCACAGTCTTTTTTACCCCTGTGTGACTGAGGTTCTCACTTGCTTACATGTAGGAAAAGCAGAGAGGACATGTCTGTGGCACATTGCCCTGGGGCAGGGGCAGCTCCTCTCCTGGAGCACAAGGGGTTTAGGGCACAAGGATGTGACAAAGCCTCCCAAAAACAAGTGTCTTTTCCACAGAGAAGCCAGTGCCAGCTCCAGAAAGGATTTCAAGGCAATGTGGGCTCTGCAGGGCACCAAAGCTTCACCATTAGCTACTTCCACAGCTGCAGTCCTCCTTCACCTGATTGAGCTTGGGCAGGACTGTTCCCCACCGGTGGATTTTCTACAGGAGAGATAAGCTTGTTGGTCTATTGTGGTTTTGTGGCAGAGCTGCCACCATGAAAATTAATTAACATACCTGAAGACACCCCTGAGGAGGAAATCATAGTGCTGCTCTGTGATTCAGGGGTGAATAGGATCCCTCTATTATCAAAAACTCCATCAGGGAAGAGGAAATTAAGTTCCTAATTAGACAGTGTCCAAAGGAAGAAGTGAGGCATTGAAGAGATGAAGAAAATTGAGAGGTAGCTGATGCACGTATCAGGCTAATGATAGAAAAGGAAATAGTAGAGCTTGAAAGGTCACTGACCTTATTAGGCTAGGAGAAAAGTAGTAGATCTTCAAAAGCTTTCACCTATGATAGGTTGACAATGTGTGAAGTTCTCTAGATGGTCAGAGAGGAAAGACAGCCCAGAAAGAGCATGGGAACAAATTAGGTAGATTACAGTGAACTGCATAAATGCAGCAGAAAAGAAAGGAATTCAGAGTAGAAATAGCCAGAAACATTTCCTTATTTGATGAGATCTCTTTTCAGTAAGAGTACAGGATTTTCTTCCCCACTTAGTAGTTTTGTTGGTTTTACTATCAATTAAACTCAATAATGATCCCTTGCTGGGTATAACATTTCCCTAATGAAGTCTTTGCTTTCTGCTAAACTGAAATATTTCAGTGGTAGCCAATTCTGAATATTAACTTCAGTGAGATGAAGACAGTGCTGCTAATAATAGCTTCAACATCAGTTTTTGAACATAAGGAATACGTTCTGCATCACTTAGTGCAAGCATTGCAGCTCCCTTAGTGGCGAGAGACTTCTACCCTGGAACACCAAACCTGGCCAGCTGCAAGGCTTTTAAAGGCTGTTATAGGCTATTTTCTCAGTAGGTGAAAAACTCCCTGGCTCTTTAAATGAGATATTACAAGAAACAAGTCTATAGCAAGTCAAATGAAATACGCCTAAAGTCTGCCTCCTCCCAGCCTCTCTTCCTGCAGCAGTTTTGTGCCGTCTGTGGGTGATTTCTCAGAGCCAGCAAGACCTGATTAAAATCCTCCCTGCTGGTTCATGCACGAGCATGGGGTTGAGTTTAGAGGTAGAGTTGCTTCTCTGTCCTCCTGGTAAATGCTCAGGTTTTCTTGTTCTGACTGCTGGTAGGAGAGGGGGAGAAGGAATGCAAAGAAGAAAGAAGAGGAAATTAAAAATACAGCACTGTGTGTTTTTCATGCGACAGGAGCAATACATTTACAATCTAACGTAGCAGCAGTTTTTCAATCAAAGTAAACGAGGACAAATTATCTGCTGGTAAAAAATGGATGTAGAGCCATGGCTTTCCTTTAACATAAGCAGAGTATGATCCACTGCAACTATACCACTATAAACCCAAGGTAAAAACAGACCATGAAAAGCCTGCATTTTTTCTTTAGCTATGACAAAGTTTAATGGCTTTCTTTTTCTAATGCTATGAATAATGAGGCTGTGCTAAGTAAATACTGTTGTATTCTGAAATTAAAAAACCCTTTGCAGACAAATGCTAACCTGTGGCATCTGACAAATAAGGGCCAAAGATGCTTCCTGAATCTACCTCAAATCTTCCCGTCATGAGAAACAAAAGCAAATATGGTACACTACACATCTTTTTCTGGTGCTTGTGATCCTGCCCTGTAGCAGAACCACTTTGTAGGACTCCAACCTGAAGTCCTGGAGCACTGCTGATCCCATTGGCAGAAGAGCAGCACATACCTCCATCCCTAGGAGGGCTCTGCAGAAAGGCATTACGGGTGCTAAGCTCCTGGAGATGGAGAAGGGCTGCCATCCCTGATTAGATGTGGTTTGTAATAGTATCGTCCTGTTTTCACTCACCACGGTAGAACATTTCTACTGGGCTAACAAGGCATAGGGTAATGAGAAACATGCCAAGTTGAAGGGAAAGAGGAGTCGAACCTCTGTACAGGAAACAAATGTGATCAATTACCCCAAGTGTAGAGCTCACAGATACCTTATCTTAAGGCTCCTTAAAATAAGAACTTGATTGCTTCCAAATGCCTCTAAGAAGCTAGTGATAGAAAGGCATTAATACGAGGGACACGTGAAATTTTATTACCTCCAAAAATTGTCATCATTACTTGCTTCTGAAGATCTGGAAGAATCAACACAACTGCCTAACACATGATCAGAACAGTAAATTACAAGTACCTGTGCATGTGCAAGCTGGATGTGTAGAAGCAGAGTTTTAGCACTATATTATTACAGTCATATAAACAACATTTCGAAATGCCATCAGTATTTATCGCAATATAACAATCCTCTTTTGCAGTTTATCTTTATTCCTTTGGGTTTTTTCATTAACACTGGGCTTGTTTCTTTTCTTCAAAACAAATACTTTAAAGAAGTTTTCCTGGTAATTATTCTCCTTGTAGCTGCCACGCCATCTGTAGATGGGTACTGAACTTAGGTTGACACTGGAAATGGAGATAATTAGCTGAAATTTCTGACAAAGTGTGTTTTCTGAAGATACATTAGGAGCAGGGAGAAATGTGTAATGGCAAGCTCATACTAAGGTATGGCTTTCACCCCAAGTTATGTGACTCTGTGCTAGGTTTTTAATGTGAATCTGGTATGTTTAGGACAGGAATATATCCTTTTTCGTGAAATTGCTACCGTCTGTAGGAATGTCACCCACAGAGAAATTAGCAGGAGAAGGGAAGCCACTGTGGGAAATGTAACACGCTCTTCCCATGCGTGCGAGTCCCTTTGGCATCAGGAGGAGTTGTGTGCAAGGTCTGATGGAGGGAGGTGTGTGACCCAAACCCTCACGATTGCACTAGAGTAATTGCCTGAGGTGAACGTGGCACTTAGACCTTGTGTGTGGATTTACATGGGCTGAGACTGTGACTCTGGAGTAGGTACAGGAGTAACACCAGCCTCTTGTATCCCCACACATGACGGTTTTCCGTAGGGAAGCGGTGCAAAATTGGGCACTCAGGACTGATGTGTTGGTAGAAAGAATCAAAATACAATTTTGGTGGGTTTTGTCAGCAAAGAGTCAGGATTGGATTTCAAAGGAGTCTGTTCACTTTGTAAACCCACACCTGATCCACCTTTGCATAATGCGGACTGAAATGAGGGCTAGAAGGTTTAAATTTTGCTAGATGTCTTGTGATATAGGTGTTCCTATAGGAAGGGGGTTATTGCTTCATTCTGCAGGGGCAGGCTTGTTTCCTTCAAAATGTGTTTGTTTCTCTTCTGAGAAGACAAATTGAGCAGCATCTTTAACACACTATCCTACTTGGCATCATGGTTTCTTGTTTGAGTTAATATTAAGTTGTTTTAGCATTCATGCACATTTACTAATTCCAAAAGAATGAGGTGTTTATTACAAATAGTCTTTTAGGTGCAGCTTAAGTTCTTCAGACATACTTATTATAGTGATGCATGGGGTGATCATTTCAGGGGACAGAACTAAAATGTGGAAAAAAAAAAAGTTTCAGGTATTCAGCCAGAATTATATTCAATACCGACCTGTTATGGTTTATTAAAGTTCTGCACTTTAGCCTGGAGACATTTGCCAGTGCAAAAGTAATGGCTGCTTTAACATCCATGTACAGAAGTGGAATTTAAGAGATTAACTTGCATTTGACCTACTTCAGCTCTCCTGGTAATGAGGGGTGCAGGGGCACAGAATTAATTTCTCTCAATTTGTGGCTCTCAGGGGTGCTGCTAAGTTTGAGAGTGCTTGAATTTTAAGAGTCTCCTGGTGTGCTGAGAAGGTTTTGTTACTGCACAGAGTTCTGCGAGCAGCAGGGACTGAAGTGCCAGTTTTATCTGTTTGATTAATAGCTTGATTGAGTTCTAGTGTATCTTTGGAAGAAAAAACCCATATTTTCTCTCCCACTCGAACAGCATTTTTTCACACATACGCTGATTCTCCTCTCCCACCCAGTAGCAGCAACTAGAAACAGCCAATGGACTGAGAAATGTCTGCCAGGCCTAACTTTTAGTCTGGGTTTTACATACCAGGTCTGTCTCACCTTCACAATAATCTGGGATTTATTCAGGATCTGCTGTACGTTTGTTGTGTGTGATATTAATGGGCTGCTTCTAGCAGGATATAACTCAGGGTGGTATTATTCGGGCTGATAGGATTTTAAAAGCTAGCAAATGACTGTACAATTATTACTCTGGTGTGTGTCTTTACCGCAGTATTAATGCACCTAAAGAGATTTTTGGCAAAGCAATTTATACTCTCATGAAATTGGCTGTAACTACTGAATGTACAACATTTCCTTTTCTCCCCGAGTTTAAAAGGGCTGTTTTAGTTCCTTATTGATACACTTCATCCCTCCTCTTCCTTTTAAAAGAGCTGCTGTTCAGTGGAAGGTTTCTTTGTGCAGAATCAGTACTGACGTGACATGATTTATTCCCAGCTCTCTGCAGTTTATCAAGGAAATAAACAGAGGAAGCAATAACGCATTTAGGTACCATCCTGTGTCAAATATGTATATTGGGGTATAGATTGATAAAGATAAAAGATTTCTAAAGTTTCCTAAATATATTTTTATTGTTTTATCACGTTATGACACAGAAATATTGGTGTGGAGAGTTTATATTTTCTAGAAATGTTTAAATAAAAGCTACTTCTGCTTCTCCAAGATCTCTGGTTAGATCGTAGAACAGAAGAGTCTGGAAATTGCGTGTGTTTATGCTGCTGTTTATCAATAAGCACAATATTCAGCATCTTCAGTCTAAGGGTGAAAATGCATATTAACCATAGCAAAACAAAACATTAATCTTTGTGTTTCATAACATACGAAGAAGCCAACAATTGTGCCAGAACTCATATCGACATGTGCAATGCACCCCTACAGGAATGCCCCTGCATTGTGTAACACTTACCTATCAATTTAATAGAGACTAATTGTCCTGAGATTCTTCTCTGGAAGTTCACAAAGCCTTTGTCAGGTTTCGTTGTCAGATCCTTCTTCCAAAGACCTGTGATTATAGGAAAACACAGCTTCTCTTTGGAACTGTGATCTATCAACACAATGGTACTAGCTGCTTATTGTCAGCAAGCCTGGACTGACCAGTGCTTTTACCTTAAGGAAATGGCTGATCTTTTTATTTTCAGGTTAAGGAAATGAAGATAGATTGTTAAAATAAGAAAGTTTTATACACCGAGCTCTTCCACAGGGCTTCCTGTAACGTGATGCACATGGACTTACCTCGATGCAGTCTTTCCTGACATGTAACTGCTGTCAGAAAATCATGAAGGATTTTTCTGTTTTTTAGGGAAAAAAAAAATAAAAAATTGACCATTTTGAAGTTTCACTGATAAAACATAAAACCATACTCCTTTGATGAGTTCTTAAAAAAAGAATCAAGGCCACCCATTTCAACTCTGGAGAAGCATATCTTGCTATGATATTCTTACTTGATTTTGTGGAAGTTTTTAGAGACTATATGTTAAGGTTTCCTAAAGAAACTTGAAAACTTTTGATTTTAAGTGTTTCTTACTCTCTTTTCAGCTGGTGGAAAGCTTTAGTTGTTGCCTTTTATGCTTTAGTGAAACAGCTCCAGCACCCGACCCACTGTACAGCGTTAATGTCCTGCAATCTTTCCCTGCTCCTGAGAGTTGGAGGGAGTTTCCAGCTCCACTTTTCCTAGCAGCTGCCAATGTTGTCAGCACTGATCTGTCAGAAAGGATTTTTCCTGGCAAAACTTTGAAGCTCCTTTCTGACATCCCCAACAAACTAATTGTTGTCTCCTGCCTCCGAGAGCCCTCTGAAGTCCCAACGAGTTAGTGTCTTCTCAAGAGATGAGAAAGGGGACTCACAAAATCAATTTATCAGGCTATTAAGCATTGTCATCAGCCAAAACAAAAACCTGCTAAAGACAGGAGAAAAAGTAGAAGAAATGGGTCTCTGAGAAAAGGTTACAGAACATCCATCTTCTCTCCTCTTCCGATTGTTTCCTTTCTTTACCCATTTTCATACCCATTTCCCTCCACTAAAAGACACTTTATGACAAGCATTGTAATCTCTTTAGACCAGGGGGGAACCTCTTCTTTAGGACCGAATCTTTGCAAGGCGTGAGTGACAGCGGGAAGGGGTCCAATTGCCACCAAAGACACTAGGCAATAAATCATCCACCCTGGCATCAAGTGGCTGGACTAGTCCCCACTTCCTGATGGCCACCAGCGCCTGGCGGTGACAAAACAGCTATTGTCAGCGCCCAGCAGCCACATTCCCTCCTTCTCCCTGCCGAGGCTTTAGGTTTACCTAAGGCATAAGAAACACAGATTATAGCATCGGGAAAGGAAAGGAAACAAACAAGTCCACCGCGGGTGGAAGGGACACGCAAAACCAATGCTGTGATCGCGTACTATTATAAATCCAAACAATAGTAGCGACTGGAGAGGTGCCATCAGGTTTTTATTGGTAATTACTAACATGTCTTTTGAAACCCTCCAGCCCAGACGGTGGTTTTGTTGGCATGTTTGTAAGAGTTTCCATTTCCAGGTGACCCCTGGTGCTGTGGTTACTCTTTAACCAAGGCAAGGCAGCGCTAGGAGGTGTGTGCTGCTGGAAGCACAACAGCTCTTCACCAAACAGAACAATCTTAAGGAGGAAATACTGGATGGAAAAAATAAGTGCTTGTCACCCAGGTACAAAGATTGGAGCGTGTTTTGAATTCTTTCAGGCCAAACCCAAAGATCTTTGCATTGTCAAGTTATCACACGAAATACCATCGTGAGTGTTTTATCATTCACAACTAAGTTGCCATAAAGGAAAGTAAAAAAACGCGTCAGGTTTGTTCCACCGAGAGGCTTGTGCTCTGCTACTGCATAAAAGACGTTTAGAGATAAGTTGCAATCAGCTCGGAGTTACATATTAACTGATGAATTATGGTAAACAGAGGAATGAAAGACTGTAGTGGGATGAGTCTTTAAATCTGAAACCCCTCAGAAGGTCACCAAAGGATAAGAGTAGCAGAATATTTATCACTGCTGCATTTTTATCCTTATTGATTTTCCCCTCAATGTCATTAGGGTGTTTCCTTTAGACAAACGAGCTGGAGAACACTAACCATTTATTAATTATTGTTGATGCTGGGAAAAATGACCCGTCCTCTCCAGAATACGCCTCGACTTAGTGCACTTGCTAAATGTAATGCAAGAGAGGAACTTGACTCTGGAAATTTAAATAATGAATTAGTTAACGTGCCATTGACTCCTCTGTTCTGTTGTGGTAAGTGGAAATCTATGTGCATTTGTTTCCCAATGTGCTGTCATTCTGTATGGCCACTGCCCCAGCTCTCAATTATAAGAACCTTTTTGGGGTATAAGAATGCAATAGATATTAAAAAAAATAAATATCTGGAGCTCCTTAGTCAGGCAGACATGCCTTTCATTATCATAAGAAATATAGAGATTATATCATCCTTCCAAATATCGACTAGCCCAGGGGTGAATAGTTTTTGTTTGAGTGAGTGAGTAAAACATCATTAGTTTTTTCATGATCACCATGGGAAAAGCTGACAAGTGGATTTTTCTGTTGGCTGGTATATTTTTGTGACAATTTCATAAGACTGTGTTATACAGTTCTGCATATAATGAAACTCCTTGGTAGTCGAGTAACAAGGAAAAATATTATTCCTTTCCTTTTTAACTGTAAATTGATTAGGCTGTGCTGAACCTGGCAGAAGTAACCTGGGCTCTCTGTTTTAACATTTTGAATTATTTAATGAAAAGCCTTTAAGGTCTCTGGATTCACAGTCAAATTGCTACAGAGAGTAAATGAGATGAAGGTTTTTCTAGGTTCCATGACAGTTCTATCCCATTTCATCATCTTAACTAAAAAATAATCCTATCTAACTTGAAATCCACAGCAGCTGTAAGTAGAAAATAAATCCAAACCGCGGCTCAGACTTGTAACCTAACAGCTATCATAAATAATCAGAACCTATTTGAAGGTGGAAGATGGGACATTAGAAGCTATTTACACTACTAGAGTGATGCCATTGATCAGTAACAGCAACCCGTAGATAAGAATCATATGATGTCATAGTTATTTATGATGGGAATTGACAGTAAAGCTACTATAGAACTTTCTTCCCGACAGCTTCATTCATTTCTGTTTGTGATGCATTTTGCTGTTAAAGAAGCAATCAATAGCAAAATTGTGGTGATAAAAGTTATTACTGGTTAAATATATGAAAAATGTGCCTGTGTGCGTATACATATATAATGCCAACTATAAGAACATTAAAAAATTAGGTCAGCAGAATTTATTTAATATTTTTTATTACCAATGTACAGTAAAGCCATTTTATGTTCTTTGATGGTGAACATGTACTACAGTCCGATTTATTTCCTAATCTCATCAAACTTATTGCAGCCATGAGAAATGCAGTGTTGCAAAGATTTAATAGAATGTTACAGGTTCTCTGCAGTAAGCCTTCCGGCTCACAGCGCGGTGGGGCAGGTCACAGAGGGGGAGGAAAAAAAGCCTTTTTAGACCAGTATCAGACTTGGGAATCTACTGTTTGTGTCCAGCATTATATATGCTCTTGGTGGGAGATGGACTGTAAAAGGGAAGTGAGATCATGGCCAACCTCAGAGCAAAGAGTCTTGTTACTGCTTCTCTACTGGCATGGGTTGTCTTTGCAGGTGTGAGCACTGGTGGGAGGAGTTCAACGGGCAAAGGCTGAGGTGGTGTGGGAGAGATCTCTCAGAAGGACAGTGACGGCCCAACCAGGGTTGAGTGACACCATGATGCCCATGCTGTCAGGCTTGACCCAACTGCAGAACATGTGTGGGAATTCTATTATTTACTGGAACAACACGTTAACTAATATTTTGGTTGCTGATTTTGTACAAGTTTTATATAGTATACTAAAGCAATATGTTGATAAAAATCTAGCAGAAAAAAATGACAAGAAATTTGGAAAGAGAGTGTCTACATTATATTCTGGATCACATTAGCCTACGGCTTGCTTAAGCTCTCAAATATTTTTTGTGTATTTTACCTTTTATTACATAGTTTATACCAAAAATGAATGTTTAATTCCATTTTAGTAACATAAGATTTATGCAAAAAGAACTGTTGAGCAAGTTGTCCTCATTAAATCATAAAGATGTAAAGATGATGGATACGTGTGTTGGAATGTAACGTGCCCTGCAACAGCCAGTCAGTTGGAATTACTAACCCCAGACACTACAGAAACCAGCACCAGAGGCTGAAAACTAAAACTGATAATACACAGAAACTGTATTAAGTCACTTGAATTACCAAAAATTAAAAAACAATGTAAAGGGAGAGAGAATGACTGAAATATAATTTTCTGTTATGTCCACATAGGCCATAAACTGCTTACTAAAAATATACTGATTTTTTTTAGGTCAGCGTTAGTCCAATATTATCTCTTCATTAGCAAAATCAGAGTGATTGGCAGGCTAATACTGGCTATTACTTGTTTCTTAAGTTAATTTTCTCTACCGAGCAACTGATAGAAAATACATGTAGCATCATAATTACCCTAATCTTGGCTAATTTATAAAATTCTTTAGTAAGCTTATCTATATTTAATCTTCTGTGATACGAATCCCCATCCTCAGAGGAACTGGCTTATCTCTTAAACAACCCAGGCTCTGTTTTGTATAGTTCCTTTATGTATATGATTGTATGTACACAGCAGGTCAAAGGCAGTGCTTCCCAAGACCATTGTTGGCCTGGAACAATAAATATATTAGACTTAATTTAAATGGGTCAGAGTTCATTCCCATCCACTGCCCATCTCTATGGCAAAACCGTCTGGTCAGTCGTTTAGTTGAGACAAAAATAGTCAATGTCAACAAACTGCTAATGAAAAAAGTATCTTTGGTAGAGCTTCTAAGCCATGATAAATCAATGTGTGATGTTGTATGTGTATATGTGTCCTGCTGATCTATAGAAAACAGTGGGGTTTTCTGGGATTTACACTTTGTACCTAGGAATGTGATTGTGCAGTTAAATAGTGATGTACCTCTTGGTGGGATTTCTTTTTTTTTTTCTTATGTGATGAAGAAATATTGCCCTTATTAATATTTCACACATTTTATCAGTAATACTACCTCTGACTTCACACTGTTCTTCCCAAATGGTCCCCAGGTTGTACTCAGGAAATGTTACTACAAGACTTTCTGTGCTATTTTCTGAAAGGGTGGGTTTCTGCAGGGGTGATTGTGCTGGAATTTCAGCTGCCCTTCCAACAGCTGGTGGCACGGTGCTCCCTTAGAGCTGCTAATTGCCACCCACGGGGTAACAGCAGACTTCTAGGATAAGATAGGACAACTGGGTGGATCACAGACGCTATGTGGGACACAAGACAAGCCTTCATTTTGTGGTAGCTTATAACCATCACGGGGAAACCAGTTCGGGATGGCATAAAATGCTTTCCAATGCCAATTTGCCTCAAGTGTCATGACTGGGCGAATTGCCTAGAATTTGGAATTTTCTCCTTGGGAGATGAGGGTAGGGCTTTGCTCTTCCAGCATCTTCCAGCTGACGTTTCCAAGGCACTTTACAGATATTCTGTTTCTCCACATCCAAATGTCCTGCATTACCTTTTGCTGTATTTAACCATATAGATCAGTTGATCTTTTACAGGGAGAGAAACAGAAGGGGAGTGAGATTAGAATAACTCTTTTCAAACTCACTACCTAAGGGTTAGGTTTATAAACTCTATTTTTCTGTGTCTAAGCAGGCAGCCCAATTCTCAGTGCTGCTCAGCAGCCTCCATTGACTACAGAAATTATGGGGTGGATAAGTTTGCCTCTTTTGTTTTCAGTGTTTCAGAATGTGCTCGACTCCAGCTGTGTTAGGCATTTTTTGGGTTATTTATGCCCAACAACAGTCATATGTTAATGACCCATCTGTGCTTTGAAGCTGACATGTCTCTGGGTGAACTGGATGAAGAAAGAGGCTGCTTGTTGTTATCTGGGAGTTTATAATGTTAAATGTGCACTGATTGTGTTGGAAAGAAACCCAGGGATACACCTTTATCCAGGGACTGTTGTTGCTCGTGTGGGCCACGCTCCCTCTGGGGAACATCCATGGAGCACCGCTGTGCAAGGACATGGCCAAACCTGCAACACCAAAGGATCCAGGTCCCAAAGACCTTACTTGCATTCAATGTATACTAATTATTATTTAATTAGTTATTACTTGGATTTTCTCTAACAAGGCAGCCCTGTTGAATACAACCAAAATCAGTAGAAAATTGCTCCAGCCATGTTGTTCCAAGTGGATTGGAGTAGAGAGGAATTACCTAAATGTTAAAGGAAAAAAAACCAATCCAAAGCCCAAAAGCCTATTTGGATTTGTATCAAAGTTGGGTATAGTTTATGCAAGCTCATCCCGACTAATTCAACACTGAAATCCTCTGCTGGCCTGGATAATTGCCTCCTTTGGAAACAAATGAGCTACTCCTGTGAGGTTATAAATAGATATTACAATGATTTTGGGGAGTAGAACACCCTATCCCCCAGTTGCTTTGCACACAATAGCACAAGGCCCTTGAGTTCAAGTTTTCAGCAGTTGTAATAAAGTTTTTTTTCATGGGATCTGTTTTCTAGCAGAGCTGAGCATCTGACTCCAGCAGGGACTGTATTCGAGAGCTGCTGGGATCAGATCACTGGCAAAGTCAGCTCATGCCGGCTAGAGGCAGAAAGCCCTCAAAAGGAATGTACTTCTAAAATGTGTCTCTTGTAAATGTTTTTTCATCTGTAATCTAGGGATGTGTTGGGTGTTTGGGGGGTTCATGTGATTGAGTTAATAATGTAGAAATCGATTGGAATTGAAATTTAGAGACAATATGCCTTATAA
The DNA here is from genome assembly GCA_013401335.1 of Brachypteracias leptosomus. Taxonomy (NCBI): domain Eukaryota; kingdom Metazoa; phylum Chordata; class Aves; order Coraciiformes; family Brachypteraciidae; genus Brachypteracias; species Brachypteracias leptosomus. The sequence continues at coordinate 1,326,954 of VYZX01007750.1, read as the reverse complement.
GAACAGGGTTTATTCCTCCCTCTGAAGACAAATGGCTCAGAGATTAGTTTATATAAATGACTTTTTCATTTGCCATGCCCCAAATTTCCAACAAAGGTGAGTTTATTGTGCTAGGGCTGAGCTTTGGAGCTGCTGGTGTGAGCCCTGCTGAATGCAGGACACATCTTGCACAGCATCTGCAGGCACTGGATCAGAGCATGTATTAGCTGCTCTGCTCCATTCACTGAAAACTCTGCCTTTAAAAGACAGCAAAGCCCTGAAACTCCCGACAGGAAAAAAAAGTTGCCTTTGTCAGCATTTATTAGTAGACCACATTGTCTGTTTTTTTGTAGCGTACAGATTGTTGTCTCTGTTGAGCTCACATCCATCTTTGTTCTTGGGTAGGATCTCTCTAAATTAAAATCTCTCTAAATTACTTAGCCCAGATCTGAGCAAGGGCTTCCATGGGTCCCTCTCTTCTTTTTTATCCAGTTTAGTTTGCCCTCAAGTTTCTTTTGTTCTTTTGCTTTCTTAACTATACACATATCTTTGATTAGGAGGAACCCCAACAGGACACAGATAAACTGAGAACAAAGATTTCTGCAGCTTGGGGTATTTGACCCAGAAGCTTATTTATCTGTGGACGTGTCTATTCATATCTGCTGCTCCTACAGTCAGGAATTTGCCCCGGCAAATTGGTGCTAACAAATGCAGTTGCCCAGGGTGCCCCTTTCACGCACACATGTGCATTTATCCAGATGTTTGAAACACATTTTTCTTTTAACAGCGTGTCAATGAATTATTATGATGTATTTTGACATACCGGGGAAGGGGAATTGTTTCTTGTGTGAAACAATTGAGAGAGGGGGAAAAAAACCCTGCTGCCTTGAGGACTTTTGCCATCAGCCAGCTACTGCTGAACTTGAGGTTGGGGTTGTTCCACTGATTTCCCAGGACAGAAATGGATTTGCATGTTTGCTCCCCACTTCTGAGTGTATTGTCAGCACAGTCCAGGTGCAGAGTCAGACCCTCCTACTCGGGTACTCCTCAAAAGACCCTCCAATGCTCTCTCAACAGTGGAGCTCAGCCTGCACCACCCTGAAGGATGACGATTATGTAAACAGGGCGGGAAGAAGTTAGGACTTTGGATTATTGTCTTTTCTTTGGAAATTTTGAATTCCTTGGACTTTTGTCTTTTTTGAGAAAAGAAATTAGTTGAACAGCACCTGCTGAGAATGCTGACAGCTGATCTCGTATCAGGATAAAGCAATAATAGGTAAATGCTGGAAAAAAAGTTGTTAGAGGAGACTGGTTTGAAGCTGGTCCTTGCTCTGAAAATGGCAAGGGGTTGGGAAGGCAGGAGCTGGCTTGCAGATTACTCCTCCTAGGGGCTGCAGCAGCCTCTGCACCAGCCAACATCCAGAGACCACCAGAGCATCTTCCTTTCAGCAGGAGCTGCTGCAGCTGCCTGGAAACCTGACTTAGAGCCAGGAAAGTTGGTAATTAATATAAAGGTTTTGTTTGATGCAGTATATACCCAGTTTGCTGCTTTACTCTCTCCAAGCCTTGGCTGCAAGTGGTGGCCAGTCCAGCAAGCACAGGGTGCCAAGCACAGTGTCTGTGTTCGAGCTCAGCAAAACAATGATGCTTAAAGGAACTTGAAGCAGTTTTTAATTCTGCTTGTTCTACTCTTGGGGACTAGAAACTAATACTACTCCCTTGCAGCATTTCCCTTAGCCTTCCTCCTGTGCTTCAGACTGCAGTAACCTCTTTGTGTTTAGAGAGTTTCTCACAAGGCTTATGATTCCAACACCATTTTTTTCCCCTAATTCTCACTTCCTCATTTCCCCCAAACCGCAGAAATTTAGGGATTCAGAAGAATGCAAAAATCTTCCTATAAGGGATGCAGCCATAATGGGAAAATATAGATTATGTTGGAGTCCTACCAACCTTGCTTGTGTCCTTTTATGATGCATTTTAAGCAATCTCTACAGTTTGTGTAAATTACACGCACAATATGGGCACGCGAATACATTAAATATGCTTTCATAGGTTTGCCTGTCATATCATAAAAGCAGCAATAAAATACTGGGAGTATATTATACTTATTAATGTACATTTGCAGTATACAATCATTAATCACAAAGTACTAATAACGGACTTTTTTATCATGTTGAGGCCAAACTTGCCAGCTTTGACTGTTATGGCTGACTTTACAACTACCTGCCTGTCAGCTTTAAACATGGTGGAGAGGATATTTCATGGGGGAAAATGCAAGGTCCCTAAAACATCTGGTTGTAAACCTGCATAGGGTCTGAAGCAATAATAAAGCTTGTGATGGATGAGTCACGTGGAGCTTCCTTCACCAAAAAGCTGTTGCATTTCAGGCTTATTCTTCTCTAATAATAGACTTTCAGGACCTGGACAATAGCTGGAGCTTTTCCCTTATTCTTGGGGGGTGAAAGGCAGCTCTAGGCAGGGTGCAGCTCTGTGATGGGACACAGGAGATGTCCTGCTTTCCCAGCCCCATGGGATGAGAGGTGTCCTTGGTCCCATGCTCAGTCCCTGGCCCTTCTCACAGTGCTGGGCAAAACTGAGGCTTGTACGGGAGCAGAAAGCCCTCCTCCAATTCCTCCACTACCTGCCTGCCCTTTGCAGCTGCTAAAGGCTTTCCTCACTGTAAGAGGACACAGACCTGCCTCACAGCTTGGTGGCTGCTACCTGTGCATAACATTTTGCCACCTTTTTATCCTCAAGGATGACCACAGCGCTGGAGAGTGGAGGAGGATTTTTCCCTTGGGTGCCACGAAACCCCTGCTGACTCTGGTGGGATCAGTCACCAGAGCTGAAGCTGAAGGCTTTGGATTTGCCTCTGGGATGGTGTAGCTAAGCTGCTGATGGGCTGCCTTGTTAACTTAGATACCATTTCTCTCCAATTCGCCTTTGATTCACAGGATTTTTATCCATTTGAGAATCATATTCTGTGAAAACACCTCAAGGAACCCATTTACAGCCAAGTGGAGAGTTTTCCCATAGCCATATGTTTCCTATGTAAATGTATGTGGTGACCTTGGAGCCATCTAAATCCCCATGCACATCTCACTTGATCACTGGTGCTTTTTTTTGGTGAATCAGAAGTAAAATCAAAAGCCTCTTTGAGGATTACTGAAAAGGAATTCCACATGTGTTAGTGTGTGTGCACACAGGCCATTTATTTTAGAGCCCAATCTCAGTAAAATCAAATGAATATAATCTGAACATGCTTTTAAAAGATTAAAACCCGAAAAGATGAAACTGGAAAGCCTTTTGAGTTTTTATGGGAGACAAACAATTTATGTGTTCCATCGTGCATTTTCAGACCAGCCTTGTTAGAACAGATTTTCAGCATAATGAGAGAGAACTGGAGTTTCATCATGGACTGTAGACCTCAATAGGCTATTGCAGACCAAATGTTTTTTAAAAAATTTGTTCCCAATACCATCTTTCTAGAAGGAAAACAATTCTTTCTTCTCAAAGTCATCTGTCAACAGGCTTTTAACCTTTCATCCTCTTTCTGGGAAGGTGCACAGCATCCTTTCGCTCTATTAGTGACTGGACCCTGGAAGCTCAATTCCACCAGTCTCTACTCAAAAGAGGTGTTTTGGCCTCAAACCCCCACAGGAATTCTAGAAATGATCTTGCTGATACAAATTCTGCCCAGGTCTTCTGTACCATATTAACGAATAGAGCAGCTGGAAAGACACACTCACTTTTTTTATTAGGGGGAAAAGCCCTGCCTCTCATCATGTTCCCTGTCCTTATCTTAACAACTCCCCAGTAAATTTAGAAATTGAGGAAAGTGCTTTAGTGACAGACTTAAAGTCTGAATCCTCTGTCCTCAGAACAGATACAAATCAAGGTCATGCCCTTTCCCTTGTGCTCTCCCAAAGGTGCTTAAAATTTGGTTTCTTCTTGCTTGCTTTAAATCACATCTTCTCTGAGAAGGGGTAGTCTTCATTTGGTGCAGATACGCCACTGAGATGGGCTGAATGGGACTGGCAGAGAAAGTTAGCAATGTTTCATCCAAAAGCAATATCTATATTTTCCATCTAGATTGTAAATTAAATCTGCCAAAATTAACGTGCTCAGTTTCTAAATATATTCTGTATAATGCATATATTGTACATCTTGCCTGTAGAACAAGGAAAATATTAATGTTCTGTATCTGTCTCTTTTATTGTGTGTTTAGGTAAATGCAGTGATTTTTGATCACTGTAGAGATCAGTAACATGGCAGGTGAAATGGTTAAAGATGTTGTAAACCATCACACAGCAGATACAAGCATCCACTGCATCCCAAAGGCTGCAGCTGTTTCTTTTCTTCTCCGTTTTTGTTTTTATACGTGCATACTTAAATACACAGGTAGCACATATCTCACAAACCCGTTTCTGGGTGGCTGGAAGAGCTCTCTGTTCATGCCCATGGATTTCCCCCTTTCCCTTTGGTGAAAGAGGGAATTGGATCCTGTGCCCTGCAGAGGGATGGGCTGTGCCAGCATCTCAACAATTACCTGGGATTTTCTGAAGATGCCTTTAGGACCGTTTCCAGGCTTGCTACTTCTGTTCTGCAGGCTCATTAGCTTTCATGGCTTGATTTCAGTGATGTGTCTGCATGACATTTATTTGCTTTATGAATTGAGGTTTTAATTCACTTATTTTGCTTTTAGCGAGTGAGTGGATCCATGCTGTAAAGTTTTAAGACTTGCTCTTGAAACACTATCTCCTTGCCTAATAAACTGACATGATGACAAGATCTGTAGTGAATATTCAAATAAATGTGATTACTTCATTTCGTGTCAACAGAGGAGGTGAAAAGTGCAGCTCAACTGGCTCGGTGAGATTGGAAGGAGGGGCTGGGAAAAAGAAAGAGACAACAAAGAGATAGTTTGTTAGATTTAGTGGCTTTTTTTCAGCAGGGGTGTTGAGAAGTCAGTGTTGCAAAGTTCAGCAGGGTCAAACAAAGTGCAGAAACTTTCTTATGTTCATTGAGAAAAGCTTGATACGTGCTTCCAAAATTCAAATGATAGGGGGAAAAACAAAGCAGATGGACAGATGATGTGTTACTTTTACCTACTTCAACCAGGCTGAAGTTTGCACTGAGTTTATATTATCCTTTTCATTTCAGAAGGTAGAAAGTCCACTGTCTTTCACAAACTATAACGGTGATAAGACGGTGTTTCAGGAAATCATAAAAGCCCATAAGACCAGTGATGATGTTTCCTGGCTTGAAAATTGACTGACCCAGAAGGCATACTTATCTAAACGAACTTTTCGACCTGCCTATTTGTTAATAATAAGATAATAATTTTCAAAGGCAGATTGGACAAAATTTGGTCAGGATTATTTGCATGCAGTCAATCAGCTGTGCAACGGGCACCCTGAATCTGTTCTTCTGACCCAGAAAATGCAGAATCTCCTCAGGGAAGGTGATGTTCCTGGGAAAGGTAAAGCCAATATTTGGTTTATCTGTAGAAAGTACACAATGTTTTCCAGCTAAAATGGTGATGCAGTTAAAGTGGAGCAATAAGATATTGTTTACACAGATAAAACCTTTGTCTCAGATGAAAATGGCAATGTTGGTCTGTTCCACTAACCTTTGCTTTGACTCCAGGGCATCCTTGGGAGTGTCTCTATGCAGACATCCAAATAGCTGATTCATTCTGGGCCATAATCTTGCTTCGATACTTATAAAAATATACTCTGCAAGCAACGTTGTTTGTGGTGTTGCTACATATGTGAGACCATCTCAGCCATAGGGACTTTTCTGTGTACAGTAAATTCACAGCATGTTTTGAGAGATGAGTATCCTGCTCTGCAAAACAACTGGGTTGTCACCACCCATATCTGCCCTTGAAAATCTGTTGTTGGACATCAAGGTAGAGGAGGTTAAAGTGCATTAGATGTTTTCTGCCAACAAAGGTGTCTTGCTTCTAATGCAGGCAGTAGAAATATTCTCCATGATATTGAAAAGACAGAAAGAAGGAGGGAAATAAAAACATTAATTATCAAAAAAGAGCATGGTATCTATAGAAAACAGTGCAGCCAGTTCCATAGAGCAATGCTGATAATGGGTAATTACACGTTTTCCCCCAGCAATTTTGCATAGAGGGGTGTAGCTGGATTGTGGAAAGTCTTGGAGTTGTAGCACTTTATAATGCGTAAAAACACTTTGAAATACAATTTTATCAAATTGATTTTTTTTTTTTTCCCATTTTGGGCCTTTTTTGTATTGATTCCTTGGGCCTCATAGACTGTCCATCTAGATGGTTCCTTGTGAGGTCACTCATGCTGGACCTTATGCTGCAGATCTTCCTGCAGCACATGGAGAGGGTGTGCAGTGGGATGCTGGTTTTACAAACTCTTGGCTGCTTTCTTCTTATGATTTTGGAGGATCTGGAAAGGCTGTAAGGGCAACCTGTCCTCTTGATTTCTTTTTGGAGGGATTCATCATTGTGGACTTGTAGGGGCTTTTGAAGATGGAAAGGGACGTTGACTCGAGGGACTGAGATCCCTCCTTCCTGTAGGTTCCTGTACGTGTTGGATTTTCTGTGCATGTGTGTGCTCTGCTGTCTCCCAGTCTAAACAAGTATCATAATTCTTACCTGTCTTACTGGATGCTGCATTGCTAAAATCTCTACAGAGCTCTGAAATTTTCATGCTCACCATCCCACTCGTACAAAATCTTAATTTGTCTGATCTCTTGTTGCAGGAATGTACACAACCTCACCTTCCAGACCTTGTGCTTAGGCCATTTCTTCCAGACACATGATGTAAAGGGTTTTTAAAATACTTGTCCAACCTGCAAATCAGTTGATGAGATTTGTTATCAAATTTATTTGGAAAAATATTTCTCTGGCTTCAGGCTACACATGGAAGGTGTTATCCTGGAAAGAGGCATTGTCAGAAAGTCATAAGCAAGAGAATATAGAAGGCTACTGTTAATAAAAGCTGTCACGAAATGCTGGTCGTAGTGGTTGATGACAAACATAATAAACTCCTCTCTTCTTCCTCACCCAGGGAAAAGCTCATTTGTGATGTGAGGGCTGTGGTGTTGTGCTGTTATTCCCTCAGGAGCTGTGATGGCCCTGGAGAGGGGCACAGCACAGAGCTACTTAGGCAGCATTTAGGCATTGAACAGAATATAGTCTGTCCCGATGGCAGGTGATAGAGGGCTTATCCTTAAAAGTCTGTTTATACCGAGATGATTATGCTTCAGACTGACTTGCCAAGTGGATTTAGAGATGGGATGATATTGAGTGGATTGAGAAAAAAAATGCAAGGAAACATTAGAGTCCAGAAACTAGAGAGCTGCCTTGAGCAGAAGAAAGGCTTGTAATGTCAAATGAGAGCTTCACATGGAAATAAGACAAGTATTTGGTTTATGAACTCTTCCAAAAAACACTGAAGATGCAGTGTAATCATTTTTTTTCCAGTCTGTTAATTCCATTTCAGAAAGGAGAGACACTGACCAAAAGGCACTAAACACCAGAGAGGAGGGAGTTGCAATGCTTCATATTTTTTATTAAAGTTACCTCTTCTCTTGCAAAACCAAATTTATCTCAACATGTGTTAGGATGAGAAGCAGATAGTCTATTTGTTAATATATATTTTAGTTCAAGACTGGAATGCAGCAGATTGTTTTTTATTTATGCTTAAGGATTTTAATCTTTGATTTTTGTGATCATTTTACCTCTAAAAATAACATTTCCTCAAGGTCCTTCTGGTTTGATCAGTGAGCCTCTATTTCTCACATCCTCATTTCTGGAGCCTCTCATGGGACTTTTATTACCAGGAAACATTTCTAGGTGACAAATAAGCTTCAAAAATTCAGTTTGGGTTCTCTTCTGGCAGACCATTAAGAGTATGATGACCTACATTGAAATAACTTATTGAATCTGCAAAATTCCATTGTAAATTGAGTAATTGAGAGTAGTTTGAGAAAGAATTTAATAAATTAATTTGCAACTGACTCTGTTCAAAGGAACAAGAAAATTCTCCCTTAGTTAAACTACTCCCTTCAACCTTCCCAGTATTTCAGGAATTCTTGGTCCTGGTTCAGCACTGAGAAATTGAAGGAAAATACAACAAGAAGCAACAGGCTTTCTCCTGAGATTTTGGGCCCTCTTGGCCCTGTTAGAAATCCTTATAAAACTTTTTTTATAGCTTTCTGGCACTTTTTGTCCAAATCCAGGCTGGAGCTGGAGTTGCAAAGTCACTCCAATGGCTGGAATGACACAGAACCACAGTTCAACAGATCAAAAAGCTGCTGAAGATTCGTGGTCACAGGAGAGATTTCTCACTTGAAGGAACCTCTCTGGGACCTGGCATAGCCTGGTCAGGATTTTTTTTCTGTAGTCTTGCAGAATATTGCTGAAGCTGGATTCCAAGTAGGTGCACTCTGGAGTGCTGCCTGTACCTGTGTCCACACCACTTCCAGCATCTAGCCAGAGAGAGTGGAAACAGTTTAAATTCAGAATATTAGATGATTTCACCAAAGTGTCTGTGAGAGATCTGTGGACCTCAGAGCGGCTGCAGAAAATGGCTGTGAGGAAATATCGGGTAACAGAGATGGCTGAGAAGAGTTCAGCCTGCTTGGAAGGCTTTGAAGAAGAGGGTGTGGGATGGACTCCATCATCTTCTGGGACCAATCTTCTTTGCAGGTTGCTCCTGAGCTGCTTCTACAAAGGTTACGTGAAGGTTGTTTTTGCCCATTGTAAAGTTTAGATGAATAGTTGGTACTGTAGTACTGCAATACTATAGTAATAATGATATTACAATAATGATAGTGAGAAGTCAGTCGAGTGGGCCACTCCATTTTCCTCTGGCAGGTAACAGCTATTATAGGACCAACTCTAAAATTCCACTTTTCATGTGAAATTTCCCCTCACTTGTACAGTGATGGAATCGTGTAGCTCTGCTGTTTAACCCTCAGCATTTAGACTGCTTGAACGTAATCTCTTTAGCTTTTGAATTTGAAAAATCAAAAGGGAAGTTTTGAAATGCTGCTTCTCACTCTAGGACAGCAATTCCAGGGGAATTTTTATTCTGGCTAATGTACAGAATAAATACTTTTGAAGCATGATCTTGTTCTTCCCATTTACAAACAAGGAAAATGAATGATCCTTTTAACAATACTGAGTAATCCTAAATGAAAGGTGATTATTTCTGTGGTTTATTTTTTCACCGGAGGGATGTTAAGGGTTAACAGTTCCCCAGCACATAACTGACAGTGGTAAAATTCTCTTTAGTCCAAAGCGGAAGAAGAGGGGAGTTGCTTGTTGTTATAAAAGCAGGGAATTTCTGGATCTTAGTAAAATAAACCAGGACTTTGTTTCTTGAAGTAATTATTCTCTGGAGAGAGAATAGGAAAGATGGAGGCAATTAGGAGTGACCTCGCATCACTGAATTGTTGAGAACTTCTGGATCAGTGGCTGATATTTTCATAACTCCATTTAAGCAAACCTTTTTTTAAGCTGTTCTTGCCACCACTAGAGAAAACAGAGCATTTAATGGCTGGTCCAAAGCCCACTGACGTTCGGGGTCTCACCATGTGCTTGCACTTGGGTGGGTTGAAGTGAGGAGCAGGGAGGAGCATGAGGAGGTCAGGAGGAGCACAGGAACAGCTCCCAGGGCAGGGGGGACACAGTCACCCCAAGAAGAGGGGAAAATTGAGCTCCTGCATGGTTCTTGCCCACATGGGGCACGTGCTTTCGGGAGCTTGTCCCACACCAGGCTCAAAGCTGTGCGGGTCATTATGTCCCTTGGGTGGCCGGAGTCACCACATTTACTGGAAAAGTGAGGAGAAACAAACCTGGGAACACTTTTCAGTAACCTCCACCTAACCCCTTTTAAGTAGAGATTTGCGTTCTGGTGGGGGTTTTTTTCTTCTTCTTCTGAAAACTGTCTTTTGAGTGTTATCATTTAAAAAGCGTGTTTAACTTTTATGTGTGAAGTTGGCAATGAATTACTATAAAGCAAATAAAACTGTCCTAGCAGCCTCAAAGTGGTGATACAGCAGATAGCATTCACACCCTCATCTTTGTATTCCCTTCCTTCAAGGATATCAGTAGGCAAACAAGGCTGAGTCTCTCATATGTTTAATAAAGGAGCAATTTCTTAAGTCTCCTGACCCAACTGTGGGAAAGGGAATGCACTCGTCCCATCGCTCTCCTCCAGACTGAACCTGTCCCCTGGGCATGGTGGGATGCACCCACTGTCGGACAGAGGTCACTGGGAGCCAGATTTTGGCTCAGATCTTCTCCCTGGACCACTAATTTGGGAGTTCTTTCCTTTCTTTTGCAACTGATGAATCTCCAGGATAACAAGCCATAACCTAGCAGTACAAGCAGCTTCAGCAGCACAGACATACTTTTCTCCAAGGTGTTTCCCAACTACTGTCACTTTTGTAATCTGAGATCATCAGAGCCCAGAGAGTCACATGAAAACCCTTCCCCTGGATGGCAGATGCGTGTAAGGACCTATCTCCGTGTCTCACACCGTGGAGGAGGAGGAGGTTACTGTGAGACAAGGCATGCAAATTTTTTTCATAGCTTTCATGTTGTTTGGTTTGTTTGATGTTCTTCTAGCTCTGGCAGACTGCAGAAAATTGTTTTCTCTCAAAGAGGCCATCATCTATTGAATGATATAAAGGAGTCGCTCTGTTCTTCTGAGTTGTTTTTCTGTTATATATTTACTTAACAATTTCATTTTCTGAGTAGTTGTTGAAAGAACAGGAGTTTGTAAATTATACAACACTAAGCAGTGGATACTGTCCATGGCTTTAAGCCCAGACACTGTCAAATGCTTCTCCAGATTCTGGCTGGTTTGAGAAAATCATTGTGAATTACAGAAGTGTAAACTTTTTTTTTTTTTTTTTGGTGATTTTATTTAAATATTTTGTTTCTTTGTTTTTGCTTAGTATATTCTTACTTGCCTCCATAGCTGGCAACCAGCTTTCAGAAGGGGTTGGAGCTGGGTTGTTGCACATATGGAACTGAACATCTGTGGTCTCAATTATTGAAAAATTAGAAAGTTCAAAAATAAAAATAAAATGAATGTTAGATCTTCGAACCTCACTCTCTTGCTATTTGTTTTCTTTGTGCATTAGAAGTAAAAATGCCTTCTGTCATAATAATAATAATAATTCTCCACACCATTATCCCGGGATCTCAGATTACTGGGTACACATTAAAGTGTTATGTTTTCTGCCACGCTCGTGAAGTTAAGTCTTATCCCTCCTTCCCATTTTCCAGATGGGAAAACTGCACTACAGAAACAAATGTACTTAATGCCATAGAGACACTTCCAGAGAAACTGGAAAGAAAACCACCACCCTCCACTCCTCCCAGTTAACCACAGGACATGGTTTCTTGCCTCCCAGCCCCTGGTGTGAGCAGAATTGCAGACTGGGAGCAGCGCTGCCGTGCCCTGGGGAGAACCAGGTCATGGACGTGTGGCTCCGAGGTGGAGCTGGGGGCCAGGATCCGGCCCCACCGCGGGGTGAGCTGGCACTGGGACACGTCTGGGCTTCCGTGTGTCATGTTTCCCTCCTGTGGCTCTACCCACTTGGACAGCCCTGTGGTCTCAGCTTCAGCATGTGCCATCTGAAGCATCTTCTGAAATTGCTTTGGACATCTCATTATGAATCATGCCTGTATCCTCTTACTGCGAGCAGAAATCACACACATGGAGATGAGTCTGTGTTTGAGTTGTTAGCTGGGCTTGGAAAGGGCCAGAGCTGGCCCAAGCTGCTTGCTTGTGTCTAAGGCACAAGGGCTGCAGAAGCATGTGCTTTCGACCTCATCTAGCAGGTCCAACCTGGATTATCAGTCTGTGCATCTTTGCATTGTCATTTATGAGAATTAATGGTGTTTCTTTCTGTTTAGGTAAAGAGTTTATCTATCTAAGACGGAAGGTTTCTCAGCTTTCCTTTTGGTTTACATATATGTAACTTAAAAGTTCCATTATTGAGCTTGTTGCTGCAGACTCTTTTGAACCGAAGCCATTGCATACATCTCCTGAGCTCTTCTTTCATTGTATAATGTTATAAACATCCATCACTTGCCTGACAAAGATTTTTCTTTTTCCTTTTCTGGGGCAAAGCTGGGAAGTCTGCTTGCACTAACTGACATAACTAAATGCAGTGTCCCTCTGCCAACGCTTGCTGATGCACTGAGCACACATCTCTATCTGTAGTAACTTCATTTTATCGTGATTCTTTCCACCAAACCACTCCAAGTGAAGAGCAATAGTAATACATACAGCACAGGCAATGACAGTTGTCATTGATAAAGAATTATTTTTTTTCTTAGAATAAACTGTGTTCATAGTTGTTACTTTTATAGATCATAAATTAGTTCATATGTTGGCAGAGAAAAAAAGTCCTTACCAGTCAGATGCTTATAAATATGCTTCACTCAGGATACTTTTAGGCTAGTAAAATTTTTAAGTGTGAGCTTTAACAACCTGCTTTAGTCACTGAATTCTGACACAGTTTTCCTCCAGACTACTAGATTTCCCTCCAGAAAAAAAAATAAAATCATAGAATCCTAGAATACCAGGTTGGAAGAGACTTCAAGGATCAGCCCGTCCAACATTTCAAGGTAAAAATATAATTTAAATGAGATGGCCCAGCACGCTGTCAAGCTGAGTCTTTAAAGTGTACAATGTAGGGAAAGCCACCTCTTCCCTTGAGAGATTATTCCAATGTCTGTTCTCATGGTGAAAAATTTTTCTGGAGTCCAATTGGAATCTCCCCAGGAGTAACTTGTACCCAAGTCCCTTCCTTTAGGGCAACAGTGGGTGCTGAGCTGGCCTGATGGTGCCAGCTCTGGGACAGTGCCCGTGAGTTGCTTGCGAGCTGGTGACACCACTCTCATCTCTCTCCTCTTTGCTGCCCACTCACCTGCAAATTGTCATGAAAAAAAATGCATTTTCCCCCAGAAACTGTCCACTGACAGGCATGAGTCCATTGGATGCACAACAGGGACCTGGCCCCAGTTAATGTTTCTGGTGTATGACAGTGAGGAAGGAGCCCCTGGTCCCAGGGCTGGGTAGGAAGAGGAGCAAGTGCAGAGCTCTGATTAACACCCGGGGTTGGGACCTGATTAATCCACCCCTGATTAATGACATCCTGTGTGTGCCTGAGTCACGCAGCTCTGCCATGCCTCGACTCCTTGCTTGTGGCACTGAGGATAAACACCTGCCCTGTTGAGCAACCCTCTAATCACCAAGGCTTGGAGACATGGCTCGGAGATCCTCGGGAGGAAATAATCTCACAGATGGGAAGTTGTCTTTACTGGCAACCATAAAACTGTTTTATCATTTCCTTGTGCTGAGTGTGAAACAGGCCAAGCACAAAGTCACACTGGTGTTTTTCTAATGATTACGTGGTGTAATTTATAATAGCATCATAAAAATATTCTTCCTCATCCACATGAAAGTGTTTTGCAGAGTAATCATAATGATACTTGTGATCGATCCCACTTTGCTATCAGGTGGTGGTAGAGGAACCTTCAATCTCACTTTTTGTGATTACAGCAACCCAGAAGTTAACTCAGGTTTCAATGCATTTTCTAGCTCACACCTAAAACTCTTCAGATCTAGTATCTTCCCAACTTCATCTAACCATCCTTGGCCCTCTCTTTGGTGTGCAGGGAGGAGATAATATAATTTAGTTTAAATGATATTTGGAATTTTGTTTGGTTAGTCAATGTTTCAAAGGGATTGCTTTTGTACCTGCTGTTATGAAAGTCAGGAGAAAAATATTGTTCTTGGCTACTGTCCTGATTAACTCAGACATTTTAATGTGTGTTATGAGAGGTCATTTGATGGATAGTCACCTGTACCCTCTGATCAACTCTGACTTGGCCACTGGGGCTGAACTTTAGCAGCTAGGTGTCATAATTTCCCATCTTTTGCTTGATTAATATTTCCTTTTATGTCTGGAGAGATCCTTCTCCACATACCAGCCAGCCTGGATTAGCAGGAAGGGACTGCAGGGCCTTTACAATGAAGATATCCTGTGAAAAATATAACATAGACAATCTCTGTGTGTTAGTACCTTTCCTCCCAGTCTGTAGAGAGTTAGCCTTGCATAGTTTGTATGCTCAGAATAGCTCTAGTGTGTACCTTGGCTTTCTGCATGCAATACAGATAAAAGCCCCTGGGATTTAAATACCACGTGGTGATGCCTGAGGTACTGCAGGTGCTGAAAGGGGCTTTGAGAGAGCCTCTGGGATTTAACTGGGACCAACATAAAATCTACATGGGAGTTTAAAAATTAGTTGAAAGGATATTTGTCATCTTTTATATACCTCTGTAGAGTTTTCTAGAATTTTAGGAGCTTCAAATATTTCTCATGGACCTCTTCTAGGTAGCTCCTTTGTGATTTCATTGCTATTTAATTGTAGAGAACTTTTCCATTCTCCTGGCTCAGCCCCTGGGGAAGGAATTCAAAGTCCTCAGGTCGCTTTGACTTAGACCAGTGGACACTGATGCCACCACCTTTAGCAGTGCATTCAGACACTTCTCTGTTCCTCACACCTTACCTTAAATATTTTCTTAATTTTCACGTTGTAATAAAAACTTTTCATAGTTACAAGCTCTCACTGATCGCCATTTGCTCAGCATAACATTGATCATATCTGCCTAGAAAGTTATTCTACATGCAGAGGTCAGAGCCTTTTGGAATTGCTCCTGCTGATACCAGCAGGACTTTGGGCATCCACGTAAAAGCCAAACACTCAAATGCAGATTTTTGCAGGTCCCAGGTTAGTTGTTGAGGTTTTCATCCACCTTCAGCAGTCATGAAACAAGTGGAATAATATGGACAGGGAACATTAAGGGTACAAAAAAAGTGGCAACTCTGGCTTAAAATATTTGTGCAAGCCCATTGAGCTTTAAACAATTTGGCTGGAGGCTTTGAATTCAGATGTCTGAGGTAGAGTTAAAATCAGGAGTCTAAAGTGTTGAGTCATTAAAATGGGGGGAAAAAAGAAAGCACCCTCTTGTAATAGGTGAGTTGAAACAAGAACAAAGGATCTATAAAAAGAGCCAGGTGTAGCACTGAAGAGATAAGGAACGATCTTCCTGTGCACTTACCTCCATAACTGAAAGGATTATTTTTTCCTTTTTTTTTTTTTTTTTCAAATAGGTAGGGCAAGAAAAGATACTAAACCCTCTTCCACAAGTACAGTGCTAATTATTACTTCCTGACCCTGGGAGAATCATCTCCTGCTGTTCAGTAGGTCTGGCTTGAGAATTGAATTACTCTTGTAAATCCTTCTAATTTGTTCATGAGTTTATAGCTCTGCCATAAACATTGCTCCCAAGCTGCTGTTCACCCAGCAAAGTCCTTTACAATACTTCTTAGGAAAACTGCTGGTATTTTCTTCCTTTGTAAGGATTTGAGTTTTTTCACCTGTTTGCATGGTGGAGCTGATGTGCAGAGCTGGAGTCTGTCCTGCTCTCTGCTCTGCGTGTGGATGCGATGGCTTGAGCTCTGATTGCACAACCACGGGTTGAGTTTCCAGATCTGAGATGTTCAGTGATACAGGTAAGAGAATGTCTGGTTTTAATTTAAACATACAGCCTTTTGGGCAGAAATACTGGAAGTGTGTGAGAAAAAGGCTTTCCAAAGGCCGTTTTCATAGACGAAATGCTGTCCTTTATAGATCTAATCTTGAGGAGAGCTTTTATTTCCCATTAGTTCCCATCTTGGAGAATCAGGTCCCATCAGTGGCACGTGTCTGATGGCAAAGGCCTTGCAGGCACATGGCAGCGCCGTGTCTCACCGCAGCAGCCGTGAAGAGGCAGGGAGGAAATTCAGGGAGGCTGTTGCTGGAAGGACAGGCAGTACTGAAAAACAGTTGAAACTTTATTGATAGTGAGTAAGGGTTGTTTAGGAAGGGGGATGAAAGGCTTTGTGTGATTCATAGGACATAAACGCAGTTGTCTATTCATCTGGTCGCATTATCTGTGCCTTCATCTGGCTGTGGGAAGAGGTGTGCTGCAGAGCACAGGGGCAGGCTGTGTGCCACCATCCTTGAGCTATCTCATATCCTTCTCTGTGAGATCTTGTGACAGTTCATATTACTGTGAGTCATTGTTTCTTTAAAGCTCATTACTGGCAAGGGCTCGTAGCGAGACACCGAAGTGGCGTTGGGTTATCTATGCTTAACGGGGCTATTAATGCTTGTCACCACTCAAGTGTCATCCACCAGAAATGTAATTCTGGATTTCGGGTGCTGAGTCGCAGAGGTATGTTCATCCTTTGTGTCCAGCCAGCCTGAAACTCGGCACTGTCAAGTGTTGTCTCAGCTTACCACATTGGTATTAAAAGGTTTTAGTTTCACTCTAATTTACGTGTATAATTGTGTCATGGGGGAGGGCCAGGAAGAGGATGTGAAGGAAGACTGAAGAATGCTCCCCAGAAATCAGTTCTCAGGTCACATGAGAAGCAAATCTTTTCTTTTCTTACCTAAATCCACCATGGTCATCTCTGTTTGCTGCCTCTTTGGAGTTTTATTTATTTATTTATATTGACGTTCTGGATTCCTGAAAAAATAATATGAAAGTCACAAAGCCTGGAGCTTCACAAACCTCTCTTCCTTCATGGGTACAATGGGAGAAGAGGTCTGCCAGTGTGGCATCGTCAAATGGATATGGTCAAAACTGCTCCTCAGGGCTTGCAGGTGTGTGACCTGTTTTTTAGCCAATTGCCAACTTTTGCTTCCTTCTCTCCTCCCAGCACCTCATGGCACCAGATCACTATATAACAAATTACTCATGGGATATCGTGTTACAATTCTCCACATGAATTGGGATTTTCTTAGGCTCCATCCATCAAACATTTGATTCCTCTGGCGTATAGACAGAATAAAATTAGTCTGCCATTGCAGAAGAGGGAGTGACTTGCACATTTCTCCTCCAAACACGGTGGTTTTAATAGATTGCCACACCTCCTCCATCTCTCCTGCCAGAGAGTCCCATGAAAGGAGACCATGGCACTTGAGGGGCATTAGCTTCCCAGAGTGACCTCAGCAGCAGATCTTGCTCGATGCAAGTGCAGAGTTGGGTAGCTGCAGCTTAGGAAAGTTTCTGTGCTCTTGCTTCTTTTTAATGAACTATAAACTATTTTCACACCTCTGCCTAGACTTCTTTCACACTTCTGCCTACTTACTGCTCTGCCTTTTGCCATTGTCTCTGATGCATGCCTCTGAAAACATCTTGGACTTGTAATTCTAGAACACTGATACTTATCATAATAACATTTCTCTTTTTTTGCAATCTTTGAATCTAGAGCCAATTTTCTTTTCTTTTCTTTCTTTTTTTTTTTAAAAAAAAAAAAGTCTGATGTATGGCTAAAGACAACAAACTTCCACAAATATTTGCTGTCAGAAAAGATACTTCTGGCACTGACTGCCTTTTTTCATCTTCACAAAACAGTGTTAAAAAAAAATTAGAGAGTAGATAACACATTAATACAGCGGTAACATTTGTATTTATCAGCTACTTTTGTTTCTTCATGCATAGTTGTTTTGCCTTCTAAGGCAATTAAAGGCGGGAAAAACACAGTAAAGGCTTTTTTGTCACCAGTAATGTGATATTTTTTTAGCAGAAACTTGGGGCCTTTTGCTGAACCCTCTAGACGATTGTTCTGGTGGATTTAGAGGTTTTCTTGGTTTCATACATGGTTAGGATATCGAAGTGCTGTCTACAATAACTTCCTTGTTCTTCTGTAATTTTCCTTCAGCGTGCGTTTGATACCAGCAGGCTTGTCCATTCCCATCTGCTCTGGATTGGTTTTATGCAAATTCTCTCTCATCCTTCTACAAGTCCTTTCATGTTAAAATATTGCTTCCTCATGCCCGCTTCTATTACTCGTAATTCCTGCACAGTGACCTGCTAGCCACCCATATATTGGGCACAAAAGACATAATCTTTGTGAATCAGATATCTCTTATCTCATCCCTGTTTGCATTAGACGTTCCCCTCACAATACACTTTTCCACAATGCTCATCCATTTAATGCCCAAATACCTGAGGTCTCTTATTTCTGCCCAACATGCTCATTGCATTACTCATGGTGAACCGATGAGCAGGGAGATAAAAAGACTGGTTGGAGGTGGTGCGTGGATCTCCAGCTTAGCCAGAAGAGAAAATAGGCTGTTTGAGCCCTGTCTCTGTGGTTTAACTGGGGCTTAACAGGACAACCCTCCCTCTCACAAAAGTTACACAAGGACAGTGTTTTGTTTTGTGGTATGAGCTTACCATGTCCATAAATTTGCAGTGGCTTAAAACGAAACAACGTTTATTGTGTGCGAAATTGTCCCACCAGGCACGAGGATGCCTGGAGCCCTCACAGGGTGGTTTCATACCAGTGCCACACTTGTACCTGGGTCCAAAACCGGGGCCAGGTAAGCTGTACAAAACTAGTATAGGTACGTTGGGGAGTAGCTGACAGCAAACTGAAAGAGGAGATGGGAGGTAGAAGCAATAACTCTATAATATCTGTGCTTGTGAAGGTATCTTTTCACCCTTTAAAAGGATTTCTCTTCAACTAGTGGAGAAGGCTGGTTCCTCAGGAGTTGTATGGGAGCCTTCCTGAGCAGCTATGTTTTGATATAAACCCAGTGGGAGCAGGTGAACATTTTCCTGTATGAAGTTCTGCTTCTTATCTCATATAGGATTCCTAAATTAGATTTTTTTTTTTTTTTTTTTGTGGTAAGAATATCTCCTGGGACTTGTTTCAGATTTCAATAGTATAATGCTGTTTTGCCTTGAAAATGTTTAGATGGCCTTGAAAGATTGTGTTAAAAATTGTGGTATTCTGGCCTTTACAGTGGTCTAGCAAACTGTGGAGGCACCAAGGGGAGCAGGGTTTGCTGTCGGATTAATTTACTGAATGTTGGTGTTAGTCTCAGTTCTGCAAAATCGGTTCTTTCATTAAGCTCAATGGATGAAGATGAATAACAAAGGTGGGGATATCTTATTTTTAATGTAAAAATGTTAATTTTATCACTTGATTGTTACAGGGTAGGAGAAAGAATTTCATCAGTGGCATAAAATATGAATAATGTAAATACGTGTAACATTAAATCAATATATTTTTCTACTTACATTTCAGAGAAACATACTTGTCATGTTTTGTTACCTTCTTTTTTTTTGTTGGATTGTTTTATAAATGTGATTCCTTCTAAGATCATTACTGTAGATGTCAAAAGAAAAGCCATAGGCAGTCCAGATTGGGTATCAACACTACTAATGCTTAAATTACCAGAAAAAGGAAAAGATGGGAATTTATTTAACTACTGTGGTGCACAACAAAAGGCAGTCTGCTAACACGTCAAATACACCATGTGCTCTTCAGCACTCTGGCTGATCATAAATGCAGTTTTAGGCTTCAAAGAGAGGCCACCATATCTGAGAACTGAAAAGACACAATTTACCATAGGGCTATTTTCTGAGTTTTGCTTCTACTTTTGCTAGTTATTGAGATATGGATGAACATAGGAGCTTATTCCAAGTGTTCTTCATGGGCATAGTGCTTCTGAAGTGAATGGCCCTGATTCTTGCTCTTATGATGATGTAAATTTGAAGTATGGACACTGAGCAGAAATGCACAAATTGCAAAAATTGTATCATTTTAAGGAGAAAAATCAGGTGAGATTATTATAATGGTCTCTTCTGACCTTAATCTCTGCCTTTAAAAGTTCCAGAAGTGTGACATAAAAGAAAGTAAGGTAAGGATGAGTTTGATTTAATACTCTTTTCCTGGCTCAATCAATTCTGTAGCAAGGTTGCAGAGTTGCCCTCACTTCTCAGCTAGCTCGTGTACATGGAGCATTCAGTAAATACGCTCAAGATATATGGACTGCAATTAAAACAGCCTGTAAGAATGTAAGAGCCTAATGGTCTAATTTTTCAATGATGTCAATGTCTGTGGGAATTGAGGTTGTGCTTATTATCTTCCAGAAGGCACCTTTCAGACAGCATGGCCCGAGTCAGACAGGAGTCTGGGTTTGCAAGAAGCACAGACTTAATTCCAGCGCCACAGTCAGAAACCTGCACTTTAATCTTGCTGTGTCCCACAGTGAGGGGTGGCACAGATAATGTTCATAGCACATGCAAAATTCAGCCTCTCTGCCAGAAGGAAGAAGGTACTGATGGCTCTTAGCAGTCAGCAGTTAGGTTAGAAGATTTTGGCCCTTTGTCCCAACAGAAGGTAACATCCCTATTAACCATCCTAAATTTGTAACGCTCCACGTAGCTGTGAAAAGAGGATGGCTTCAGATGCAGCAGAAGGCATGAGGAAACTGGCCATAAGTCATGTTCAAGAGGTTCCCCAGAGCTTCGCTTCCCACCAGCTGCTGGTCAGCCAGGGCTTCAGCTTCCCTGCAAACCTCCCTCCACCTCCTGGAGGGTGTTAGCCCCAAGGCAGCACCAACAATATGGAAACCAGTCCGATGTATGTTTTGGAAGTGGGCAAAGCACACTGTTCTCGTGTCACTGGTTTGCACATGTGGTCCTTATACATCCGTGAGGGGTGGACTAGCATGGAGAGAGAAACATCAGTCTTGTCCTCATACAGCCTGGCTTTTCCAGGACCAAGTGTTTCCACTAAAGCTGGTCATACAGGATTAATGTCAAAGGGGTGTTCAGATGTTCAGGGCTGATAAAACGTGGTTTGCTGGCATTCAGAGCCCTCGAGTCCATGTCCAAATTAAAAAAAAATAGAGACCAGTAACATTAAAATAGTTGAGGTAGAAAAAAGAAAAAGGAAAAACCTCCTCAGTTATCTATGATAACACTATTGTTTTCATTTTTTATTATCTTGCTTGTTACACGCCAATGAGAAACAACCACAGATCGTCAATAAGGTTTTTAATTGCAAAGATTTCCTGTGACGTGAGTGTTAATGAATGTCAAGGCAATAACACAAAAGACATTAGTTGTTTAATGATTGATAGAACAAGAAAAGCACGAGGTCTTTTGCAGGATAAATGACTACTGTTCTGTGTTCCTTTACATTAGCAGTATCAACACTTAGATCACATGGCAGGAGATAATGGTCCAGGAGATAAAGTACAGAACCACAGTCTGTTATACAATAACAGACATAGTAATGATAATTAATGTGCATTTCTTTGGCAATTCTCATACTTGTCAGCACTGAGCCATGGGGACCAGTGCTTTGCTGTTGACTTAAATGGGGGCAGGATGGGACACTTGATTGGTCTGAGAGTTTTTGACTTCTGCTCTGCTGCAAAGATGTCAGACCTTGAAGGCTTTTCCTGTCAGATGGTTGAAGTGGATGTTCATGCACGTGGATTTTGTGTGTTGCAATAGTAAAACACCTCAATTGCTCAGAGTAATGTGGCTGGAAAAAAGGGCATTTAAACGTGTGGTGTGATGGCACATTTCTAAACAAGTCCTCGGCCTTGGCCAAGAAAGCTCAACATCATGGCACCCACTAAAAGTTCATCACCTTCTCTTCAGTAAGAAACACGTAATAGCTGGGGGCTTTCTCCAAAAAAAGAGGAATATCCCAGCCAAAATCTTCTTCACACACAAAAGGTAACATAGAAAATTGGCCAAAATCTAGTCTGTATAGATCTAGTCTGTAGCTGCAAACTGTCTGAGGAACGCTTCAGTGTGGGCAGCTGGCCTTAACCACACCCTCACATGGCTTTGGGTATGAAGTCCATGGAAAAGTTGTACAGCTTTGGTTTGGTTTATATGGTTTCTGACACACCAGGTTTCATTGGACAATATACACTTGGCAACTTGTGACTGGTTTGCACGGCGAGGTTTCAAGCACTCCTGGAGCTCTGCCAAGTTAGCAACTGTCTCCAAAAATGTGCTAAATATGAGAAAACCTTCGTGGTGAAAATTAGTTCATGGTTTGGCAAAATGTTTGGGGAGCCAGAAAAATATTTTGATGGAACCTGGATGGTTTAATTATTGGCCTTGCACCACAAATTAATGGAGCTGCACATGGCCTTTGGTTTCAAAATGTAGCACTGGATAATGTTTCCTCGTTTCTGAAAGCTGTGTTGGTTTGCAGCTATCTGCGTTGGCATGTGAGCTGCTGCCTAAAAGCTGAACTGGTAAAATTGTATGTTTCATCTAAAATAAGAATCTTATTCAAATTAATAATATAGCCTAAAAATCTCCAAAATTATTTTCTTGAACTCAAGCGTCTCAGCTTACTCCAGGTTAAAAATTCCTAAAGTTTTAAAAATGCCTTTGTAGCTATCATGAGTTGCCCAATAGGATCATGTTTGTCAGCTTTGAATTAAATCATGCAACTGTCTTTTGTCCTCCAAAAGCTCACCAAAGCTGTGTTTGAGCTTTACTCAAATAAAGTATGCACAGCCTTGTGCCATTTGTCTTCCTTTAGAAAAAGCAGCTTCCAAAGAGTCTGTCAATAACCAGCTTGACCTACAAATGTGTCTTTCCAGGTGTACTTGCCCCAGGCAGTGTGACGTGGATGTAGAGAGGTGTTGGGGGCTCTTGGGCAATCTGATGGAAAAATGGGGAGTCCTGAATGGGCTGGTTTCAGATTTTGGTCCTGTGGGGTAGGCATGCATGGGGTACAAGACCTACTATGCCTTCCCCATCCTTCCACTAAGCTGTTTTTGAGTGATGCATGTGTGCTTTGTGCTACAATTGTGCTCCTGTGTCACACCAGTAAAGCTTTCCCAGTCCTGGCTGTGCATCTTCCTTCCCATCCCCTGTGAGTTTTTATTTTCCAGAGCTCAGCACCATAAGTGACTGAACTGTGGCAGGAGCTGCCTATGTTGAAGGAAAGAAGAAGAATAACAGCTTAAAGAGATTTGGGGTGTTTTTTTAATGTTAAACCTCTTTAACTGTGATGCCAGGTAGGGCAACACAGCATGGAAAGTGTGAGTGGGTGTCTCCTGGGGGTCTTGGCCCTGCTGCCATTGTACTTGGCCAGGCATCTCCATCCCCATATTGATCTCCCAGAGAACTGCAGAGAGATGTCTTGCCTGAGTTGAGAGCTGTTACTGTGAGCTCATCTGCGCGCTTTGTTTAAACAAGTCAGTAGCCACTTAAAAAATTCTGCTAGTCTCTTCAGGCTGCTCTGCAGTCTACATGCATCCAACAGCAAGTGCTTATCCAGGATGTGTACATTCAGAAAAAAATCAGAAAAAGGGAAATTTAAAAGAAAGGACTGGGAAAGAAAGTTGGCTTTAAAATATTCCATCAAAAATACTTTTTTAGACTTTGTTTTGGCTGTTCTGTTATGAAATACTGCAGAGGTAAAACATGGGGGTAAATAAAAAGACTTCAACTGAACTATAAGAGATTTTATACCCCTACATAAAACCCTGCATGAGATATTATGAATTTCAGTTTTCCAAATTGCCTCATATTCAATTTAAACCCACCGCGCTTTGATCTCCATTCCTCAGACCAAGTAGTTTTACGTCTCTATTTCACTCTCAGCCTCAGGATGGGCAATTGGGGGGTAAGGGAACTTCTACCTGTCGCTTCCAATTTTAGGATCAGGACCCAGATTTGGGAAATCACTTAAGCATGTGCCTGACTTGAAGCAAAGGTTTCCTTGTGCGGTAGTGCCCTCCCAAAAAGAGATGTCCCCCTCGGTCTCCTCAAGTAGCTAATGCTTGAAATTCACTGACCCGGGGAAGTCACTTCTTCCCTGCACTGCAGAGGACCCAGACCCCTGAGAGCCCAGAGACTCGATCCCATTGACCTCCCCACTGCCCTTTCCAGGGAAAAAAGGTTGGGAGAGCAGGAGCAGCCTCCTGGCATTTCTGTTCCCCCCCTCACCGGAACAGCCCTGGCCGCTCTCCTTATGGGAGCATGTTAAGGCATTAATGAAATGCACAAAGCAAAGAGGCTCATCCATATAAATGGGTGATTTAAATAATGAGGAAGGAGGAAGGATGTGGTTCAGTGTCAGTACTGATTAATTAGGGCATAAAATAAATAACCCTCCTAACAACATTGGCTGCTTCCACTATAACTTACTCTATTAGTGGGTGATGGAGTTAATACAAGTGACAGTGTAATTACAGGTTAGTTAACCAGCCCGTTATGACGTTCACTTAATTTCTAGGGATGGACCCATTTACACACACACATTTTTCCTATTGCAAAGAGGCCAACAGCAGAGGACTGATAAAAGTTGGTTGCTAATCCTGCAGTTTCACCACTCATTTTTCTGTTCCCTGCTTTGTGAAACTCAGCCCCACCGATGCCAAAAGCAGGGAATAATTCCCCCGTGTGCTCGTTTGATGTCACAGCTGAGGTCACGGGGAGGAATTGTGCTCTTATGAGTAAGCACGTTTATCTAACGTGTGGCCGCACAATGAAACGATGAACAGATGTTAACAGTGAGTTTTTAACATCATAGCTCTTTTGTATGGAAGTTTTATTGAAATGTTTTTGCTTGTTAACTCTGTGAGTGTCAGGCAAAAGCAAGAAAATAGAGACCAGGATTTATAGGGGGTTTGAGTGGATTTTTAAACCCGGCGTTGCTGCACAGCAAATAACTGCCGATGTAACAAGCCATTTACGTTTAATACTTCTATAGCTGCTGGCCAGTAGCTTCTGCAGCTTGTGGTATGGATCACATAGATCGCATAGAAAGAGAAGGAATGCAGAATTAGATCTCCTAAATTATAATGCATTGCAACCCAAACTTCACATTAATGTAGGCCTTCAAACATGACATCAGGTCCTTAGTTAGCTTCATGGCTTCGTGAAAATCCTGAAATATTTTTAGCAGTTGGTCAGTGCTTCTTATTTTTTTCCTGTAGGATGAGAGGAAGTGGGGAGGAGAAAAAGAGACAATTTTCCTGTGTTGTGCCTATGTGACAGTGGTATTGATGTGATATTCTTCGGGTCTTTTTAGGTCAATACAGCTGAAAACAGGATCTGTGAGTGAGAATTTGTACAACCTTGACTACCGATGCTGCTGCCAATGCCATATATAATATATTATCATACAGGGCTTGTATAAGGTCTAGTACTTAAATAACTAGTCTCTTTTCCCAGGGTTATTGTGATTTTTTTTTTTCTTCTAAGTCATCTGAAATGCATTGCAACCTCACAGTGCTCCAGTTTCTCTACTCTAGTGTGAGAGATAATTTTGAGTTTGAATTACTTAATACCTCCAAAATATTTTAGGATTTGGGGTAAAACATCCAAATGCTATACATAGTCATTGAGAGAACAACAAAGCTTGTTTTCTTCAGAATACAAGGCAAATATCCACATTTCTCTTTCAGTGCAAGTTATAGCATTATCCTTTTTTGCAGTACGTCACTTTTTTATATGCTATAGAAAGTCACTTTGAATTCAAATATAAAATGAGGCCATCCATCATGTTAGCAATTTAATTACCTCGGTATATATTTTTTCAGAAAAAAAAAAAACAACCCAACCCAAACACAACAAACCACCTCTATTATTTGTTGTGTGTATATATATCTTATTACAGATTCATTGCCTGAGGACAGGCAGGGCTGTCAGCGGGGCAGTCCTGTGGTTAGAAATGCCAAGATGGGGAGCAGATAAGACATGAAGTCCTTGTGCCTCCTGCTCAGGTCCGCTCTGCTCCATGTTTGCTCGGGGCCTTACCTGTTAGATTCCCTGTAATCTTTGTTGCAACAGTGAAATGGTGCCTTGTAAAGCAATGAAGCGTGACAGGGATGTTGAAAGGGTCGAATGAGGTAGAAATGTGATATTTTCTATCTTCTGTGGGCCCAGGAAATAGGAGTTCAGCTGCTGAACTGGGACTTGGCGTTCACCCTCGCCTTCCCAGCAAGAAAGTCTGAGATTTATTGTTGAGTGCTTACAGAAGAGACAAAGCAAGCAATGCCCACCATTTATCTAATTGTTTAACCATCTGGTTTCACAGTGACTGAAGATTAAGCGTTAAGGAAACCGGGAAACTACAAATAGCAAGGCAGGGCAGGGAGAAGTGCTTTTATTTATATAAGTTTTGCTGGCAAGATTCATAAAATACCTAGGTGTCCTTCAGAGATTGAGACTAGTTTCATGGTTTGCACACTTTTTTTTTTTTTTTAAAGAGTTTCATGATTTCATGGCCAATAAAATGTATAGCAATAAAAGCTGAGATAATGAGAAATGTAACGAAATCATGTTTCTGGGCATGAGGGGATTCAGGAGATGGGGTAGAAAAGGAGATCCCGCTGCCATGCCCACATTGCATGGCACACAAGCTTTTACTAAATTATCAGCTATTAGCTAGCCCAGATATGGGACACCAGATTTAATGATATATGTGATATTTGGAAGGATTCTAGTCCCACGTAGGCATCCCCATGATGTGCTATTTTCATCAGTCACCTGGTGTTCTCATTTTAACACATTCTCCACAACAAGAACTGGTGGGTTCCTGTCACTGCAGAGAAATGATGCTTTTCCTTCTGGTGCTTGAGCAGGGGCTGGGCTTGTCTATGCAGACATGTGGATGGGTGCAGAGGTGGGACTTGGCTGAGTCAGCCAAGTCAATGAGTAAATCCTTAAAACTAGCTAGTGATAAGTAACTGTTTGGGTGCAAGATGAGAGGCTAATTCGCTGATTTCCCAGTTACAGCTTTTAATGCCGACAAGCAAAAGCATCTTTTGTAGGGCTTGAAAGAAGCAGAAAAAAGCACACAGGTGAGATGACTTGGGTGGAAGAGATAGAAGGATAATATTTAAAAAGGACACAACTGAATCCTTTTTGTCCTTTTGGGTAGAAATCTACCAGGTGCAGTAGATGAGACCAGATAGCCTTTCATTCCTTCTGTTGTCCTACATTCATCTTCATTAGGAGTTTTGCCTTGCCAGGGTCCAAAGATCTCAGACTTCTGATTAGTTTCAGATGGACTTCAAGATCAAACCTGAAAAATAGTTATTTTGTCTGCACAAGTTCCTTTTCTATAAGCAAAGGCACATCCTACAAATAAAGTCTTCAGGGAGGTTTAAAATTGGCCTGCAACAGCAAGAAGAGAGAAACAAGCTGGCTGGCTTTATATAAAAGACTATGCAGGTATCGACCCCAGAAAATTTGTCGAGTCAACACCTAATGATGGCTTAGCTGCCGGGCTTGGCCATGCAATATTTAAATCAGGCTCTGTTTTTTTACGCCTTGGTTTTTAACACATGGGGCCTGAACGAGTGAGGAGAAACAGAAGCGCCATGTGAGCATTTCTCCCCAGGAGCCAGAGTAGCTCTGCTGAAGTTTGGCCATAAACTCTTTAAACTACCATGTCCCTGGGGAAGGCTCGGGTGAGCCTCTCCACATCTGCCATTGCCTGTGTTTAAAACCAGTCCTCCAGAAGCTTGTAAAGCACTATGGGTGAAAGGAGAAGACTTTTTGCAGAAGTGGGATGCTCATCGCATGCAGCAGGCAAAGTGCAGAGCCCAGGGAGCGTGGGCAGAGTGGTCCCAGTGGTGGGATGGTCACTCTCAGCCCCAGGGTGCTGGGAGCAGCTGATAAATTGCCATTTCATAAACTATTTAATAGCTCATTTGTAAGCTAAGGAGAATGGGGCTTTAGGAAAAAGCACCATGTCCAACCTGGAGCTATTGGTGCTTCTCCCACTCAAAAAAAGGAAATAGTTTTCTATCAGGATATGGGGATTCATTAAAACTAAGTCTGTCTTTTTTGACACCAGCCAAGCTGATATTAAATGAGGCAACTTCAAGGCTTGGTAAGGTGTTTGATCTAGAGCAGAGAGTTAAACTTGGCTTTTGCATATCGCAAGACTTTTCCTGAGCACCACTGTCTGAAGACATTGAGTGTCTCCTTGTAGTCTTGATCTCATCTGGAAGAGAAATCAGAAATAATAGGAAATTTCAAAAACTGATAGCCAAAAAAAAGATGAGCACAGCAGCTTTCCTTTTGAAGCCACACAAGTCACTAAAGACATAAAAAGACAAGGTGGTTTCACCCCCCTTGCAGGGCTTTCAATTCATGAGAAACAAAATATGCAGCAGTGTGCTATTCATCAGTCATCTTCTGAGAGAAGGTGAATATACAGATACCAAGGAGCATCTGGTGTCTTCATCCACACAGCACCTGATAATGATATTGTTTAGCTGTTGGGAAAATCACGGAGAGGTCTCCATCACAGCATCAGTGTTTTGGGAGAGAGTGTCTCTAATTCCATACGTTTTATGGGAAAAGTTGATGGAACTTATTTAAAATTTATCATTTGTATTCAGCTTTCCCGTTTTGTTTCTCCAGTGTCAGCATATTTCTTGGTTTGAGAGACACATATTTGAATCGTCTGTTTATATTAAATAAAACTTTGTAACACGACGTATTTTCTCCTAACATTTTTCAGGCTTTAAAATGCAAATTAAAAATGAAAGGAACTAACCTAAGCAAGTTTAAATATTAAATGAATTATTGACTTATGTGTTTAAGTCACTCTGAATCCAGGATTTTTTCCGGAGTATATGTTTCAAGGGTGGCGTTGGCCTTTTAACTTTCAGTTCCAATTTAGATTTATTTTTTTTCCCTACTGGTGTCTCAGAATTACCTGAAAATTGAAATGTCCCATTTTTGCACAGCTCTGGCAATTCTATAAACAGGGATTTCCAGGGTATGAAAGAGTTGCACGGGCAGCTGAGAGGCACAGAAAATTGTGGTATAGCTAAGAACTGAATTTAAGTTTATCTTAATCTCAGTCCAGTGACTTAACAGAGGGATTTTAACATTTCTCCTTTTCTCGATCAAAGATAGCGCCAAGAGCTGGATGAAAGCTTTGACTCAGTGTGAGAATAGATGCTCATGCACTGAAAAGTGTTACTAATGTTGCTTTAATAAAACATAAATTCTGAGTGGTGCTCCCTGCCAGGCTGACGTGGGTGGACTCTATTAAGCCTCTCTCGGTGGTGCTCGCAGGCTGGGAGGCTGCGATGGGAAACCCACGCTGGCTGGATGCTATCCAGGGAGGAACTCCACACAGAGTACAGCCAAAACTGGAGGACTTCTTCCAGGTCCTTTAAAGTCAGAGCAGGCAAGAGCTCAGATGTTCGACTGAGCTAACAGTGAAACGTGGAGGCACCGCGGGGCAGATGTTGGGGAGGGTTCCTCAGCTGCCTTGTGGGCACTTGGGGGACCCTGGGTGTGGGGAGATGTCTGCAGAGGTTTGGGTAAACAAAGGCGATGAACCACTACCTTAAACCCACCAGGTAATGGGCACATTCCTCACCCCTCTGGATCTATGTGGTTTTTGGACATGTTTGAACCATATCCAGGTTTTTCAGCTGCTTTCAAGAGTGTCTGGGTAATAGCCTGAGTTATGCAGTCAAACAGGATAGCTGTTCCTGCCCTTTTGTCTTCTGAGTGTAAGAATAAATCTGATTTAGTGTAAGCAGTGATTTCAGTTACATATTTGTGTATCCAATAGTAGTTTTTAAGCTGGGCTGGTTGTCAACATCTCTGCTTGATGGGAATGCCCCAGTATTAAAACTAGGCAATTTTGATACTTGGGCAATATGTGTGGGTGCAGTTACAAACACTGTCATTTTTTTAATGACAGCCCTTTTAAAAGTGATGGAGATGGAGGACCTATCATTTGTTTTTCTTTCGGATAATGGCAAAGAGAAAGAAACATGTTTTAAACTGACAGCTCACAGGTTTAGCTTTTGAATCAAGCAAATTTGTATGGCGTGTTTTTTTAAACCAAGGAAGTATTGATCTTAACCCATTTATAGAGTGATCCAAAAACAAATACAGGTTTCCTAGCCAAAAATTAAGAGGCTTTTGCAACTCCGAGTTGTTGCTCTGTTTCAGATTTAGTATCAGACAAACATAACATCCCATTATTTTGTACAGATTAAAAAAAAATAGAGGAAGGACAAAAAGTAGTGAATAGGAATGAGAAGGTTGCATGCTCCCTTGTTTCCTTTCTCATGCAGACAGCAGAGACAAGCACTCTCTGTCTCATGACACTGACCTGAAATCTCCTCGGAAAGAACGCCAGGTACCATTGTCGTAGCAAAACGAAGCATATTTGATATTTAGGTTTAGTAAAAGCTGCTTTAAAAAAGAGCTTGGGTTCAAAGCGGGAAGTTCACTAATAGGTTTGAAGCAAACGTGTTCCTGATTACACCCCATTAAGAAGGTGGAATGCAGCGAGCGCTGCTCCCCCCGAGGAAGCCCCAGCGCGCACGGGATCTGAAGCCTGCAGCCAGCCCAGCAGCCGATGCCAGACCTGCTGACCCTGGGAATTTTGCAGTGTATTTTCAAAGATAATGTGTCTTTTGGGGTTCAGTGGGAAGGAGGGGAAGAGATACTTCACCGCACAGATTTCGAAAGGATCTGGAATAAGATCAGCTTGTTGCGCGTTTTGTTCTCGGACGCATTTGCTCATCTCTAATGACATACTAAAAACTCAAAAGTGTCTTAAACTTTGCTATATTTTGGCATGCTCATTTGTTCCAGGGCTGGCTTGTGTGCGTCCAAAGCAACAACGCCTGTTCCAAGTGGTTTCTGGTGAGGCAGAGCTGTACAATTTGTTTGAATCATAACATGAGTCTGGTATGAGTCTTGTCGTGATGAGTCCCTGTCTGTGGAATATGAAAATTTCTTCATTATTTTTCATCAGACAATCCCATGGAAAATAAAGTTTATGTGGTGAAACTGCAGAGGCAGAATGTGATATCCCAGGGACTATTGTACATGCAGTGCCTGCTGGACCAGTCTGTATATCCAGGGATAAAAAAGCTTCACTGGCTTCTCTATGATTAAGCATCACTGGAGGTGGCTGGGAAACCTGGACATGCTGGTTCAGAGGTAGGACAAAGGGAGTGAAGGCTCGGAGATCTGATCAGAAATCACACCACTAATGTCACCAGCGTTTCTTGGGAGGGTGACGTTATAACTCAACTTTATAACTGGGAACTTGTACATATGCCAGCTGTTCCATGGGGTACAGATTCTAAATGCATACACATTTCATTCTGCATGACAACACCTTGAAAATGTAAGTTAGTTAAGACAAACCACCGTCAATTAAGTTTATTGGATGATGTCAGTGATGTAGGTGATATATATATATATAATCATGGATTTAGAAAAAGGCCCACTCTTCTCTGGATCTGCAAACAGTTTGTCAATAACGGGAGAAAATTTACAGTGACAGTCAGTGGGATTTTGCAATATGCAAAATGGACTTAATTATCAGCATGAGAAATCCCTGTGTGAAGTGTAAGGATTTTGATTTGTGGTTTTGTTCTTCATTTTCAAACAAGTACCACCTGCAAATGGCAGAATTATTTTCATAGCCCATTCCTATGGATTTGCTAAAAGGATACCCACGCGTTGCCCTTCAGCTGGGGCTGGACATGATCCCTAGCAAGGTGCACATAGAAGCCACTCTCCCTGGTCCAATAGACTTTTCCTATGATCAGAGACCAGCTGGCTTAATTTTCCCTGGTACTCTCTTTGCCACTGGTAGGTGATGCTGCTAACAGCTGACACTGAATTTTAATAGCTTCTTATACTCAATTACAAGCTGTGAGCAGTGACAACTTAGAGTAATGAAGACTTCTGAAACATCCTCAAGTTATGTGTATGTGCTGGTTTTGGTGACTTCAGTTTTGTATTTTAGGAGGAAACCATTAAGTCGTTCTTGTGATTTACATTGGCATCAATAATGGGTGAAGTATCCTGCAAAAGCTCCAGGAGATTGAAATTTGTGGCACATATCTCTTCAAATTCTGGAAATTATTTCTCTTAGATCTCGCATGCATAATTCTTTTTATTCTAGACTACAAATATGCTTCTGACTTTGTCACCTCAAGTGTCTTCATGACCATAAGCATTCAGTCAGCTCAAATCAAAGCCAAAAAGATTGTGCTGCAATTCTTGTCTTCTCCAGCCTCTCTGTGGGGACTGATGAGTTTGGGGAAACAAAGAATGGCACTGGGTCTCACAGAGGATTTGATTCAAACTGATATGGGGTTGAATAGATTTGAATGTGGCCCAAATATGT
Organism: Brachypteracias leptosomus; assembly: GCA_013401335.1. Lineage (NCBI taxonomy): Eukaryota > Metazoa > Chordata > Aves > Coraciiformes > Brachypteraciidae > Brachypteracias > Brachypteracias leptosomus. The sequence goes on along the minus strand of VYZX01007750.1, from coordinate 1,294,923 downwards.
ATGAAATACTATCAGAGGTATATAATAATTTCAATTAATGAATTTTGTAATTGTTTACAATTTTTTAATTATGATTTTTGCTAGTAACTAAATTGTTAAAAGCAAGAGCTATGAACTTAGTCCTAGTGCGGGGTTTGCAGTGCAAGCCATTGTGCCTGCTGAAGGGTGTCCCATCTGCTTGTGTACTTAGAAATTAGACATCTGGTTTGCTGAATCAATTGTCATGTTTAGAGAGCAGGATTTAGCCCTTCATGTTTCTCTTCTTCACTATTTCTCTTCTTCACCTTGAGAAAAGACAACCTCAACATGTTGGGGATTAGCTAAGAGTCCAGGCATTACATTTAATCACACTCTCTAGGACTGATTTTGTATTTGATCAATCTCCTGAGATAGTTTCACATCCAAAATTGATATTTTTCCTCAGGACCATAAGATGTTTCATGATTCCTAGGAGCTACCCTTGTAAAGGCTTAGCCCGCTATTTGCTTCTACAAAGTAAACAGTTAAAATAACAACTTCAGTAATTTCCAAATCCCTATTTCTTAGTTTATTAAGTTAATACAAACCAAGAACTACCCCATTCTCCTGCAGACTGATACCACTGTCTTACTGTCTTTACTGACCACACCAGCACTTTGTGGTTTTGATTTTGGAGCAGTGTCCATGTTGCTAGTAAGCCTGACCACCTCCTCTTCAGTCTGTTACAATTCCTTTACTATTTGTTTCAATGTCCTCTCCCTCAGTTTGATTTACTCAAGTCTGTGCTTGGAATTGGCTAAATTGGTAAATCAATCCAAATGAAATTAAATGGGACAAACCCCACTGCTTATGAAGAAACAACTGTGTGAATTCGGCTGGACTGATGGGTTCTCAAATCCAAGATTTTCCTTACAACCACTTCTTCATAATGTCACCTCAATTTACCAAGTCAGATCTTAAATTATCTCCTTTACTTCTGACCCAATGACTTCTGGAGTTCATTTTTGCTTTTTCCAGTTGTTTTGATTCTTGCCTATAGTGATGTTCCAGTTATATCCTTGCTTGACAGGACAAAGGTGGTTAATATTATGTGTACTATACACTCCTTCCATTGGGGCAACTGTAACCTGTACAGATAATGCTTGGTTTTGCACAAAGTAATTTTTATTCTTGAGTTGATTTATTTTTTTCAATGCTGATGAAGAAAGGAGCTTCAGCATCTCAGATGTGTGTTTTGACATATGTTTTCTTATGAAGTGATCTCTGTTTCAGAAATAGGTTATGCTTGTGGGTCAAGAGCTGTTGCTTTAACTAGTGCTCATGCCTTGTATTCATGAAAGGCTGTAATTGATTCCCATCTCTTTTATGGAATAGTCCTATTTTCTCACTGAATAGATGCTTCTGGTTCTTTTAAAGGTAGCACTCATCTCAATCAGCTCACTGTTTCTTTTTCACTACTGTCACCCAAGAAGGAGCCCTATCAGCTCCCTCCCCCTTCAAATCACATCACTCAATTACTGATTTTTCTGTCTATTTAGATCTCTAGACTCATTGGAGAGCTGCTCCTTAGCAGAGAGCAAAATAGCAAATGTTTTGAGATTTAGGATAAAATACGGAAAGTTGGTAACTCAGCTTTCAAGTGTCTTTGTTATAGGTGTAATTTTGGGGGAAGACGCTGAAGATGAAAGGAGCTGAGGGATTTTCAGAGCTGTACCTAATAGCATGGGCTTGTGCAGCTAGCTCAGAGCTTAACGTTGTAAAACTGCAGAATCAGAGGGCTAATAGAAAAATGTTAAGTGCAAATTGGGTAAAATAAGAGATCAATGTTTGTAATCTGCCATGAGGAGGACATGCAGTCTCTCTATTCTCCTGTTGCATTTTGGGAATCTACAGTTGCCTGGGTTTCATGACACAGGATCCATAGGTGAATAAAGCTGCATGTGGGCAATAAAAATACTCAGTTCTCACCTAGGAAGTATGGATTGTCCCTCACTGCAGCATGTCCAGGTACTATGAAAAATAAATAGCTTGGCATTGTTTATTTCCATGTGTAATATGTTTCAGTTTTGACCATTCACTACCAAAGGAGAAATTAAATGTTCCTTCGAACACCTCTTTCCACAGACACCTTCCTGGGAGCTTATGAGACAATTTCTTGCATAAACTTTTACTCAGTGAGAATATGGTACAATCTGGTATTAAAATAAGCCTTTTTCAAAGAAGTTTGAAAGAGAGAATGTCTCAAGGTTTCTACTTTATCTCATCATGACATGTAACTCCATAACAGAGAAGGCCAGGAGCAAAAGGAATGAAAGCTCTGCAAAACATTTGCCGGAAGACCTGGACACATGGGAAGTGCTGCCCCTTGAAGGCAGCTGACTAGGCTGAGGTTTGCAAACTTTCTCTACAAATCTAGGCTCAGTTTCCAGTAAAACCTGGCCTGATTTATCATTTTAAATCAAAGCCAGGTGGAATTTCATGTGATTGCAGGTGAGATCCGGTGGCCTCTCAAGGGTTTCGCTCCTTGAGCTGAGGCAATCAAACCCTCTGTGATACAATGCTGAATTTTTTTTCCATGGGCTCCTGCAAATCGACACCGATACGGTTTATGCAAGGACAAGGTTTGGAGTGGCTGGAGGGCAAATTTCACTAGAGCAATGTTGTGTGACAACGAACTTGATGTTATCCCATGCTGTGGGACCTCAGCCCCAAAGCTGGTGTGATATCCAGGGCTTGTGTTATATCCCGGGATGATATAATCTGTGAAAGAGCTGAACATCTGATATAACTGCAATTAAATACTAACATAGTGTGAATGCCATAATGCTATTGTGATTGCCAGTGCTGTTTTTAATAGCCCTATTCATGTGGCATATGTATAGCAAAAAATAAATGCTTTAATGAATTTTTCTTTTTTTCCCTTCACATCGCTTTGATAAGGGAATATGCAATTAAGAGTAGCTGGAGATTTCTTTGGAATTTACCAGTTAATTAAGATATTCCTATCAAATAGCTGCAGCCCACCAGCAGGCAGACTAAATCCTCAGAACTGCTTCTTCTTCCCAAGCTCCACCATTTCTTTGGAGTCTAGCTGACAGTTTGGACACTGGGGGCCCTGAGTTATGTCTTTGAGACATTTTCCAAGGGTTTATGGCATTTTGTGGCACTGGTTTTAGTGCAGAGGTAAACAGGTGAGTCATGTACTTCTGCGTTAAAACAAATCAATGTCCTGTATCGTGTTATTTGCTTTGTCATCGGGACGGAAGGGTGGAGAGGTGGAAATGGTCTTTATCTGGGTAGGGAGAAGAGGAGGGAATAGAGAGAGAGGTGCTGAAGATTCAAGTGAGTTGAATTTCCAAAGGGTGAAAGTACTTTTCTGACTTGATGGCACAATTTCACCTCTGGGATAGATTAATTCATGAAGGGTCCAATTCCACCTTCATTTTGCTTGCAACTCTCACTGATATCGTTAAAGCATACATTCAAAGGGACAGCTAGGATATATGGGCCAGGCTTTAAAAATCTATAAGGATCATTAAAGAGCGGAGTTAAAATATTCTTTTGCCCATGAATGGCACACAAAGACATTAAGCCCTTGATGGCTTTAGGCTTCTCAACAAAGCAGCGGGGATTAAAATAGATTTCATAAATAAACAAATAAATATTCTCAGTAATGTCTCCATAGTAATGTGTCCAGACTCGATTAAACTGTTCTCCATTAGAAATGGAGAGGTTGATGTTCTAGTAGAAGCTGAGTTGGGATGAACGCTTTTTTCAAAGTTTTTGTATGAGGAGAACTGGAAGAAAGAAATGCCAGGCTAAAGCACCACTGCTTTATCTTCGCCAGTAGTGAGCTGGCTACTGTGAAGTTCCAACCGCCCCAGCTCCCAGCACTGGGAAGTGCTGGTGTGTTTGCCCATGGTTTTACGAGGTCGATTGTCACAAACCTTCCAGACACTTCGAAAGATAGGGCTTTACTTTGGTACTGTTTGTCCCAGAGGAGGATTGCAAACTAACTTTAGAAAGCTCGTGCTATTTCTGATACGCTGTCTTGGAGTTCCTCGGACATAATTCAGAGCTAGGTAATTGTTTTATGGGTTACTTAGCAAATCCAGATATATTTATTTAGCATAAATACACCGATAAGTGAGTACTGTTGAGAAGGTAGCAGCGTTCTGTGCATGTCCTCAGTTCAGTGCTTTACTACATAATCTTTGGTATAATAAGAAGGATCTTTGACACCATACTGTTTGTTGGAGCTAGCACCCTATGTCAGCCATTGAATTTCTTAAAAGAATTAGCTGGGGTGAATTAAGTATTTTAATAAGTGTTCTCAAAACGCCAATTAATCCGTAAACAGCTCTAAATGATGTGGTAGAAAACGTAGCTGCTCAGTTGAGAGAGGACGTGTGTCTGCTTGCTGTTTGTCAGGTATGTAATGCTGGAAAATTGGATGTACCTTTTCTAGACTTTGATAATTCTTAAATCTGTTGAGCAAGGTAAGTTCCATCATTAACCTTTAATCTTTTAGAAGCGAGTTGGCTGGAATCTATTTACTTAAACTAGCTTGTTCACTGATAATGCATGATTTTTAAATTTCCTTTTGTGCATTCCTTAGCTAAAGAAAAACACAGCTGTGTGTGAGACAAATTCTATTTATTTTCTCGTTAAGAAAAGTACAAGAAGATAGTATCATTGGAAAGCTAATAATAAAGAACTACTAAAGAACGCCCTTCATCTGTTTGCTCTGCCACTTTACGAAGGCTTTCCAAACAATCTTTTCAGATGTATTAGTAAGGAAAGATATCTTAAAAGTCAAAGGAAGACAAAGTTAATGCATTTATAGAAGTACCATTTCAGATAACATTTTACCTGAGTGTTTAGATTAGTTAAATATTAGAAAGGTAGAGATAATGGCGTTGTTTGTATTCATAAATGTGGAAAGTTGCATTTTCAGGGCAGTGAAGTGTAAGGCATATCAAAGGTTCATCATCCTGGAATGCGTGGGGAGCTGTGTGCCCATCTGCATGGGGAGGCTGCAAGGTCCTCCCTCCCATGCTCATCCACCGAAAACTGGTGAAGAATGCAGACACTTTGGGTTATATTTTAAAATATAAAACTTTCTCCCCAGTTTTCTATCCATAGTTAAAGAGTGGGAATTAGGAAAACTAGTTGGTGTCAGTTCGCTACCTGCCTGGACCCAGCAAAGCTGCTGCGGAAGCGCTGGTGGTGTTCTTGGTGGAGGGACATTCACTGATGCACCAGGGAAAATGAGACTAGGCAAAAATCTGGTCATTTTTAGGGCTTTTTGCAAATCCCATTTATAGGATAACATCTTCTCTAAAGAAGATTAAAAATTAACATTCACAAAGCACCCTAGAGCCTGGAACTGGCTCAGCACACTCTTCTTTAGATACGGGCAGTCACATACATGTCCAGGCATGATGCTGACAGACCAGACACAAAAACAGAGGTTGAGATGGTAGTGTGAGATGGAGAAGGCATGACCAGCACCCACCTGCATCCAGATGTGCACACAAATAAAATAATGCCCACCTGGCATTGCCACCCCCTCTCTGCTCACCCAGATCTGATTAGGAGCCTGCAGCCTTGCAGAGCTCACCAGCAGAAACTGCCTATGTGCAAACTTCTTACCGAGGGGTGTAGCAAGGCTGCAGCAGCCCCAGCCAGTCTTCTTAGTCTCGTTACCATCCTCCCAGTCAAATCTTCAAATGTATGTGTTGAAATGATCCGACAATAATGGCCCTGGCTAAAATATGATGTTGTTTTGACTGAATGTGGTTTAAGCTGCCATCTGCTGGCTTGTACTTTTCAGGGCCAATACTAAAAACAATGTTCCCTCTTACAGTAACCCTCATTCATATGAAAATAAAGCAGGCTGAGCAATACCTTCCCTCCTGCAACGTGCAGCTGAAAATAGCACCAAGGAATACAAATGTGGTCGAGTGCAAAGGTAAATCCTGCTGCTTATAGGTAGATTCCTCAGGGATGTTTTTGTTCAATTTACACCTAGAAGAGAAGTTTAGTTGCAAATGCACGCGTGCAACTTCCCCCGAAGTCAGTAAGACATGCACATACACATGGCCAGCTGAGACACTTGCTTACGGGTTTTCTTGCTTACGAAGGCAGCTTCCTGGAATATTACCTGGGATCTTTGCCAGGACAAGGACCAAAGATGGCCTAGCTTGTTCTATTCAAAGTTACTTAAAAGTAATCAAGCTTTTCTTTTTTTTTTTTCCTTTCCCAAACTGAGAGAGGAAACTCCAATTATTTGGCTTGAAATTTGGCAGTTACTGGAGGAGGAGGAGATTAATACCAATAGCTACTTTGAATTATTTTCCCATTAGTTTTCTTTTAAAGCTTTTGAAATATCAAGGCATCACTGTCACTCGTTGCTTAGAGGCATTGGCAAGATCTCTGGAGGACATGACTAGTGATGAGGTGATGTGCAGGGCCATGATGCCTGTCCCTACTAGGAATGGAACAGGGTGCTTAGCTGGAAGGTGGAAACACTCAGTGACAGGGGATGTTACTGCCTTGTGTCTCTCTGCTCTCCAGAAATGGAAAAAATATATCCCCAAACAGAGAAAGCAAAGGGGAGAATCTAGTATTTCTCATGTTAAAACCCTCAAAACTTTCTTCTGCAGTTTTAGAAAAAACTGTGTATCCTTGGGAGGAATAGTGAGGGGAGGAATGAGCACTGGACTCAGAGGCAGAATGGGTCAGGTCTGCAAACACCAAGGACCTCATTTGCAGAGTCCTCCCCGAAGCCCATGAGTCTCTGGAAACCCTTGCCGTGTTTGTGGTGGTGAAGTGAACTCGCAGCGTGGTGGGCCAGTGCAGGTGTGCCAGCGTCCTGCAGCCTGGTTAATGTTTGATCCTGGCTCCCATCAGTGAGTGCAGGGTTGTCCACACCCCCGACATGCCAGCACATGCTACTGGGGCATCTCTGAGGAGCTCAGGCCATGAGAACCCCCCTTCAGGTCCAGCACTGCTACCTTCTCACACATCTTGCTTGACACAGGCTGGGCAAGCCAAGAGGGGATTATAAAACACCTTTCATCTGGGGGTTCTCAAGGTGCTTTGCAAACATTGAGTCATTAATTCCCCCGAGTGCCCCTTTGAAGTTGGCAGGTATTATTGGGGGAGCAGAAGGGAGCAAGGGCGACTGCGCAGGGGCCGTGGCAGAGGAATGCAGTGACGACATTGATGACATGACTGATTTATTTAGCAAACTGAGTTTAGCATGGTAATGAGGATGTATTTGCCATCATCTCATCATTCATCAGATTTATGAGGCTCTTTAAGCAATGAGCGCTGCTGTGACTAAGTTTAGTTTGATTTGTTCAATTAATTCCTCTAATTCATTTGGACTGAAGATATCCCAGTAAGGTTGTTTGGCAGGTTAGAGGGACCTCAGAGTTATAAACGTGTGTGAGTCTGCCTAAATACATCTATTATCTATAGAGAGATACATGGCTAGGGACATCTATGACTATAAAGTACATTAAAGTTTTATTTTTTACTTTAAATCAATTTACTATTTTTATTTCTTGCTTTTGGCTTCATAAATGTTAATGTATGTGGTTAAATCCAGACCATTTCAAATTAAGGTAGAGTTGTGGGGATTTTTGGACATAAACAGGCATTACAGCAAGGCATTGGTAGCATTCCTGTTCTTTCCTTGAGTATAATTCATTATCCAGGATGCCCAGCAAACTAGTATCTAACCATTCAGACTTTTATGTCCCATGAAGAGCAAATGACCCGTACTAGAAACACTAAGTGGCAGAGTCATGGCATCACCATGTAGCTGAGGTCAAAGGGACCTTGGGGGCCCTTCAGGCCAATCTTCACTTAAAGCAGGTGTAGCAGGGACTTGCCTGGCTGAGGTTGGAGTGTCTCCAAGGATTGGAGATTGCCTCAGGGTCTGACCACCCTTGTTTTGAAAACTTTTCTCCAAATACCTATTTGCTGGTGAGGCAACCTGTATCTGTGGCCTCTTGCCCAATGCTGTGCAGCTCAGAGGAGCATCCTGGTCCTTCCCAAGAGGTAGCTGGTGGCAGTGATGTGCCTCTTGCCTTGCTGGGCACTGAGGGCATGACACAGTATAGTCACAGAAAACAATGAAAGCAACAGAGGGTGGATGATGCAGACATGCCCTTCCTGCTGCACCCTTCACACTGATGCCTTGTTTCATCCTTTCTCTGCTTGTTGATCTCTGATCATTAAGGAACATTGATTTCCCAGCGTGACTACAGCTCCCAGCAGCCTCTCTCCTTCAGCTTTGAGTAGTTAATTGGGTGTAAGACGATATTGAAACAAATGGATTTGAACATATTTTGGCATTTGAAGGCTGGATGCACACCTGTAGCTGCTTTGGATATTTAGCCAATAGGAAGTTGCTTTTCTACTTTGTGTTCAGAATTGATTTTTCTTTTTTTTCCCCCTTCATTACTTTTTTTTGTCCTCCTCCATTGTTTTCCAGCTCATCATATCTGTAGATAAAAAATCTGGTGCTCAGGAGCATTGTGTGAGTTTACAGCAAGCCTCTGATGTTGTGGAATCCAGGACAAATGAGTAGATTATGCCAATCCATGAACGTCATTTTATTTCAGCTGTGACTAATGTTGCTCCTTTGTCTATGGAGCCTTAGGATATTGCCTGGGAGTGAGAAGGGCTTGGTTAAACCAAATCCAAGCCAGGTGCCAGCACCAGCAGCCTGGCTTTGTGCCGTTGCTGCTTGGTGCTTGTGTGGTGGAAGCATCTGCACACCCCAGACTGAAACGAAGGCTCAGCTTGTTGGTTACTCTACAAAATCCAGTGTCCTTAGAGTTTACCAGTTCTGCCACGCCTCTTTTTAAAGTAAGTCTAAAAAATGCATGCAGAATATTATTGACTTCCTCCTTAGGAAAGACATACTGTGGGAAAAGAAAATGAAATCATGGTGAAAAAGCATCACCTTGACTTTCCTCAGACGCCGAATATTTGAACAGAGACAAGAAGAAAAATTTCGTCCTGCTCCCAGTCTCTTGTGCTGGTTTACATCAGCCATGTGCTTATACACCTTTTGGGTTTGTCTTCTCATGCTCCAGCCTCCATCTGCAGCACTGAAACATTTCACCTGTTCCAAATCAGCCAGATATAACTGAGGAAACGACAGCCAAAAAAAGCACACCAAGACCTGCTCACAGCCATGGCAGGTTCACCCTGTGGCAGCAGTGTAGATGCACAGTGCTGGTTTTAGAGGCAAATCTGGCCACGTAGACTCAGGACCACTCAAAAAAGCAGATTCTGGTCAGGGCTGTCACTGCTGTAGCTCAGCACAGACAGTCGGTAGCTCCTTAAACAGCCCATTTCTGCCCTGCTTATGGCCTTAGCTAAGGAAGCATATGGAGCCTGATAAATCAGCTCCAAGCCACGCAGGATGCTCTAGCAGGCAGCCAGCAGTGAGAGGACTGGAGGTATAATTTTCACAGATTTAACCAAGAACAATGACACTATTTGCAACGAAGGGGCACAGCCAAAAATTATTTGCCGGAGTGCCAATGCACATTCCCTGGTGGGTAATTGGAAAATGAGAACAACCTGTCAAAGATTAGTCCAATTTCTAAAGCAAGCACAAGACAGTCTGATTTTGTTTATGAAAAAGGGGCGTCTAATTACAACTCCGATTTGGGTTTCAAAGTTAGTTATTTAGAGCTTTGGGCTTGTATGTACACACTTATTATCGGTGCGGGGTTACAAAGCCCAGCTAAACTCCAGCCAAGGTGGGTTAACCCTGCAAGAGCCGAGCACAGCATCTCCAGCCCGATGTCTCTCTCCCCCTAATATCAACACCAGCTTTACAGAAAGCAGCTGCTAATGCTCATAGGTTTGAGGGCTACGGTAAAACCGGTTTTCATTACCATGTTTATTTTATGAGATACATAGTGTATTCTGATGAGGGCTTCTGGTAGTAAATCTTAAGGTTTTGGCTTGGCTTGTTTCTTCATGTGCTGCGATAAGACTCGGGGAGAAAGCCTGTTCCTGGACCTTGCGGAGGGATGGGGAAAGAGGAGACAGTGAGGGGATGGGGCAAAGCAGGGGTCGGCCCTTAGCAGCATTTGCAACCCAAATCTGACCCCTCCCAGAGATGTTAACATGGATTTACATCCATAAACCCACACTGGCAGTGGAGTCACATGGTTAGGAGCCAAGCACAAATGGGATCCTGCTCTGGCAAAACCCCGAGGCTACTGAGCGTTGCATGTGACCATGGGCGGTGTGAGCTTGCTGGGCATCTCTTGACATCGTTTTGGTTCTGGTGGTTGATGGCAACACATCACTTCCAGTTGTGGGCCAGTAGTGAAGGATGATGCTTTTATGCCCTAGAGAATGAAAACACATTATTTTTGTGCTATTTGATACTCTCCTGTGCATTTAGGATGAAGTTGTGTGAAAGGTGAGTGTCTGAAGGGGACCCCTCCTGTGGTGGGTTTACCCTGGCTGGGTGCCCGGTGCCCACCCCTAGTCCCTCTATCACTCCCCCCCCCACAACCCAAACCTTCGTCAGCAAGGCAAGCAGGGAGAGAGTAAGATGGAAAAGAAGAAGAACCCGTGGGTTATGATAAGAAGCAGTTTTAATAAACAGCAGAGAAAGCAAGGTCGCGCGCGCGCGAAGCAAAAGCAACAAAGCCGTTACTCTCTACTTCCCATCCGCAGGCGGTGTCGGGGCTGTCCCGGGAAGCGGCTCCAGAACGCGTACCGGTTGCTCGGAGGACAAACGTCTTCCCCCGAATCCCCCTGTCCTCCTCCCTTTATAGTTGAGCTGACGTCATATGGTATGGAGTATCCTATTGGTCAGCTTGGGTTGGCTGTCTGGGTTGTATCCCCTCCCAGATCTTGCCTCCCCCCCGTACCTTTGGTGCCATGTGAGCACTGATAGTCATAACAAAGGTGTGTGTTATCAACACTCTCTGGGTCCTAGGGCTGCATGAGGAAAATCAGCTCAGACAGACCCACTACACTCCCATTCACTGATTCTACTTTTTTTTAAATCTAGTACCTGTCAGCATATAGCTACATGGAGGTGTCATACATCTTCTTACAGATGCCCCTTTACTAAGTCACTTTTCTGGTTTTCTTCACAAACCCTTGTGGAAAGTTAGGAAGGGCTTATGAAATAGCCATAGGGAACGTGTCCCTGGACATGGATGGGTTTCTCATCAGGGTGATGGCAGCTGGCCTCCCTAATGGTCTGAGTCCTTCTGAGCTCCCAAAATTTGGAGTGAAAAGGAGCTTTTTTCTGCAGAACACTTTGGTTTCTTGGTATTTTGATACAGGGTGGTTCATAAACCCTCAGCAAAGGGAGGTGCTGGGGGTGCCAAGTGTGTGCTGCCTCTTGCCAGTAATAGCAGAGTTACTACATCGTATCACACACTTAAAAAGTGTTGTGACAGAACCTAGGGTGAACCTAGCTTGATATGGGGACCTAGAAATTTGTCTAATTTCCATGGAAATGGGAAACCCCTTTAAAAACATAAAATTGGGGGAGGTTTTTTCTTTCTCTGTCTAAACCTCAGCTTCCTCCTTATCTTTATGCATAGCCCAAAAAGTTTAGAGCATTTGTAAACGCAGGGGACAGTCTGAGCAGTATTTTGTGAAGGAATGAAAGTCTTCCCTCACAGTGACAGCCCCGGGAGGGCAGCAATGCCAGAACTCCTGGAAGGTGGTAGCTTGCAGACACAGAATAACTATCCCCACCACTGGAGATGGCCGTGGATTTGTCTGGGGTTGTCAAAGTGGTCTCTGGAGAGAGGGTGAAATGTTAGAGAGGAAGAGCTGAATACAAAGTTCTGGCTTTCATCTTGATATTTTATTAGTACCCAAGGAAGCACCTAATCCTGCCTCCTGGAAAGCTGGCCAGGTGCTGTGAGTGTCATGCCCAGCACGTGGTGCCCTTGGTCAAAGTCCAGTGCAAAGCAATCCAAGATTCCACCTTTGCAGGACAGGTGACCTCCACAAATTTTACAGTGTGACAACAGAAAAATAGTTTTGCTTTTACTGCATGTTCTACTTCTGCCCTCAACTTTCCAAAGGGGGTTTTTTCTGCCTCTTCCAGAGCAACCATCACTCCCAGCTCAGCCAGTTTATCTCCAGGAGGAGAATGGATGGCTCAGTCTCCCCATCTGCGGATAGGTTGGAGATGCCTTTGCCAGCATCCCCATGCTGTGCTGAAGCAGCACTACAGCTGAGCAGCTCTCTGCAAAGCTAAACTTATCATCTCAATGAAACATCTCCTCCTGCCAAAGTCAGCCCAGGCACTTTGAATCTATGTGCTTGTCACTGGAGCTTTTGCCCATAACAATACGATGCATTGCAACTGCGTTATAAGAGTCATAAAAAACCCTGGCATGCATAACACATTCACTTCATATAAATATTTCCCCAAAATTCAGTGATTGAAGACTCAAATCATATTGCAGAGCAGTCTTGTTTATTCCATAACATTATTTTTATTGCAGGATGACTTATACATAACCTTGAATTTCAAGTTGGGTAGAACAGACAAAGTATTTGTTTAGAGGGCAAGATGATGAAAACCATTTTTTTTTTCCCCCTGTTTGAATTGGATAAAATTGTAATATATCCTTTACGTCACAGTAGCACCCTAGTGGTTATCATATTGCATTAGTTACATGAGTTTTCAGTGAACATTATACAGTATATACTACTTTCAGTAAATAGACCAGTCATGCTTATAGTTACATGGAAAACTCCAGGAAATTTGTGATGACATTCCCTGCAGGTTAGTAATTCTACCCATTATTTATATTGGTTTGATTTGAGCTTTAAAATAATTTGGTGAAACTAGATAAGGCTCAATATTCTGTATAAACTTTATTTTGTACAACTCCAGAAATACTTTAGGCTTAATATTTGGGATTTACCAAATTCTACTATCAAGAATTTTCTCCTTAAACCTTAGACACAGCAGATAACAAAATCCCTGCAAAATCTTTGAGTAGTATAATTGCTGATTTTTTTTCTTTTGTGTATCTTTAAAAATAACATCACCTTAAGTTTAGAGCAGAACTTGTTTTCCAAGTTCCTCTCTAATAGCAAATCATTGCTAATCCCCCACCATGTGCTCTCTGTACCCTCAGCGTAACATACAGCAACATTTGTGCTACAGCCCATCTTTAGTAAGCGACCACCTGCCCCAAGCAACCATTACAAATGGTATTAAATAACCACTTCTCCAGCATCACCAGAGACCACCCAGCCTTTGGGTCACAACTTCTCAGCTTCAGATTTTATTGCCCACGCAGCTTGCCGTGCTCCCAGGGGACCCACGTGCCTGCACCCACGGGTATCAACCCAAACCTGCCCAGGTCAGGCTTTGTGCTCGGGATACGGGCACTTTCCATTATTCAGCATATTCACCAGAGATTTTACATGAGGCAACAGTTAAATAACACTGTGCACTTAACACATGTCTGAGCATGTCCATCCTGATTTTGCAGAGCTCTTAAGTATCTGCTTAAATTGACGCATATGCTTAAGCTTATCCCTGTAGAGTTAAGCATGAAAAGTATGTATTTAACCTTAAACATATGCTTAAATGCTTTACTGAATGGAGACCATAAGGCCTAATCCAGTGATCATTTAAACCAATATCACATTATTTCAGTGGCTGCTGTGTGTGTCCATTCATCGTATGAGTACTGTAGATAAGTGAAATAAAATAAGCAGATATATCAGGGTTTTGTTGACATAAAGCCCTTCATATGTAAAACCCTTTTAACTCTCAGTATTCTGCTCAAGCCATTTTTAAATGAACAGGCAATATCAATTTTTTTTCCTATGGTGGTAATATTGTGGTAACCTTTTTCAGTTTTTCTGGTCCATCTTACCCTGCATGGCTTCTGCATCCCTACACACAGCATCTGAGCTCCTGTACATCTCTGTTTAATGAAAAACCCTGTCTCACTGTGGAAGAAACTATTTGTTAGCCCTGTGGATGTCTAATGGTGTGTGGTTTACTGACAACTCTAGCTGAAGCAGGTGACTTTCCAAATAGGAAAATAAAAAAGAAGAAATCCTGATGGCCACCTCTGTGTTTGACAAAGTCAAGCTCCTGTTCCTGCCTGGGGGCTGCAGCAGACACGTGTGAGGATTTCAGTTTGCTAGGGCAGTTCTTGAGTCTTATTTTTTGTGACCTGTAGATTTTTTGACAGATACACATAGTTCTCCTTCCTGATGGCTGCTTTTGTCCCTCCCGTCCCCACTGCCGTGTTCTCTTAGCTCTGCCAGCAGCCCTGAGCCTGAACACCGAGTGTCTCTGCACCTTCCTGCCAGCCCCTTGTGCAAGCTCCTGGCAGCACATGGGGCTCCTCATCTTCACCACCATAAAGACATAAAAGAAAGCTCAACTCATGTCCAACTAAAACCCTATTCATTCCCATATCTCAGGTAACACCAGTAGCAGATGCTAAGGAAAATGACTTAGGGATTAGGTGAGGATGGAGCGACCCTTCCTTTGAGATACTATTTTGGTTTCCAGTGATCCAAGACAGAGGTGATATCTTTCATTTCAGCTCTGGGCGGACTTTGTGTCCATTAACTTCTCTAATTATGTGTCTTTACTGATTTCTCTTGAAACTTCATGTTGTGTCCTACTGCACCCCATAGCTGCAATTTGCTGTGAGCAGTGGGCAACACAGCAGCAACTGGGGCAATGGTGATTGTCTCCTTCTTCTAAACCTCCTCTCATCTCACCGTGCAAAGTGTAAAGCATCCTCAAGGGACCTTGTTCTTCTTGTATGTTAAAGTTGCTTTTAGATGTGTCCCTTTCTCAAGTGCTTTAGGATTTACAGATGAACGGAATCTACCATGTGTTATTGTTGAACTGATCGGTCAATACTTGGTGACCAACACCCTGTGATTCACAGAACTTGACTGAAACAGGTAGATTAGGGGGGAAAAAAAAAAAAAGGCTTTTTTTGTCTTTTTTATCCCTTTCTAATTGTCACCAACGGCTGAGTCCCTAACTGAGGGAGAATGGCAAAATTTCCCCGATTCATCCAAAATAGCCAGAGGGGAATCACATTTGTCTGTTTGTAATTCAGATTTAAAGAAATTTTAAAATTCTCCAGCAATTTATAACTTATATGTTAAGGTGATAGAAAGCAGGACAAGATCGTGCAGCTCTTTATAAGTAGAAACTCCTGCTAATTTTGCAAACCTCCCAAGCTCTTTCCTCTGCTAGAACATGCAGGGAGATAAACCACGTTTTGTTTAGTTTGACAAAGTCGTTTGCTCCCGGGCTGGGAAGCTGCGAGCCAGCTTTGGTCTGAAGTGGCTTTTTGTGGCTGCCTTATAAACCCTTTCAAAAGGTTTGTAATGGAAATGCTGACAGACGGCACCAAAAGTGGCACTAAATGAGCAGCGCTATAATATCTGCAACTTTCGAGGAAGTTGATAGATCGCGGGCAGTGAGTTAGGCTGGCAATAGAGTTTTAGCAATCCCTGTTCTCATATCCCTTTGGTGCATGTGTATAATTTCAAGTTCAAAGGTAGGAGCAGGAGCACTGGTTCCACCCCAGCATGGAAGCTGGCCCCATCCCCAGCTTGGTCTAATCACTGCTGGGGTGGCTTTGCTGGTGGCTGGGACCAGTAGCTCCAAGACATGCCACTGCTCCAGCTCATTCCCTTGACCTATAAGATAAGGTTAATATTTCTATGTCTTTTACTGGGCTATTGTAAAGCTGAAAAGGGCTGCGGTAGTATTCTAGAATTAACATTAGGTATTTAAAACTTTCTGAAGGTGTTCTTTAATATATTGTTTTCTTTCACCTTTCCTCCATGGCAAGAAGCATCTTCATGTTCTTTATTTTCCTAGATTGAATACTCTCTTTGTTGTATATATTTTAGCACATGACATATCTATTAATTGTTTTGTATATGGGCTACCACTGAGCACAGCATTTTATAACCCAAAAAGAGTCTCTTGATGAGTAATGGAGCTAATATACACACACTTGTAACTAAATATTTAGAGAGGAGGATGCTGGGTTGTAGAGTACGGACATTGCTGGTCTGGACATGCACAGCTGAGATGCTTTTGCTCCCACTAAAACCAATAGCAGGTCTCATGGGTTTCAGTGGGAAGAGATACAAATTTTTAGAATGCCCCATTAAGAGCCCAATCCTGCCACCCTTGCTTACATGAGAAATCCCATTGATATCAGGGAGTCTATTTGCCCGATTAAGGACTAATTCTGTGAATAAGGATTTGCAGGAAACGGCCTTATCTCTTCTGCATACCACAGATCCTGCTCTCTAAAAGTGTTTGCTGTAAGCGCTTATCGTTTATGTAAGTGCCCTTCAATGGACATTTATATAATGGGGTAAATATTTAAAAAGTTGTGCAGTGCTTTAGCTATGCAGGGCTAAAGGACACGAATGGTGCTGGCTGGAGGAGCTTCAGGCACCTTCTCCCCAGGTGCCAGGAGTTATAAAAGGGAAATCGTGTGACTGCAGCAAGGTTTGGGAAACACGGTGCCCTGCAAGAGGGATCTAGATATTAGCATTTTTTAAGAGGTATTCATTAGGGCATAAAATACACCTCTGCTGAAAAGGCAAGTAAAACCAGCTCAGAAATAATGGAGTTGCTTAATAATAAAAGGGTCGTTGTAACTTTGCTTTCTGGTGAGCTGTCAAGTGAAACTCCAACCTTATAAATAATGGGGTTTCGAAAGGAAATCAAGAGGGGGAAATGTTTTGAGGAGATGGTGAAGCCCTGAATAGCGTGTCTTTCCTTGGAATATAGATATGCCATTATTTATGAACATTAGTGGAAAAACATGTGCAGAGAGTAAGAGGAGTTGTTTGTTTGGTTGGTTTTATTTGAATAAACTCTTTTGCGTTGTTTGTTTGTTAGCGGCCAAAACTACACTTAACAAATTAATGAAAACCAAGTGATGCCTTTGAAGAATTTTTAAATGAACCTTAACTGCTGCCTACGGCGACTTGCTCCAAGTGAAGAGAAAAAAAAAATAAATAAAATAAAATTAAGGTGAACTAGCCACTGTTACTAAGAGTCAATTGACAGAAGGCATGGGTCATTAATTTTGTGTCCTTTGTTTTGTCAGTTTGTTTTCGTGAGGCCTGGTAGAGAAAGTAAAACCAGTCAAGCTGAAAATTGTCTGCTCTGTAGCTGATTTCCCCTCCCAGCACGCCCTGACCCAGGGGAGTGGGCTGCGGGGCCATGGCCCCCCTGCCCCTCCACAGCTCCCAGTGCCGCACCCCCAGCACAGACTGGGCTTTGAGAGCGGAACGGTTCCTTCTGCCCCAGCTCCGCTTTAATCATCTGCAGGTTGCGCACGTCGGGAGGAATAAAATGTCTTCCCATGTGCAATAACTTCAGCGAGGGAAAAAGATCCCGCTGGTGCTTTTGGCCTTAAAGTAAACTCTGACCGAAAGTCAGAAGGAAAAAAATAAAAGCTGTAAGCAAAAGGAAAAATAAATGTATTATTAATTTTCAAACTTCCTCACAATTATTCCTTGGCCTTTTTCTCCTGCGCATCCTTCCCACCCGCCTCCCGGGGTGCCAGTGTGGGGCCAGGGTGCTGCAGGATGAGCAACTCCCATGAGGCTGAACTCTTTTATATTTACATAAATCCTGAATATCTTCACTGAAATAATCATAGCTACTGCAGTTTTACGTGTGTAGGAGTGTCTTACCCTCTGGCTGTGGTGGGATTGGAGGTCCTACAGCTGGCACAGACCATGTCCCTACATGGTCTACACACAGAGGAACTCATTGCCCTGCAGACAGTTTTCTCCTTAAAACGCCAGAACAGTCGGTGGGATTTAAAGAAAACAAATATTGCACATTTGCAACCAAATCCCATAAAATTAGCAATGAAAACACTTTTGTTTCTGTAGTAGAGATACAGTAGGTGATAGGTAGTCATTGGATACATGAGGCAGATGCTCGTTGTTTGACTTTTCCATCCCAAGTGCCTTCATATGAGACCCAGGAGCCCTCCCACATGACCACTCATTTCCGTGGCCGCCGAGCTGAACCCACCTAATCTCTCCCCAAGATTTAAAAGATAAATGTGACCCCTTGGTACATCATTATACCAAATTAACTTGTTTCTCCGTGCCTGTAAGGTTTAGGTGGATAATTGAATTCCTCTTCGTTTTTGGGTTGAAACAATCTTTTTCATCATTAGGCTGGTTGCCAGAAGTGGGTGTTTGTGGCCGGGTGTTATTGCTGGGGCTGAGGGCCAGGATGCTCATAAACAGAGAAGTGACATAATGTCTTTGGTATAATGAGACAGCTTAATGCAAAGCACCACAGGAATTAGGGGACACGCTTCAAGAATGGAAATAAAGCCTATGAAAAATGTCCATTTAGTGCTCTGTCAAAAAGACACTAGAAAAATACCCAGCTATTTGATTAAATACTCTTGGAATGGAGTTGTATTACAAAAAATGATTACTTCGGCTCCATTATCTTAACGTTCATTGGAAATAAATTGCAATTAATTGAGTAGCCTTTAAACCAACAGTTGAAATTGATTTTGACACGTACCAAAACCTCGCAATTTTGACATTATCTTCTAGATGCTGGAAGTTAGTGGGAATGTGCCAGAAAGGTCTTTCTTCCTGTTGAGAGATCGCTGACGTTTTTTTGTTGTATAATTTAGTATTGATGTTGCTTAATATTTGTTTTTAAGAGACCAAAACAGTTTGCTGAATCACTTTCATGGTTCATTAAAGCAAAAGCTGCAGCTTCTGTTCTGTCTGCCTAGATAACATTTTCAGATAAACACAGTTTCCTGGAGTTTGTGCTTTTTTTGTGTATTTTTGTTTTGTTTTCTCCTAGGTCAAGCCCAGAAACTTTACCTTATGAAACAGATTACACTTTCAAAAATCTTGTATGTTAAGTGTACATCGTTGCTTGTTATCTCTAAATCAGATGCAGAGTCTTAATGCCCGAGAATGTTTCATTAGCTCTAAAGAGAAACGTTCACTTTTATATAGGAAAAAAGTCTTGGCAGACAAGTTGGAAGTACCAGATGGAATAGGTTGTGCCACACAGATTATAAGATTCCCCCCCCCCCTTCTTATTGATGTCTTAAATTGAACATGTTCCATCTGTCTGCTCTCAATAATGAATAGTTACTCTTTTTTTATTGTAAAGGTAACAAATTCCATATAGAATAAATTAATTCAAGCATGTAATGAAATGTGCTAGGAGAATGTGTGTGTGTGCTGGAATTATGTGTAGAAATCTAATATAGTTCGTGAACTGCAGCAGGTAAGACTAGTGGCAGAATTGACAGCTACTCAGGGAAGGGCAGCTCAAAATTGCTATTAAAAATGATGCTAGGAGAAGTTTGCAACAAGAACCTCAGAGTCTCACAGAAAGAGAAATTTAGTTATGCCACAAGTGTTTATTCTATTTAATAGCACTTGGATATAGGGGCTTTCAGTTGTGTCAAGTCCCCTTGCAGCATGAAGGGGCCGTAAGTAGGTAGAAATGTGTTTTTTACCTGTATCGAGACCTCTTTGTGCTGCTGGAAGGAAACAGACCATAATGTCCATTAGGCTCTAGTTTGCCCTGCATCGTCTGAAGAGGATGAACGTTGTGCTGTTAGACCAAAAACTTTTTTAATTTTTCTTCACTGGAATAAGTCCAAAGGATATAAACTTAAAGCAAACTCAAGTGCTTTGTACACTGAAGGAAAAACAACATAACCTTTTAATGCAGTGATGAGCTGTTGGGTTGCAGAGGCTGATATGTTTGGTTTGAGATAATTCCCTGCTCCTGCTCGAGTGTGCATTTTACTTTCCCTTCTTGACTCTGTCGTGGCTTGAGATAAAGGCACTGTGCCTTTTTTGCACGTGTTGCTATAAATAGAGAATTAAACACAGAGCTTTAAATGCTAAAACAGGCACACTTTGCTGTTAAAAGTTGATTTTATTTTCATATGAACACACAAATATATGTATTTTTGTTCTTGTATCAATGAATTTTAAAAGGCTGGCTCTTTAAACTTTTGGGAACAGTTGGTTTTGATTTTGGATGTAATAATCTTTTCTTTCTGTGACAAGCGTTTTTATCTGGAATTGGAAATTACTCTTTCTTTACTTACAGATAATTGATGCAGACCGAACTTGTTAAAGTCAAAACAAACAACTCGGTTCTTTATTACATGCTTATGTGCTTAGTCACCGACTTTATATTAGATTCTGCAAATGGTACAATTTATGCAGTGACATGTTGGAGACTTAATGTTGTAATTTTCCTGTTCCTAATGGAGAATTAAGAACCTAGAGAAGCTCGGAGGTTCACATGCGCAGAATCCCTACTGGTGGGGTGCAGAGGTCTCGCAAAAATTTAGTAAGTGAGAAGGAGAACAAAGATCCTTAGTTGGGGGAAAAAAAATTGGATAGCCTGTGGCTGAGAAGCTGATTGGGACAGGTAGGCACAGTGGGGCGCGGGATAATGAGGCACATGGCAAATGTGATGCACAGATGTGAAGCCAACTGTAGCTTTGGTTCCAGGAGCCGCGCATGCCACAGCGCTGCGCCTCGGGGCTATGTCTACACCAGAACATTTGGAGCAGTAAACGACGGGCAACATTAGGTTCAAATTAATCTATTACTCCAGAGCTGTGAAATGTTGGTTGCTTGTTGCGGAATTACATTGCCTCTGGGTGAAATGTTTTAGGGAGATTTTAATGCACGCTCATGGCTCGCAGAGCAGATTAAGAGGAGAAAGGGAAATTAGAAGGGTTAGGAGGGCTGTGGAGGTGCACATTTCTGGTTAAAGTATATGAAAAGAGTATTACATATTTCACAAACAGGCCTGCTCTCCTGTTGGCCACCTGCTGGGACTGAAATATCCTATGCCATAATGAAGGCAGGTTTGCAGAAGCCTTGTAAATAGTTTAGACAGCAGATAGAGGCAACGTTGGCTTTTCCAGAAAATTTGGGAATATTTCTTCTATCCCGCTCTGGGCTCCCTGAAGCCCTGATGGAGACAAAGGCAAACTTTGACTCTCAGCTATTTACCACTTCAATTTTGACCACGCCACTAAATGACAGGTAGTCTCCTAAAGTTTCACAACACGTTATTAGGATTAAGTAATCAGATCCTAGCTGTTTTCCTCTGGTACCTAAGTGGTCCTGGTGAGCCCCTTTGAACAGATCCAAGGTCCAAATGGATGTGTGTTCCAAGCTGTAGCATAAGATATTCTAAATCCTCGTCAATTAAATAAACTTTATTCGATCGGCACAAACTGTTTGGAACTATCTGTAAAGAATATATTTCTTTTACTATATTGTTGCTTTTCTTATAAAAACACTTAATTGAAATGCCTAAGAGCTGCCCAGCACAAAAGTCAATAAAAAGCCTAGAATAGAGTTTATAGGGGTTGTCTATGTACATAATTAAATCCTTCAGGCACTTTAAAACTCTGCAAAATAAATGGTTATGCAAGAATGGCCTGCTGAGAGAAGAAATGCTTGTATCAGCTTTAAGCAGCTGCTCTCTGCTCGGTGTTTCTGGGCTGGAATGAGAAAGCTATTAGAAGAGGGGACGACTGCAAGCCCCATACAAATCATCTTTGTTACTGACACTTCAGGGAGTGCTTTACGGTGGCTGTCAAGCCCAATAGAGAACTGCAGAAGTCAACTGGCATTATTTAAAATGGAGATGGTCGTGACAAAGCCAACATCTATGCCCAAATAATGTCAGGGGCTGGGATGGAGGGAGCTGAGCTGGAAGGTAATGTGGGCTGTGGCGAGGCACTGCCAGGCGAGCGTGTGTCTGAGTCCCGGGTCTGATGGAATAACAGAGGTTAATTGCTTGCAATGGTCTATTGCTGTAATAGGAGTAAAAGGGGAGGACTGTACTTAGATTTGATTTCACTGTTCTTTAGGGAATACAGATCGAGGGGGTGGGATTGTTATTAGGGGCAAAGGAAGTGGTGCTAAAAAAAGAAGAGTTTAATGAATGTAACCAATAGAAAAATTGTAGGTTTGTTTCTCCCTCTGGCCCTCAAAGTTATGATAAATGATAGCACAAGGAAAAGATAACCTACCATGAGAGTAGGATCACCAAGGCCAAATACTAAAACTCCCAGCTGACTGCCCCATACACTGCAGCCTCTGTTCGTGTTTATTTTTTCTGCTCACTCTTGGTTTCGTCAATCAGTATGATAGACGATAACTCCTGACTAGAGCAGCCTGTGTCCTGCTCTCTCACGGTGGGTAGCATGTTGTGGTTGGCGCCGTGCAGTCGGAGGATCACCCGCATCAGAAGCATCAGGGGATGAGGTAGGGAGCAGCCTTCCAGCAGCCCAGCTCCTGGGAGAATAACAGGCAGCGGTGTTATCAGCATGCAGCCGCGCTGCCAAGAAAATGACCACACATTAGTAGCTTTGTTTGGGTAGAGTCTAGGGGGGATGTCGCTCGCAAAAAATTGAGACACTCTCTTTCTGTTAAATCATCCTGGTTGCGAGTGTTAAAAGATAGCTTGTTCAAAAAGAAACCATACTCGGCTGGCCCGAGGCGAGGCCGCGACGAGGCTGCGAGCGGCTCGGAATTTGTAATGGTTTCTGTCTCGAGGGGCAGACACGCACCCGCCTGCCTCGAGAATGCAACAGGTTTGCCTCTTGCTTCTGCGCCAAACCCTCTTCTGTCGTGCCCGAGGGCAGCCTTGCCTTCCCCAGGGCTTTTCCTGTGCCCCTGCCTTGCCTTTCCTCCTGCCTTTCCAGGAAATTTTTAAAGGAGAAAATAGCCTTTTGCTGGCTGCTGCCATATGAGGGGCTGCTCATGAAGCCAACAGCTCATCAGATGGATGGAATTTCCTGCGCGCTATCCGCAGATCACTGGTGGTGTTTATCTCCTCTCAGCGCTGATATTTGTCATGTGCATTGTTGTCAAAGGATTTGCTTCTATTTTGCTAATTAATGGGAAAAGAAAGTGTGTTTACTATTGCTGAAAGCTTTTTTGGAGGGTCTTGGTAGGGCCTCTGAGGCCATTTTATTTTCGAGCTGAGCATCCTCTGCCTCTCCCAGTGAAGGAAGTAGCCAATGTGAAATTCTTGTGATACCTTGTGATGGAGCAGTGGTCAAACATTTCCTGTTCAACGGTTTTTCCAATGTATTTGTGGTTCCTTTCCCAGAATTAAATGTTTCAGGATTTTGGTAGACTGGGCTTTACCAAACACTTCAGGTAAAGCTGATAAACACATCCACCTTGGAGCATCCAAATGGGCTTTTTAGGAAACCACCCCATCTGTGCTTTCCTGCTTCGTGTAAATTTCTTAAATGAAACACATCTTTCCTCTTTCTCACCAATCTCTCCCTAATAACTGCTGCTCTGTGTTGAGGTGAAATTTAACACTAGAATATTAGTTTTATTCCAGCTAATTATGTTACTGCTCATGAACCCTTGGATTTAGGGTTGGTCTGTTTCTAGTTATCCTGCCAAGTTTTTTACTTGACGGAGGGGGTCTGTTTCATACTACTTGGCCTCCCAACCTTTGTAACCCCTGGTTTCCTCTCTTTTCTGAATCACAAGTTTATGTTCTCCCCTTCTGTGAAAAGATTGAAAGCTTGCTCAAGTACAAACTGACTAAAAAGCAGTAGTCATTTTGAGTAGATCTTTTCTTTGCAAAACATTTTTGCTGAAAAATAAGGTAAATGCAGTTGTGACTGGTGATAGAAAGGAATCCAACTATTAATAAAAAGCAGAGAGGGGTTTTGAAACAGGACTTCCACTGTTACAATGGAGACATTTTCTATGGCTTTATTTAGTGTAACACCTGTGGCTGCTCACATTGCTCGTGGCTGAAATAGTCCAGGTCTACACAGAAAAAAATACTACAGCTTCATTAACTTATTTGTACTTTATGTTGGTGCTGTAGCAAGGGCTGGGCTTGCAGGGACCAGGCTTGGCAGGGGGGAGGGCCAGGAGCAGAGCCAGTATGTGGCGAATTGGACCCAGCAAACAGCAGTCTGGGCAGGGCTGCTCAGAAGATACATGGATGACCCCAAATCCCATATGCCATGAGTGAGTGATCACTCATGTGACCTACCAGCCATGTGAGGTCTGTGTGTGTGCCCACCCTGAGCATCCAGGCTGGTCCCCACACCGTGGATACTTCACTGCATCTCCACACCCATGGCCAGGACCTTGCTGCCTCCTGGCATGGCTCTACTTACATCTGGAGCTCTCATCGGAGGGGAAGGTGGAGTGAAAAGCACAGCAGATGATAGAAGAGAAGACTCCTAGGTATCTGTGCATTCCAACTGTCCCAGGAAATATCCTTGAATGATTAAACTTCCCTAGTTGAATCACTTTGAGTTCCTGCTTGCTATAAAAATGATGCCTATGTTTTCAAAGTCAGAGATTACAGCTTAAATTGAAGCAAGAATATGTTATCTGAGCTTTGGCTGCTCCCCACACGCACAGACCTCTGGCTTGTCCTGCCACTGTTCATGCCTCAGAAAGTCATCTGCCTTCCTTTGCTGATAGCCATGCAATTGGGGTCCACCTCCCTCACAAGGACAGCCACGTTACCAAGGTGGTGTGTAACCAAATGGACGTATTTGCTAAATCTCGTGTTTAATTTCTACCAACCAACATTCCCATTAGGTTTTAGTCCCTGTCTTCTCAATATTCATCCAGACTATGGCTTTGTGTGCTGTGTTGAAAAGCTGTAGTTGGACATTCTACATGAAATACCGCTGCAGAGGATCTGAGTGTAACATCTTCATGGTCGAGCTGTGAGAGGTGCATGGGAACGTTTATGCAACAAGAGCTAATTCTTTCTTTTAAGTACTGGGAAGAAGAGAAATTCAGATGTGTATCATAGCAGTTAGATTCTAATTGCTCTGAGCATGGGAGGACCAGCCAATAGTGCTTTATTTGTTTTCAGATGAAAGTGGATTTTGAGTATATTCAGGAAGTTTTAAAAAGGCAAACAGGACTCAGGTGCTTACGGGCTTTAAATGGGCCTCCTTGGACTCTCCTCTTGGTTTCCATAAAAGTTAACTCCTGAGATTTATCTTGGAAATAGAACAATGTGTCTAGCAAAATAATTTACTTTCTGCTTGATAAATATATAGACAGTAAAACACTTCTAGACTAGTCATTGAAATTAGGGGCAGGAAATGGGATTCCAATCTTCTGACACTGCAGTGAAAGAGCTTCTGAATCCAAAGCGTGGGAAAAAGTTGCTTCAACTCTTTATTACTCTGATATTCTGTGGCAAGATGATTTTTAACAAACAGGTTTAATCACAAAAACCTAACATAGACTTACTTGAGCAAAATTAAAGCATGTTTAAAAATTATATATATCCAGCACTTATACTCAATTAGTTGTCTTGACCAACATAATTCAGCAATACGTGCTTCTTTTAGCTCATATTTCAATATGAGTTTTATTGGCTTTTTATAGCCCTGCTCAATTCAAACCAAAACGTGCTGGGGCTTTCCCAGCCCTGGCTCCTCTGGGTCCCATTCTTTTTTTCTTCTTCAAGATCTGATTCTGCTCCCATTGTATTCTAGGACAAAACCTCCAGTAATGTCAGGAAACCAACAGCCTTGATTCCCACTGAGGCTGGTGGGAAGCAAAGCTGGGTAGGAATTACCAGGTTCTTCTGTTTTCTTGAACTAAACAATCCAGACTCCTTTCCAATATGAATTTTATTCAACATGGGTGACTCAATTGCACACGGTGTCCCTGAGATCCCAGCTATGTGTTGTGTAATACAGTGAATAATCTCTCGTCTTACTTCATCCAAGATACACTTTGGCTCTTATCAAGGTGTGCCTCGTTGATACCATGTAGTCATCCCTAATCACCATTCCACGAGCCTTTCTCAGTCCTAAAGGATGAAGGATGAGTTTCAGGTTTGTAACAGATAAAATGGTATTTGTATTGTTAAATGTCAAACAATTTCTACCTTTTTTGCTTACACACCCATACTTTCTGCGATAAAATCACTAATGAAACCATTTAACAAGTACAGTGAGAAGACTGCCCTATAGAAAAGTCCATTAATAATCTTCCCTCAACCCATACCACTTTCCGTTTCCTTTCAATAACAACTTCTTGGCATTTCCAGACTAGCTGGAAGATAATTGAAAATCATGTAACAGAAGTCCTGAGTAAATGCAAGTGTTGTATAGTCTTCAGCATCTATTTGCAGAGCCAAGCGTGGAGTGAACTTGTACTGCAAGCTTTTATAAGTGAGAAAAGCCCCACTAGATCTTCCTGAACAATCAAAGAAGCCTTGAGGTTTCCTGAAAGAGGCTAATGAAATAGAAACTGCATTGCTGAAAATGCAACATACATACTTTATTACTTTGCAAAGTGATTTTATTGGATTACACAAAACCTGTTCACCTACAAGTGAGGAGCACTTCTCCTTCTGTGCAACTAGACCTTTGTTCTGTACGACATGCAAAATTTCACCTTAAACTTTGAAATCTTTTACTATAACCAAAAGAACACAGAGATTTGACCATCCACTCTATCCAGTGGCTTTCTCTGCATAGTCCTTCTTCCCATGAATTTAAAATAGTTTGCTTCCAAAATGTAAAATCACAGTGAATTCAAGTAAAGTGACAGCATGCAGTGGTTCATTACATTATGTGTCAGAGTAAATCAGTGGTCCCCCAGCTCCTTTTTGTTAAAGATCTCCTCTGCAATGGCTTGGCAGATTGGCACTACTTCTGTCTATCTCCCATGTCACCTTGCTTCCTATTCATGTACAATTACACTCTACATATGAGCTGCTTTTGCCACTTGCTCTGCTTTAGGTCCCTGCAATACCAAAGAGAAGCTGCTTTGCTTTCAAGGCACCAACTACAGATGTGTCCTAGAGTCTCTTTTAAAACTTTCTTCTGATCTTTATCTTTCCTTCTAATGAGAAGAGGAGGAGAAAACAGGTAGTTTGGGGTTTGCTCTGGGTTAGCAGTGTTCTGAGTTGTGCTTACAACATCTGCATTTTTCATCTGAGGATAGGTGAAGAGAATTGATAGTGTGAAAGAAAACAAATGACTAGACCATTAAAATATCTGCACACTTTTAGGTTACTTATATGTGAAGATGTATGTGCTTGAAGTTTCTCTGAAGACCTTACCATTATGTAAAAATAGCACCGACCATGAGATTTCACCTTTGCTATGCCTTTGTATATTAAATCAATTTAGTTTGTAAATCGTTGTTAACTTCAGTTGGTTGTAATCTTTGCCACTGTTTCTGCCATCCTATGTGCAAACCCTGTTATGGATTTGGTAAAGATAGACCTGTTCACAGCTGAGAACCTTCTCACCCAACTGACTTACCAGGAGTTTGCTTGTATGCTGTCACACTGCATTGAACATTGCTTCATGTTTGAAGCCTTTAGGGATTAGCATTGACAAGGAGGGGAAAAGAGCTCAGGGGAGGCTTGTTGGATTGCTGTGGTGGTGAGGATCCAATGCCTACAGCAATAGGCTTATACTCCTTTTGGTGATTTTGTTTGGTAAGACCCTCCGAGGACTTTAGAGGTCATGATTAATTTGGACGTGTTTCTGGGTGAGGATCTGCTGAGCTGTATTTTTCATCCATAGCAAAGTTGGAGGCTGTGCAGTCCCACATCCCTTTCCACTGCCACGACACAACACCCCAGTGCTGATGTATGGTCAAGGCAAAGCACAATGCACTTCACACTGATCAGATGCCAGTCGTGGCTGGGACAAAGGGACGTGCCTACGGGGTGAGGCGGGATGCTGGGGCTGGGCTTCTGCTCCCTGGCCCCTTGGGCTTCATTCAGCAGCAGCGTCTCGCGGCCGCTTTGTTTATTTGTTCCGCGATTACGTGTATGAGCTTCCAGAATTTATGAGATCAGAGGTCAAGTGAAAGGTCACAGTTCACAGGTCAAGTGAGAGGCTAAAATTTGTGAAACCAAGGAAATGACAGGACAGTGCCAAGTGAAAGGTCAAAAGTCAAGTGAAAGGTTCAGTGTGGATGAAAGTGAGCAGCCTGCACGCCGGCCAGACCACACACCCAAGTGGACCCATACCAAGGTTCTCAGCATCAGAACGCAGCTGAAATTTCATTCCCTGGCATAGTCCCGGGACAGGAGATGGGCTCAGCAGGCATCGCTCTGATCAAGCTCCAGCACTGGCTGTGGTGGTGCGGTTTGAGGTTAATTGAGGTTGATTCAATCTTGGGCTCAGATAGGTATTGACAGCAATGAATTTTGAGCTTTTCTCACAAAAATTCCATCAGGATGTGACAAGTAGAGTCAGATCCTCTCCTCTTGACAGTAGTTCTATTTCTCTAGCACAAGTCTGTGTCAGCTTGTCCTCCTCATCTCTTCCCCTGAATTTACATGCAAAATCAGTAAAATACATGTAAACCAGATCAATCAAGATGTCTGTTCCACATTTGAATGCTGTTGCATCAGAGAACAATAATTTCCATTTGATTCTCATTTCAGCATGCTTTTCTAACAGCAGCTCGAGCCAGGCGGGCAGACGCTCACTTCAGGCTCCTGGTTTGTCCCTTAGGGACCTGTAATTGTATGTGTAAAGCTTTCCTATATATATTTTTTTTGTAAATAAAAACCAGAACAAAATTCAATGCTGTTCAAGACATCAGTTAATTTAAAATAGCTGCTTTTAGCTTTGCCACTGTTTTGAGATTACTTTTGTCCTGTTTAGGTTAAGAGTCAAGAAATTTGTAGTATCCTCATGAGCTGAGAAAGAAAAAATACAAGGAAAAATGATGTCACCCTTCCTTTCCTTCAGTCATCCCTTTCTTCAGAAAGACTTCAAACAAAACAATGAAGTCTGGGTTGTAATGCAGGACATTAACCAATTAATGGAACAAAGTTAGTGCTGGCACACCTTGTAACGCTGCAAAGGAACATTACAATATTTAGATTCCATAATAAAAAAATGAGAGGCCTTCTTTCCCATCCTAAACTGCTTCCTTGCTCTCATGATAAGCCAAAGTCTCCAGTGACATGACTCCTGGAATTTGTCTTCCAGTTGTCTTCTATTGAGTTGGGCCTCTGAGGAGGGGACTCACCTCCTGGTCAGAAAAAAAGAAGGAAGACAACTGTTAATTGTGACACTAATAGAATGCAAATCAGTGCTTTAGTTCCTAGAGTTGATAGTCCTCAAAATGCTTTATCTTGCCTATACCACTTGCATCCTTTCTAAAGTAAACTTCCCCCTCTCAGTGCATGTCCTGCCTTCCAACCCCTCTCAGAAAAGGTGGGACATGGAGTGAAACAGTGTGTGCTTGATGAGGGAGATCAAGATCTTGATGCCAACCCATGTCAACTTACAAGCTTCCTAGAAAATTGATATTTATGTTTATAAAAGAGCAAATGCAGTGGGGTTGAACAAGATGGCATTTAAAGGTCCCCTCCAACCCACACTATTCTATGATTCTATGGAAAACAGGTTAAAAATTGAAAAAGGCCACAAGTTGATCTTTGATTTAAACCCAGCTCCATAGAAGGATTTAGGTGCTGCAGTGATGATGTCTTCAACATCTAATCATTAAGCATCTGGCTCCAATAGTAGCTTTCCTGTAGCTATTTAGGAGTAATCTACTCCTTTGAACAAAGCAGCCCACCTCCTCCAGACCCTCCTAGGTGTGCCCCATGTTGGGAGTTGCGAAGCCAACATACTATACCTATCTGCATTCACCATCAGGGGTGAGACAATGACTTGTATGACATCTTAAATCCCTCTCCTCTGCCTCCCAATACAGAGGTATAGGATGAAATTTGTTTAAAACACTTTGATTATGTTGATTTTGTGTTTTTTCCATGGGGAATACAGTCATCTGCCAGCTGATATCCTGCCTCTCCAAATTACATGGAGTGTTATTTATTCTTAAGAGTGGTTGTCTTGTTGGGAATTACAGTGAATCACTTCACTGTTCTCATTTGCTGCACATTTGTTATCTGCCTCGCAAGGTTCCCAGCAGTGTAGGTACAGTTTGTTGAGTGGCATGTTAATACCATTTATTTTTTTAAGCCTAACTAGGTGTATAGAATTCCTAGTCAAAATTCTGTCCTGTTCTCTGAGTGCTGGTAAATGAGTATCTCCTTACAACTGTTTTCTTTCTAGCAGAAAAGTATAAGTTGGTGTATCCACGTAGGAGTGTTCAGTGTTCTCTGGGAAATGGGACTGACAAAGAAACCTCTGAAGTCATCTAAGGCCAAATTCTTTCCACAGAAATCTGTATGTATGGGACCCGCTGAACTTGCACATGTATATCTGAGGGCAGATTTTGACCCTAGGTAAGCAAATAGCTACGACCAAGGAGTTGTTTACTTTTCCTAAGTTTTTGCCTTTCCTGGGTATTAATATTACTCTCATAAATTTTGTTGAGCTACACTTTCAAAAGTTTAAGACTCCAGGCCCCAGAGGATGAAATACAGCAGCCCAATTACACATAACCAGAGTCAGGCTCTAAAAGACAGGAGTTTTTGAAAGACATGAACAATATTTAGAGAGCTGGTTAATATTAATTCCTTTGGGAACTATAAGTCTGGCCATTAATAGGCTTAGAGTGATAAA
The DNA here is from genome assembly GCA_013401335.1 of Brachypteracias leptosomus. Taxonomy (NCBI): domain Eukaryota; kingdom Metazoa; phylum Chordata; class Aves; order Coraciiformes; family Brachypteraciidae; genus Brachypteracias; species Brachypteracias leptosomus. Next base: position 1,264,312 of record VYZX01007750.1, on the reverse strand, counting down.
AATGGCAATATGGTGTGCACGTATAGATGATATTGTCAAAAAGAAGCAATTAGTAGCACAGAAAGCACATGCACATATGGTGAGCAGGTTGAAATGAGAAATACTGCCAGTAATATGATAACAGAGTTAATGGCAAAAGAATGAAACAGTAGCACAATTTATTCCTCACCTAAACAGAGCTAAGATTTTTTTTTTTCATCTAAACAGATTTTCTTTCTCTAACATTTTTTTCATCCAGATAGATTTTCTTTCTCATTCTCTCTGGCTATCACTAAGGTCCTGAGTCAAGGCATCAGACAAATGCTTCTTGTCTACCTTCCTACGCGTATTTGACTGAGACTAGACAATGTGATTATCTGCTGGAGGATCTCTCAGAAATTGGGGTTGAAAGCCATGATCTGAGTCTCTCTGGAGCCAGTAGAAATACTGGTAACAGCATCCCGATATGCAATGTCCCCCTCACCCAGATCTAACTTGTCAAGTGTTTTAAATTGGCCAAATATTACGTTCCCTACCAACTCTTCTAATCTTGGTAGAGAGGTATTTGAGCCCAGGCTCTAAGATCAGGATTCCACCATGTTTCAAGCAGGTGCCAAAAGTCTGGAGGATGCTGCTTACAGGCTGCACAGAGCCCGTTCTGATGTTACAGATAATCGCCTGACTTATCTCCGAAGTGTGTTCAATGCCTCGTACGCTTTCATCTTTATCTCATTATGCTCTCTTAGGGTTAAAAACAAGGAGTTTACAGGGCAGCTAAAATGCTCCCTATGTCCTTGGGGGGGTGAAGTTACCATAAACACAGCCCTGCCAGCCTTTGAGCTGAGCGAGAGCTTTTGCGTTTTGGCTTTGGAAAGGTATACACCTGTCACTCTAAAATGGAGCAGATGGGCTATAATCTTATCTGCTCGCCCTGGATTTGTTGTCAGAAGGAAGTGAGGTAAGGGCAAGTGGTAAATGCAATGCAGTTTATCTGCTATGTGGGCCACGCTTCCCCCTCAGTGCACTGACTAAAGAAATTGGTGAATGGGAACATTCTGACTTCCCCTGAACAATTGTGTTCTCAATTCTTATCTTACGTTGTTGAATAAATAATTGATATTATAGGAACAAAAGACCCTGAAAACAAACTGGCTTGTCTTACGGCTTCTTGTGAGTTGAAATGCTATTTTGATTACTTTTTTTTATTTTTACTAGCATGTTTTGGCCTGTTCACTCCACTGACTGCTAGTGAAAAACCTTGGCTTTTGTTAAATGTTTTGGCAAGACCGTTGCCTACGATAGCACCATTCTCCTTTCTTGCACTACCTCGTGAGAAAAAAAACGTGCAACCTGTGTCGTTACTGGTAAATAATGACTTTTTATTAGTATTGACTGCTGCTCTGTCCTATTGCATTACTTGCTTTTCCTCCTACTAATTATGTAGAGGTTATTGCACAGATAGTAGCACTTGAATGTTCACATATAATATAAAGAAGCTGGTATAGCAGATAACAGCTCTTGTTGCTTTTGCCTCTGGAACTGTCTGATGTGCATACAGTATATGAAAACTACTTGTACTTCCCTTAAGATTTTTGTCTTCTAAAAATTGCACATAACTTTAGAGATCCAGGTCTGATTATAGGGTCAGCAAAGGAAAGGGTAATCACTCAAGCTTCAGTGGGCCTAATCGCTCCCTGTGGAGTGATAATTATTGTCCTTCACCACGCTTAGAGTGCAAGCAGTGTCTGCTCTGTTATAGCTTCACTTGCTTCCTGCCCTCCATTAGAATATTAAATCCTCCAACTGGAAAACTGTTTTGACATTCTAGAATAAAAAAAATCAAAAAAGATGCTGCCTATTGAAGCAGAACACTGAGATATTCACACAATATGATGTAACACCTTATATATCATGCACTGAGAAAAGCATCAGGAAAGTTTCCAGCATGAAAACTACTGAAAGCTATGTCAAATATGGGCATTTATCATTTGTATTTAGAAAACAGGAAATGATTTGGCCCATCTCAGCCCGGCTGGAATGTGGAAGATGAATCTGGGACCACGGGGCGTAATTATTTACAACTCAGAATATAAAAACCTGCACACCACTACTGAAAGCAGGCCAGGAAATAGCTAAAATATCAAAATGATCTGAAAAGGAACAGAAGGTGCCAAAAGGTTGAGAGCTTGTTAAAAATTGACCTGCACTTAAGGGCTTTGTAGAAAATCTAGAAAGGATTGGAATCAGTTTGGGGGAGTTAGAGGAAAATATAAAACTATTTCCCATCTTGGCAATTGGCAAAGACTGGAGCAAGCTGGAATTTGTATTTTTTAATCTACTGGAAATATTAGATATCACACTGGTATGTTTATTTTCTACTTTCAGTAATGCAAGAATGGCAGTAGTATCCCACAAGCTGGGAATGCCTGCAAGCTGGAGGTGATGCTGCTCATATCCCAAGAATTTGTCGTCTCTTAGTTTTGGGGCATAATCTAAGGGCCACTGAAGTCAACAGGAGTCTTTCAGAGGGATTTGGATCAAACTCTTTAGTTCTATGTTTACATAATTATAAAACTCTTATATTGGGAGCAGTTCAGTAATGGGAGAGCACAAGCCAAGTTTTCCATAAATCCTTTCTGCTGCCTATTTACCAAAGATATTTCTCCCCCCACCTCCCAGCTCCACTTTTGGCATTTTGCTCCATCCTACAATGTTTAGGTTGTCTGATGCTTCTAGGTCCTGCAGGATCAGTCTCCCAGCTGCTAAAACTGGCTTCCAAGAAAACGCTTGTTGTGGTTTGCTCGTAGCATGCTTTGGAAGGAGAGCAAATAGCAGATTTAAGGACTGGAGCTGGTGTATTACAAAAATATCAATTATATTTTCACGATATCTTATAGCTGTGAAACAGTCTTGACATGGCAATATCCTGGTTTGAGATAGAAGAGGTGCCACCTTGCTAGGTTGCAGATACATTTGCTGACATGAGCAGATGCTGGAGTAATCCTGGAGATTTCCATGTTTGACTCAGGAACTGAAAACCTATGAAAAGGTTCAGGGTGGGATTCATTTTTGGGAAAAAGGCAATGAGAACTGTTAGGAAATGGACCAAAAGTTTTAAAAATGAATGCCCAAAGTTAGACTCCTACACTTATATTTAGGGTTCTGAGTAAGTTTGGTCTGATTTTTTAAAAATGCCAGCACTGGAGATCAACATGCTTAATTAAGAACTCTTCCCACTGCGTTTTAATGAAAAAATAGAACTTAAAAACTTAGAAGCATCCATAAAAGAAAGACTTACTCAGCAATGCAACTGCTAGAGCTGCAAAATGACCTTAGGAATTCACATACTGCAAGTAAATATTTATTGCTGTTAAATGGTTGGCCCCAAAAGCAAGCATTCATATTCTGGCTAACCATGTGGAAACTGAGTTCATGCACATGTTGTCAGCCATAGGCCCTGCACCACATCATTAATCTGTGATAAGTATTTGGGAGGAAGAGGCTGGGTGTGCGGGGAGGCCACGCGCTCGGTCCCGCCGTGTGAAGGGGAAGATCGTGCAATAGCAGAAAAATAGAGTGGGTGTCACGAAAAACAAGCCACTTACCTCCAGCAGCAGGGAAATTTATAGTAAAGTTTCTCCTCTTTTTCTACCCTACATGAAAGGAATGCTGCAATAAAGAGAAATGTTGTGTTTTCTACAAATATCTGCTTTCGTGGCACCCACCATAACACTTTAATTAGTATGTCCTCTTCTGAAGGGGCAGAGCAACACCTCTAAAAACTCCAGTCATTTCCCCACCACCTTTTCCTTTATTATTCACGTACTTATGAGAACTTTTAGTCCCATTTTTAGCTGATAAACTTCATGTATGTACTTTCATAGATGTCTTTAAAAGTGTAACAGTTTTTGAAATAATTTCATCCTACTGTGAGAGCGTTGATTGCTACCTTTTCATGAGCAGCAGATTTTAAAAAAAAGTGAAAGAATTGTACTAAAATCACCTTGAACTTTTGGAGTTCCTTTGTAATTTTTAGGAATTTGACTCGAAATTGATTAAATCAGAAACCAAAAATGCATCCTTGAAGTGCTAAATTATACCTTTGTTCTGAGTTAATGCAATTTATTATGTTATCCAGGAAAAAAACCATGCCATTTTGGCAGAAGACTATGCAGAGTATGTATTTATTGTTTAAGGGATTTAAAGATGGCGACTGTGGCCTGCAATCTGAGGAAAACTGAAGAGGACAGTTTTGTATTTCCCCATATGTATCAATACTAACATATTTAGGGATTGCAACTGATGTTTTATGGAAGTGTTAGGGCTGAACCCAAGTCAACTGGTACAGTAAGAATTGAGAGCCATGCACATAAGCAACAATCTCTATAGGCTGTCCAAAACTCTGGTATTTATAGTAGACTCAACTGGGTGAATGAGGGAAACAATATTAAATTCAGAGTTGATTTTTCCTGCACTATTACTACTTTTCCTTTTCTGGTTAGTATTGTGACCACGTACTAATTTCCGTGGATATCTGTTCTCTATCATTAGTAAGTCTTTCTGGTGTTTTAAAACCCATTTCCCATGAATTCTTCATCATAATCAGTATTTTAAAAGCGGATTTTTTTTTTTTTTACTAAAAATCATTATTACTTGCTCATACAAAACGTATTAAGGATTTCTTACATGACAGACCACTACTATGAGAAGAAGGATCTTTTTCTGAGTGACCACAGCAAAAGTATTTGCACAATTGTTAATAATATGTCGGTGTCTAATCTACCATTTGCAGCAGCTCTTTCCTCCAGCAGCCTGAATTATTAACACTGCCTGTTGGCCAAGGCAAACACTCTTCCAAACATCTCTGGAGGCCTAATTCAGGCTTTTCTAACCTCTCTGTTTTGGAGTTGAGAATTGTAAGTGGTTTAATCCAACACAGAACAAAAGCAGTGAAAGTTCTTACGCTCATTTCGGTGAGAACTGGGTCTGACCCTAACCCCACACAATAATTATTTCCTAGTTGTTGCTAGAGAGGGCCTTGCAGATTGCCCCCCGTGATCGATACTTGCTACGATGAACGAGTTCAGGGATGGAAAGTTGCAATCTGAGACGATTTATTCGTTGCCATTGTGATTGGTTAGGGATAAAAGCTAGTGGAATACAAAACCCTTCTGAGTCTTAACTACAGTGCTGAACGCTATAATTATTTAAAAAAATACATATCCTGACTCTGCTTAGAAGCCTGTTTGCTATAATTCACCCCTGTGTTAACAGCCTCCTAACATATATGAATGTATGCTAAAATGGGATTTAAACTACTAGATTTATGGCTTGGCAGACTGGTAAATGCACAATTATAGTTCATAATAGGTAGGTATCTGCTGTCCATTGATTTTTCTCTTGTTCTACTTCCTTCCAGAGTGATGTCATTAGACATTACGCGGATGACTAATAGTCCTAAGGAATGACATTCACGTGCCAGAATGCCACATGTCGTTGTTCCCCTTTGGGCTCTGGCACCACTCTCCAGAAGATGGCAAAACCCCCCCAGACATTTCTGCTACAGCAAAGCCTCAGCCTCGCCAAATCTGCGGCGGATCCGCTGAGGCAGTTCAGCTAGGAAAAACCCAGAAAAGATGAAACCACAAAAGCTATTTAGGAGCTCTGAATATCTTTCTAATCAGATTGCTGGGAGTGCGTTTGGACTTGTATCTATTCATTCTGCGGTGACGGAAGTAAAGGAACTATCCAGTGAGCTATCTGGTTTTCCCAGAATTGTTTGTACTACTGACCTTTACATCTACTCATTTATCCTAATTGTTTTTAGCTGTTTGAGGAAGAATCTCAGATGAGAAAAGCAACTCAATATGTATCAGAGATCCTATCTGCTACAACTTTTGTTTTAATTTAAAGCAGACCCAGCATCGTTTTGTGCGCCGGTTGCGTAGTACCAAAGGCAGGAATTTGTTGTGGGATTTTTTAATAAAATCGTAGGCCCAAGACAGAGGTCCCTGGACACAGGGAGTGTGATCTGGGGGTGGGGTTGCTCAGACGCCTCTTGCCCAAACGCATTTCCTGATGTTCTCCGTCTGGGACAGCTTTTGATGTGGTACTTTCTTGTGGGAGAGTGGGGAGCACCATTTGAGAGAGGTGGCCAAGCTGGCTCCATCAGCTTTGCCTGAGTCCAAGATAGGAGAAATCCACTGCCAGAGTCTTATAGTGGGAAATCTGGCTTTTGACATCCATAAAACTCCCTCTCCAAGTGGAATTTCCCAGATTAAATGAGAATATTGAGTTTTCTCAGCTTCCCTTGTTTGAAATTGGAGTTGGGCAGGCTTCACTTCTTCCGGGGGATGTATTAAATCTACAATAGTTGTGTTTTTCTTCCTCCTTCCATCAAATCTCAGTCTGTTGGAAGGGAGTGGGAGGCTTGTGACATATACAAAGTGTTTGCTGATGGTTAATAGAAAAGAATCTGGGTTATCCAATAAACATGCCCCAAACTTTCAACTCATAGAGAGCTTAGGTTCAAACAGTAGCTCTGACTACTGCAGAGCGGTTATGGAACAAAATAGCAAAGTGATATGCAAAAGCTCACACTAAGTATATCACTTTGCTTCAGAATTCCTGCATTTACTGCTAATGCAAGAAATAGCCTTTGAACTCTAATCTGGTGTCTCCGGAGGAGTTCATAACGAAAGGCACTTCTTTCATCCTAACAGGGTGACAGTGATCCCGACTCGCAGAGCATTTGGTACAGTCCCAAAGCAAGATAATAAACAAGATAATACTGTAGGCTTTGCATTTCTGGGCATACCAGCCTCTCACAAAGATGTTTCAGGGGTCCTGTCTCACAACTTCCGTGTGACATAAAGAAGTATTAGTGTCATTGGCTTGCATGTAGAAATGGGAATGTCATTGTCTTGCATACAAGGAAAAAGGAAATATGGCATTTCTTTTACTTTCCCTTGGTTAGTGCACTGAGCCACCAGCAGAACTATTTTTTCAGCTTTTTTGAAGAGAGAGCAAGACCAGAGAGCAAAGTGTATGTTTCTACACTGCTGCAAAGCAATCATCTGTAAGGAATGTTTTACCTGTTTAAATTATCAAGTTAGCCAGTGGTTATTGTCACCAGGGGTGGTCATGAAGTAAGATGCTGGTATTAACCACCTAGGATGTAGGAGAGCCAGATATTTCCAATGCTTAATTGAATTTGCCTTGAAGAATCATAAAATATTACAACACAAGCTGTTTTTTCTTTCCATAACAAATACATTCCCATCTTCCCTTGTAAACTGTTTGTTTGCCTCGGTTCAGTTAGCGGACATCTCATTTTGCTCTTGGCAAGGGCTGGGCTGTCCACTGGAGCCCTTGACTAGTGGTCCCAGGATCTGCTGCCACTGTGCTTCCACCACAGAGCTCCTGAGAAGCTGCTCAGATGCACCTTTGTGTGACCCTGTGCTGGAGATTAAGTGATGGTCAACCTGGGAAAAATACTGAAATTTTAAAGACGTCTATGAGGGACCTCAAATTAGTCCTATACAACACCAACAATTCTTTTTCTGGTATGTTTAATGGGGTGTATCCTTTCTGCTTTCATTAAAAAGATGTTGTGATCTCAGTTTAGTTGGGTAGGACACAGTTCCTCCATAACAGCATTAATTTTTTATTTGTTTTTTGTGTGTCCTCAACCTGATTATGAAGACAATAATTTAATTTTAAAAAACCTTCCTTTTTTTTCTAGCTTCAGCAGTGCTACTAAATGTGGGTGTAGATAAATGACCGCACGAAAACTTCACAAAATTAGTGTTTACACATAATCTGGCAATGAACTATAATTTGATTGGTAAAAAAATCATTTTGTGTACCTCTGCCCCTATTCTGCTGGATAATGAAAATTTATATCTATGTTTCAGACATCTGGGGAGGATGTGACAGCTTTGGGGCTGAATGAAAGATTATGCCACAGTGACCCCTGTCAGCATTTCCTCACGGACTGGTTACCCGAAACCCAGCAGCAGTTAGACTTCTTTTTATTTCTTTTTCCTCCTTTTCTTTTTCCTCCCTTTCTTTTTCCTCCCTTTCTTTTCCTCCTTTTCTTTTTCTTCCTTTTCTTTTTCTTTTTTCCCCCCCTTTCTCCCCTTCTTTCTCCCCTTCTTTTTCCCCTTCTTTGTCCCCTTTCTCCCCTTTCTTCTTTTTCCTTTTTCTTTTTCTTTTTGACAGAGCAGACTCTCATTTTAGTTTGGAAGGTTAATGACACTGTAAATCTAATAGGCCATTTTAGTGCCATCATGTGGGTATTAAAAGTCACATGATTGGTCAAGATCCCATATGGAGTGTTTTGGAGTTGTCTCTCATAGGAAAGGCAAGGCTTCTATATGGCCATAAGAGTTGGGTATGTTTTCAATTACTTTCTAGGACAGAGCTGCTTGGAAATTAATCTAAAATCTTTGCCTATGGTTGTGTTTGCCACCTCGCTCAGATTTTCCTTAGTAAATGCTGGTGTATCAAATTCACCTTTGAATCTCCTGAGAGATAATCTCTGCTGTTTAATTTATCTATGCCTCAGGACTATGAACAAATGTGTTTGCACTCAAGGCACAGAAATGGATCAGAAAAAGAGGATTTTCCCAAAGGGGGTGTATTCCCCTGTGTGTCCCAGTGCAGAGGCTTTCCATGCTCCTTGTGTTCTCTTTTCTATCCCTAGACCAGTGTACATCCCCTACACTACTGTGGTAATACACATTAAAGGCCTCAGTGCTTGCCAATTGCACAGGTAGAGGCATTAAAGGTCTTCTGGGATGTACATGGGGGAGGTCAGAGCATCTCATGGAGACAGCAGAGGTCTGAAGACTCTGTTGGGAACTGCTGCAAGTCCTGATTTGGTGCAGATAAATACAGACCCGGGTTCACTCTCGTGTGCGTGGTTCAGTTGCATAAAATACATCCAGATGTTTTCAAGAACTGACAGGTTTTAATGAGGGATTTGGGTACCAAGGCTCACCTTCAAAAATTGTGTTTCCCTCCTGCCAATGACAAGATATTGAGACCATGGACATTCTAAATATATTCTGTTCATTTAATTGACGCAGGTCTGTTCCAAAATGTAGGGTTTTCTTCCCAAATGTCCATTTTTTCAAAATCACTTTGTCTGCCACCAAAGATTTCCACTGAGCCCCACCAAAATGTGTTTACTTTGGGAGGAGAGTCTCCTAAAGCACAAGGATGATATAGAGTTCAAAAATGTGAATGATGTCGTAACAGAGAGAACTCTCTCATGTGTCGTACGTTTGGATATTTCGAAGAGCAGTGACTGTATCATTTCCCATGGATGGGGCTCCAGGAAATGAATAATGCTCAGAAACAGTCAGAGATGAGCCTGTAAAGATTTACCCAACTCCTTTGCTGCTTCTCCTCCACTTTGCATTTGTTCTTCTATAATACTTCTTTCTACTGGTAAAAGTCATCTGAAGAGTTTGGAGCCTGGGGAATGGGGTGGATTCTGAGGCCCCCTGAGCGTTCCCACTTTTACTTTGCTCTCTATTGTTTCCTACCTATGTGGGTGGATGCACAAGGGATGCACTCCAAAGGAGACCTGACTCCGGACCTCAGACATTCCTGACCCAGGGGCTTCTGCACCACCTTTCCCCAAAAGCTATGAGGTGGTTTTTTAACAAACACACTGCTTGGAGGGGGCAATTTGTTTTTAACATGCCAACCCTTCCCTTGGTCACTTGCAACCTTCTGTGTCCCTAAATGGACATAAACCCAGACTCATTCCACCAGCACGTGCTGGGGCTGCTGGTGAGCTCATCCATCAGGAAAGTTAGAATAAATATCTTACTGCTCATGCAGCTCAAGGTGCCTCCCATAAGGCTGACTTTACTTTCAGACAACATCAATGAATGGCAAAGGTCCTCATCCCACAGTTATCAGGTCTCCAGTGAAGTGCTCCATGGCTCCCAGGGGCCCACACAGCCGGATTTCCTTCCCAGAACAAACAAAGAGCGGAGACATGGGATACGTCCTGTGTCTTCCCTGATATACTGCAGGATCACCCACGTTAGACATAGCCAAATAGTTCTTCAGCAAGACACATGCACTCCAAAATAAGAGACCTGATGGTCTCTCAGTTGTTGTGGAAGAGGGGACAACGCTCCCTTTTCTGGCAGCCTCTGGGGTAGCCCTGGTTCAGCATCACCATTAGAAATCCCATCCCCTCATCCCTTCTGTCTGCTGTCCCAACAGCTCCTGTGCAGCTCTTGGTGTCTGCTTTTCATGTTCATTTCTCATCACCTGCCTGGGGGCTGCTGCCTCTACCTCCACAAAGTTCAAGAGTTACAGGATGTTCATTGGAAATGAACATCCCAGGGAGAGGTCCAGGTCATCATGCTCTTTTACCATGATCCTTCCCACAACTGGTCCTGAAGAGACACATGCTGTATTGCTGTGCAGGTCTGCAGGGCCAATACTGCCAATGCTCAATTCTGGCTGTCTTTGATGGTGTGTAATGCTTAAATCTCAATTCCTGAGCATAGTCTCCGCCTCGCTGAAGTAAATCAGAATTTTGATAGTATTTATGCTAGAAATCCTTGAAATATTTTTGCTATGCAGTACACGATGTCTGTACTTCTCCAGTAGCAAGAGCAATGGTATCTCTTCACTTGGGCATTCCTGAAATCTTTGTAGTGCGCAGATGTTTCCAGAGAAAGGACAAGTGGCAGCAGTAATCACTACATCCACACAGACCACATCTGTGACCTGGAAAAATTAGCACTATCTGTCATAAAACTGATGTATTCAAATACTTATTTGTTGTTTTCTTCGTAAGCTTTCATTTCTGCACCCTCTTTCAGGATGAATATCCTTCACTTTCACAACCTGTGGTACCAAATTTCATCTTAGCGTGACTTAAGATATTAGAATCATAGAATCATTTAGGTTGGAAAAGACCTGTAGGATCATCCAGTCCAGGCTTTACTGATATTCACACTATCAGGTCCATAAGCATTACATCCATATTTTTGGGGAGGAAAAAACAATACTCAGGTTATAAACCATAGAAAAATAGGGTTTGTAATGAAAATCCTGATAGCACCTTAACTGTCGTAGGGCACTGCTATAAGCAAGTGTTGTGCTTATGTGTATGGGACCAGCAGCACACACTTATACAGCTCATTTGTTTGCTTTTCGTGAAAAGACACTGGATTGCATTGCAATATGTTGCTAATTACCTAGTGCTCCACTGATAGGGTAACTGGCTCGCTGTATGCCTAAATTGGTAAATTGGAATTTGGAAAGCCATGGACGTGAGTGATTTAATTGCTGTCTTAAACTGCGGAACAATTAATTGTTCTGTAAGCAGTGATCTATTCCTCATTTTCATTTCTAAAGCAGCTCTGGCAATGCGTTTTGCACCAGGAACCTGGCATATTAGGCAGTACTTAATGTTTTAACAATGCCTATAAATTTAAATCTGTCATTTCAAACTTCTCCTGTTGTTAATTTTATGATTGGGAAGGGAGTTTTTGCTCCTCTGTGAAGTGCTTGAGCCTAAGAAACCCTGGGGTGCTCTGAAGTCAGCCTCTGCCAAGGCCAGGTCCATAAACTCAGAATCATAGAATCATTTAGGTTGGAAAAGACCTGTAGGATCATCAAGTCCAACCTTCATCGAACATCTCCCTGACACCTAGACCATGATTTGAAGTGCCACATCTACTTGGGGAAATCCACCTGGTCACCAACACCTCCCTCCTGAGGTGATCAGCAGAAGATGGGAAAGATGCTAGGCCGTGAGCTGACAACATGAGGTTCCCCCAGTCCTGTGGCTGTTCCCACAGCTGAGGCTCTGTGGGATGTTTCCAGTGCAGCCAGTACATTCTCCTGGATGCGTATTTTGGGGCAAGTACCTCCTGCTGGGAAAGGTGGGTGTTGTGTTGGGGTGTGAGCCTGGCCTGGAAAGCAAAACCACTTACAAACAGGTCACTGCCATCTTGCATTGTCAGAACTGGCAGGAGGAGGAGAAATTTTAGGGAATCAACCAACCACACAGAGGAAAAGCTCTTATTAAACAGCATAAGGTGCACCAGGCAACTGTGTAATTCTGCATTTACATGGACGTTGTAGCAAATACCCTGTAATAACAATTTATTTTTTTTTAGCTCTTTAGGTTTTTTGTTATGAGAAAGTATGAAACATAAATCACATGGAGCTACTCCTGGCCTTAAGCCTTCAGGATGCATTTGTTTGAAATCAAGAGCCAAATTCCCTGGATCAGAGTAAACTGTTAGGTGCCAACTGGGGCGAAATGCCAGCCTTTGAACTCCAGCACGTTATGGCTGATGTGATCCATATGCAAGACTTGCTTCTTTCTCCAAAGTGGTTTCTTTTAATTGATTTAGCAAATTAACAATATTAGGCCTTTTGTAGGATAGAAAGTACATTACTCACCATGCCCTTATATTACCCTGAAAGGAAATCTATTGTTCTTTTGTAATGAAATGGTATCACAAGGTAAAAAAAAAGAAGGTAGCAGTAGCAGGTAAAAGGAATCACATTCAGCTGTCAAGCATGTTTAATGAGGAATTTTAATTATGAGGCTGGAAATCAATGAGCACAACTTTAGCAATGAAGTCTTAAAGGGAAACTAAATTGCTTTCTCTCTTGCAAAGTTTACTGAAGCAGTTTGAGTGGCTGCCAACCATCATTGTTCTGAGAAAAGGAACTTGAGGAAATTGCAAGTCACACTGTAGCATTTATTGTAGACATATTTAACAACAAAAAAGGAGGATTTCCATGGATTCATGTTTAATGGGTTCTTCCTAACTGATTCATCTCTGCCTTATGATTCGAACAACCTTTGGTTTCACGTATTGTATAAAATCTGTTCTTAGGAAAGTGTGGATGAAAGGGGATTGGCTGCTCTGAAACCTGATAGTTTATGATTCATAGGGGATAAACATTATCTTATTTGTTCTTTATTCTTTGAGAACCTGGGCTGTGAGTAACAGCATGGCGTGGATATTCAGTGCAGTGAGAACCTGAACCTCCAAAACCAGAGCTAAAGTAAATGAATGACATTCAGCTCTCTGTAACATGTGGCTGTATCCTGACCACGAGCTGTAGTGGTGTCTTTGGGATGATCCTGTAAAGTCACATTGGGGTTTCCAGTGCAGTAGAAACTTCTATAGATTTGTAACTGTACCATACAGTTTGGATTAAGATACAGCATGAGGCCAAATCCAGCGGCTGCTGGAAAATGGTCCCCAACAAGCATCTCAGCAGCACCTGAGAGGCTGGGCTCAGCTGGCCCACCACAAAAACAAGCTCAACCTTTTCTCTAGCTCTTGCTGGAGAAACTCTAGGGCAGAAGTAAACCAGCATGCTTTATGGTACCTACAGAGGTGCCCACCACAAGAGGTATTTTTGGAAAGCTATGTTTCCATCTCCATTTTAGGCATATTTTAGTTTCTTATTAAGCTATGAAAGGTGCAATTTCTCAGCATTAAATGAGTCATTCCTTCCATGGCTGGTTGTTGCTGCTGTTGTTTTGGGGGTGTTGCAGCACTCCCCCCTGTCATTTAAATCAAGGCACATCTCTGGCCCCCCTGCTGTCCCCTGGAGCCCTACCACCACGCGAGCACCCAGCATTTCAGTGCCCTGCTTGGGGATTAATGGTCTGAACTAGCATTTGGGTATTGCAGCAAAGGGTGTTCGACAAACCCTTAATGCAGGTAGGGGAGAAGCAGTTTTGAAACCAATCTAGTTGCCGTTCCATAGGAAATCCAAGTCATAGATCACAGTTATTGGTATTTTAAAAGTGGCAGTGCCTGTTAAAGGCTGGCTATTCCCTAGAATATAGAGGTATTTGGGGCTGCAGTGGAGACACATTGGCAGTGGTGTGGAAGCTCTGAGCTCTCCTGCCAATGCTCTGCCTCGCTTAACTGCTATCAGTCGCTCGCTTTCATGAGTCTGAAATTCATGGAGCCCCAAAAGAAAGATAAATAAGAACAAGTCAGTTTTTACCCTCCAGACATAGGCCGAGGAAATTATTTCAAATAAAATATATCATCTCAAGCAGGGGCAGATGAAATAGTTTTCTACTGAAGTTGCTCTTGCAGTTGACAGAACAAATTACCAAATTTCTTCCACTGGATACATTAAGTATCTTTTCTAAAATCATAATTGCATTCAACTCTTTGTCAAAGATACCTAATTCTGTTTGCAGGAAGCTGTTTAGCAATGCCTAAAATTCTTCATTGTGAAAGATAAAGGCAGCTTGTGACCCAGCTACTCTTAAATACTGTGAATCAGATCTTTACCAGATACCTCATCGATTTAATAATGATCTTCATGGCCTCAGTGGAGCTATAGTCACTGCTACAGGATGAGACTTCATCAGTATAGCAAAACCCCTCTGAGCTCAGTGGGAGCAGAGCCAGGCCCACTGTTTGTTCTTTACTACCATCCACTGAAACCTAGGTCAGTGTTATTTAATAAGAAGTCATTTTAAAAGTCCCGTGTAGAACCTATTCCAAGATCATTCCAATATGGTTTAAATAATTTCAGGGAAAAAAGCTCCTATATCTGTGCTCCACCAACTGCACAGGTAGCAACCAAGCTAAGATTAAATAATAATAAAGATGATATATAAAAGAGCAAAAAGGCGTTAGAATACGTCTGCAAAAATTGAAGATATTCCCTAAAATCAAGTATATTAAATAGAAACTATTAGTGGTCTTGTGTACAGCTGAAAAATGTTGAGTTTTGTCACTGGTGATTGAGGAGCAGTTTCCAGCCCCAGGAGGATCCAGGTCTGCACAGCCTGGGTATGGGGGCTCCATGGGGACCACAGGACCCACGGCAGGGCAAGGTCTATGTGATGCTCACCTGCCTGCAGAAGTTGCTGCCTAGATGAGTCTGGCATGGTTGATGCCACCTCCCCAGGCTCCTGGAGACCTCCTGAAGGAGTATTTTGGTCCATGCCCTGGTGAATAAAGGGGGCTGCTCCCTTCACATCACTGGCAGCATCACTTCCAGCAGTCCTCTGGAAGGAACACTGATGAGCAAATTTCCCAAATGAATTGGTTGGTTTAGCCTTGGTGTCCATAGCAGGGGTCTAATTTTATTAAGGTCCACAGCATAACTTGCAATTCAAACAACAGAAGGCTTCCTGGGGAGTTCAGAGCTTTATCCCTTTTCATTAAGGCAATTTAAGGTCGTGCACATATTTGGCTTTATGTCGTGTAAGAACCACTCACCTTGACTGTCAGCATATTTTTGATAAAACTGAGGTAGAGCTGAAGCAGACTATATTCTATGAGAAATCTCACCCACTGTATCTATAAACTCTTTCTCTCATCTCCTGTGAGTGTTGAATGAGCCTTCAGATGTCCGGCACTATTTCTCTTATGGTGCTCCAAGAGGCCACATGAGATTGAGCGGGGGCTGCAAAGCCCGGAAAATTTTACTATGGTTAAAAATTAAAAAAATCCTGCTTGCCTCTCCCATGCCTTCACCCTTCAAAGGCAAGTGTGTTTTCTCATCGCTGATGCATTCCTGTATTTATAGTGAATGTAGAAATTCATGTTGCTTCAAAGAAAAGATTTTTCCTTTGAAAAGGTGGAGATAGGTTGTTTTCAAGCATATGCCTTTTTAATGTCGTATTGGGCAGGCGAACCATTGCTGTGTACATAGCAATGTACAAGCAAGACCCAAACACCTACACATGGAGGAGCTGGGGACTAGGTGAGAAAAGGAAAAGTGATCTCCTGATGGAGGTGTAACAGTGGAAATGCATTTTAAATATATTTTTAATTGTTGAAGGGATATTTGCTGCTAAATAGTCATGTGTTGAGTGATGTGTAAATCTGTAAGAAGCTCATTTTAATGCCAGTTGTGAGGACTTTTACTACATTTTGGCTGGGTCCTTACATCCTTCTGTGCTGTGGAAATACAGTGGTCAGCATGGTGCGTGTATGCAGCCAAATACTTAGTCCCTGGGATAAGGACTGGTTATCCTAAGGATTTAGTAGCTTTGCTATATCTCCTTAGTCTTTCTGACCCTCTCTGCTTCTTGTCCTCCCATAGAAGTATATATTTCCTAAGTATAGACCTTTATTTTCCAGTGTATTCACTTGTTGATGAGTCTGTTCTGTGTCTATTCCTTCCTTCTTGGCAATTTTTGCTGAAATCCACAAAATCCATTTCAGCCCGTGCCGACCGAAATCCTCATCAATTTTTCAACGAATTTCTAATGCTATTGGAGGGTTAATATATGAGATGATCCCAGAATTGTGTCAGAGGGAAACCTTTTGAGCAGGGGATGGATGTACAGTACAGCACGACATATAAATCATTTTCAAATTAGTATTCTGTACATCTGGAGAAGAGTACATTTGTGTGCCTGCATAAATTGCCTGTGAACACATTTCAAAACCCTACGCTTAATCTTAGCAATGAACATTTCAAAATGTAAATTAATATCTTCAAGGAGAAGAAATACAGTATATTAAGCACAAGCCCACTGGAAACTGTATAGTTAAGAATCTGTCAGCCTTTCCATTATAAGCCCTAGTTTTTTGTGGGGTTTATAACTCAGTTATAAAATTTCACACTAGGCTAAAGGTTGGCACGTAACGTCTCCGTTTGGCAGGGTGACATTTTATTAGCTCTGAAGGAGTTCTGGATCCCACGTCAATGGGATATTATTTTAAACCACAGAAATGAAGTTTAAATAACTTGGGGTATGACTTAGCCGTAGGAAGGTGAGATGATGCCATTGACTCATGGAGAGGTGACATTGAAGGTGCCATGGGGCCGAGGTCGGGACCACGTGTCAGCCCCAACGCCAAATTTCTTTGCTTTTGTCCATTCCCCTTAATGTGACTTTAACTCACATCTTTATGGTTAAATGTATATTGTGCTGAGGTTACTGGTCTAGTTGGTGGTTTATAAATTAGGTTAATTAACATTACAATAGTATTTTGTGAGCGTGTTTGAGGGTGGATATGTGTGTGTGCAGACAAGAGCCCTCCTTGGACACAGAAACAGGATTAAAGTATCTGTGGGAATTGTAAATTTATTGTGTAAATAGCTTTATGATTTGTTGTGTGTTTGGGTTAATGCAATATATATCCATTTTAAGCATTGATCTTTAAGCGAGTAATGTAATAAATCTGAATATTCCTTCAAATTACTGTTTACACTGGCCATGCTGTAGATTAAAAGAGACAGTTACCTTTATAAATTTACTTGTAGAGTGCGTGGGTGCGTATAAATACTTCTGCTTCCAATTACACCAAACAATGATGATAAACTGTTGTGAGTTGCCTGGACAGTTGTTCACAGCCCGAGCCACACAGAGGATGGTGCTGGGCAGTGACTGATGCACACGTGGCACAGGGGGGAGGGGGCTATTGTTTAGGCCAGGAAATGTGTAAATAGGTACCTAGAATAAAAACTCTATAAATGTATTGAAACGAAGGTATAGTTCCTTCCCAGCTGTAACGCTTCTGAAAGGGGGAACCATGTAGACTCATCAAAACATGGAAACACGATTGTTTGCTTTGTATCTACAGCAATTTCAAAGGTTTGTGGTAACATGTTTATGAAAATGTACCTGTAAGTACCCCTTGGCTTTGGGTTGATTTTGATTTCATGTATCCCTTCCAGGGCTGCTGATGGTGCTGGTTTTCATGATCTATATTATTGAAGATGCTTAATTTGATAGTTGTGCAGCGTCTCAAAAGGAATACTGCATTATCATTGTGACCCCTTAAAAGTGTGTTTGCACCAAACACTGTGGCTTTAAACGTAGTGTTAAGACATGCCAGAGTCCATATGCATAGAAATGCACTTAAGGAGATAAATACATAGGTTTAGTCTCTGTTTCAGTCTTTAAGGAGAAGTCCCGTGGTCACCAGAAGCCCTCTGAAGAGCTGGCTGGCTACAGCCTCACCAGCTGTGGGAGGCAGTCAGTGGACAGGGTGGTCCATGCTCGAGGAGCAAGTTTTTTTTCAGGTAGGCTTCCTACCTCCCTGATTCACTGGGCAGCTGTCCCAGGCTGTAGAATGTGTCTCCCTGGCTTGTCCTGGTTTGGAGCAATACATTTAGAGTGGTACAACTGAAGGTACCACTTGGTCTTTCTGCAGATGTCCTGTGGTGACATCTCAGTGCATAGAGTGAGTCAGCTTCCAAACAATGCACCAAAAACCCCAAATCCCTAAGCACTGTTCCTTCTTCAGACATGATGGGGAACAGTTTTGTACCTTTTATAAGCAAAAAATTACTTTTGGAAGTGTTTACATTTTTCCACAGCTCAGGGAAGCATGGCTGGGTTGAGCTCTTACACTGAACCCATCTCCTGTACAAATGTAGGAGAAGAACTGTTCCTGGCTGGCATCTCCTGGGGAGGGGACAACCCATCGTATCAATGGGTCGTGCTGACAAGAGCTGGCCAGGCATTAAATCAAATAATGCAATTTTAAAACTCAGGAAAGCGAGTTCACAATTGGGACCTCTTGCTTCTTTTGCCCTCTTTATTATCCCTCTTCTTTCACATGTATTTCTAAGAGCGAGAAAAAACAGTGATTATGATAAATTATAGGAAGCTGGCAGCAGTAGGAATGAACAGGTAATTATCAATAAACAATTTAACCACAAAAACTTGGATCCCACCTTCCACTTGTCAACAATAAAGTCAGGGAGGCTCCACAGGCCACTGGACAAACAGTCCGCGGGGAGCGGGGCCGGCACTGTTAGTGCAAATAAACAACGCTGTGCCGAGAGGCCAAACAAAAGCCCAGCGCGGAGCGACCGCGGGGAACTGGGAAGGAAAAAACTCCCCGGGCAGAAAAAACAACACAAACCCCAACAGCGGTTACAGGCTGAAGAGCCGACCTCAAACCACTCGCAGTTTATTACAGCCCCAAAGAAGTATCCCATAAACAGCAGGCAAAGCCCCAGCGTTTGGCGTCTTAAAAACAATATCTCTTTGAAAGTGGAAAAAGAAAAGGCATTTTGGGGGAGCTGGAGGGAGGGAAAACACTGTTGTGTCAACTGGTTGCCTACAACAGATGCCTAATTGTGCTGTGTCCAATTTGGAACCTCTGTTTTCATGATGCTGAGGCAAAAGGACGTGTGGGGCAACCACACATGTCCCAAAAGGGTCCCCCAGACGTGCATGCAGATGTGCTTGGCTAGATGCCCTCCCATCCTCATCCTTGGGAATGAGGAGAGGTTTACTGGTGACTTCCAATGGGGCAAAGTGGTCCCCTTCTTACATGTGTAAGTGGGGTTACTTTTCTCTCTCTTTTTTCTTAAATATGACCATAATGACCTTGGAGGAATGACAGCCCTTGTTCATGCTGCTATACTTCCTGATGATCTTCATCTTGCATTCCTATGTTGGGATTAAGGCCAAATTTCTGTTGAAGGGAGTCAGATAAGGACAGCAGAATGAAATAAAAATATGCTGAACACAGAGTTAAGTTTTTTGTGAGTGAATGTAACGCTGCAAACTAACATCATGAAATTAAAGCACTTGGATTTTAGGGTTTTATGAATTAATATCAGAATCTTTTGTAGAAATGAGTTACATGTTCACTTTTATGTTGAACAGTTGACATGACTCAATCTATAGATTTGTGCTTCATAAGCCATATGCTGGTATCCTTCTGAAATGTATATATTTAAAGGAGAGAGTGATGATAGCTTGATTTGAAACCTTTGTTGTCTGCCACTCAAAGGAAGCCCCCGGCACGTTTGTCGTGACTGACACGTCGCATCTGTGCTGTCAGGCTTCCTATCAGCCTTGCTGCACCTACCCCACAGATCTGCTTCCCAGCCATTTCTCAGCCTGTGTTAGATGCTGCAATGTGTCTGCCTCTTTTTTCCTTTATATTGTCCGTAGCCTGCTGTTTTTTCCTGAGGTTCTTTCGTTGCTGCTGCATTTTCCGAGATTTTCTTAGATTTTCCTTAATTCCAATTTTTTTTGAGAATCCTAGATCTTCTAACAAACCCTCATGCTGTGTCCCCCAGTAACTTAAAAGTAATTAAGCAAAAAGTAACGATTTTCGACATCTATCATTTAATTTGAAATTACATATGGATTTAATGGAGGGGGAGGAAACAGTGCTTTGAGAGATTAGTTCTTAAATTTTGATTTAAGAACTGAGTTATTAGCTGAAATAATATGAAGTGGGGCTGCTTTTTTGACCTTTCTAAAGTCTAGCCTAGTCAATTATTACAGCAGAGCAGGGAACCAGAGAACAGCTTTGAATCAGTCAGACCCAAACTGATTTAAGTTTGCATGGGGTCGAATAAGACATTAGTTAAAAATAACTAATGTATTCTTTGACCTCCGTAATGAGAAAGGACATTTACAGGTTTTTCACTATACATCTGATCCTGTTTATTCCATTTTGTGATATAAGGATGGACCAGACGGGCTCATAGAGGTCTAGATAATATATTTTTTTTTAAGTTTCTTGAATCTACGTATTCTTTCAGTTAGGCATTTTGTCCATCAGTTTATATCATTGCTGTATTTTGAGGCAAGATTGAATAAGAAAGACAAACCATGGATACCAGTGCTGGAAAGAGAAGAATCACTAGGGCTCCCACCTCCCTGCAACCTCCTTTAAGAGCAAAACCCAGGTTAGTGCTGATAAACCTGCTTTACCATTGTTTTCCAGGCAGAATTAGGCAGGCACTATGGCTGGAAGACTCCTTCCTCCTGAGATCTTAATTTTCATGTGCTGCTTCTCTCCCTGAGCACCCCTGTGTTGAGGTGAGGGGGGAACCTAACCCACAACCCTGGGGGAAGGCAGCTAAAGGCAGATTAGTTCCCTGTTCAGTGGGGAGAGAATTTCTGCAAAACAGTGGTTAAGGAGAGAGAAAACAAAGCAGAAAAGAGAGTGAGTGGTGGAGACAAGTGTATGGGAAAAGGAGAAGGAACCGAGAGGGAAAGGAAGGAGAAAGGCGCATTAGTGGCAAAGTGAACCCAACCCTACAGAAAGTTTTATGCTGATTGAAAAGGACTCAACTTTGGCTATTTTGTCAGACTCCGTCTCTTCCTGAGGACATGACAAAAAAAACAGTTGTTTGCCTTTATGTATTTAGAGACGTCTCATTTCTGGACCCAATTTGTTGTCATCTTGCTGACAGCCAATGCTTCTCTGGTTTGGTCCTTTGATGTCCAAGGGCTTGGTACCCCTGATTTATGCATCTGCCTCCTTCTGTTGTATAACCTGAGAAGATGCTTTTATAACTAGTATATTTGGTGCTGTAAAGAAAACACGAGTATGTCAAGTTTCCAGAGCCTTTAAAGCAGTCCAGCTGGCTTCTCAGAGTGCACAGCTTGAAATGGTCACTTCCACTTTCGACTGAGCTCCGCTGCCATCAGGAGGAACATTGATTAAATTGACCACCATCCAAGGTTGGTAGAGAGCATAACACAAAGTGACTTCTCTCCAGAGTGAGCAGAAGATTTCTGAAGTAGCCAAGGATAGAGTATGATCCTCCCTCCCCTCTGTGCTGCAGTGTTTGCTTAAAAATACTGTTTCCTTAATAAAAGAAGCATTAGCTTTTACCATTAAATTTGCTCAACCATTTAGGTTCTATTTCATTGCTTGTATCCAGCTTCACACATAAATGTTTAGCAACATAGATAGCCCATGTTCTCCTAAGCTTTTAGTAACTGAGTTTTCAGGACTAGTGGCTGTTGATACGAGTAAAGTTTTGCAAGATTAGGAGACTTTGTTTCACTAAAGAAATGCTCCCCATGCTTCTTTCTATTTAATCAAATGGCTTCTGTGATATTGTTTTTCCTCATTCTCAGTGATTCCTTTCATAGGGACATAACCTGGTCATTGGGAGTGAAAGAGTAAGGAATTTATTTCCATGGTCTGTTGTTCCCATTGCTCCTGTGCAGCACCCAGAGCAGCAAGGCTTCAGTCCAGCAAAGTGTTAGACCCCTCAAGTTCCATCTAAAATACCTGAGGAACAGAGGGGTTTCACCACATTAAAAGAAAACATCAGGAAGGTGTCAGAAGGAAAGAAATAATTATCAGTGTAACAATACACGAGGCTGGGAGGAACTGGGTGGGGTAGATGCACACTCCTGTGTGCTTCAGGAACATCCCCATGGATGGAAGAGACTCATCAAAAGCAGGAACCATCTGAGGGTCCTTTCTCTTGGTGGTAAAATGTCAACACAGTGATCCCAGGGCTTTCTCCAGCTCCTTGGAAGAACAAACTGCTGAGTGAGAAAAGATAGTGGTATCCCAGGCTAACGAGCATGTCTTCACACTTCCCACCCACTTTGCACCTGAAATGTTATCAATTACTTCTACTTGTCTCCAAAGTCCAAATAATCCATTGTGGGTTTTCTCCCTTTTGATAAGTTTTTATATTTTTTTTAGTGATGTTTGCAAATCCTTTTCACAGCCCCAAAACCACTGAGTGTTTTGGAAACAAAACACCTTAGCCCTTACTGCGGATGTAACAGTAATCTTTTATAATCAGAAATGGGTATAATTGTGTGTCTCTGGCAAAGAAGCTTAACTGTCAAAGGATTAAGCCACATCCTGATCAATGGAAGTGACTTCCTAGAAAACAGGCAGGGAAAAATTTCCTGTAGTTAACAGCAATAAGGGAGAGGAACTTTAAAAACAACTCTCTATTTGATAACTACAGAAATCTAGCTAAGTCTTAGGGATTTAGCCAGGGAACATATTGGTTCCAGCAGACTATGGTAAAGTTAATTAAGGATGATTAATGGAGCATTTTCCTTCCAATGATATCTGTGACAGAACAAAGCTGTCTGAGGCTTGTCAAGCAGAATTTGAGTTGAATGAGTATTTATGTGATCAAATCTGAAGGGCTGCCTCTTGACAGAGCAAGGATTCATCAATCAATTGCGCTGGCTTGCAGTGGTGGGAAATTGGTCTATCAGCATAGCTCTGCTCCCATCCCCCATTTTTTCATTCAATCATCCCTTAGGCTACAATGCATCTTTAGCTTTTACCTCTGACCACCTTAAGGGCTATCAGAGAAAAGTAAAAGCAAGAGCTAAAACATCTATTATAGTGGTTATTTCTCAGCTGTACTCATACAATTGATTTCTTTTAAGCAGAGGCCCAGGCACTGTAAAGCGATACAAGCCTGTTCAATGAATTAATTGGTTTTAATAGAAGTTTAGCTTTGAGCCTTAAGAATATATAGTGCTCTCTTGCTAGAAAGTCTCCCATTAGGGAAACCACCTGCACAAAAGGCCCCAGTCCTCTCTTAATCCCGCTGCCCTCATCATAATCACTTCATTTAAAAAGGCAAAAGCCTTAATTTAAAAGGAAGGGGCACCACGTGTGCTCCAGTTTCTGTGCGTTTAATCATGCGTCAGTTCCTGGGAGGGGAATATTGGCTGCATGCACTTGGCTGTGGTGGATTGCCCTCACAGCCCTTTGATCCCCGAGGCATAAGTTGTGCCAGGATTTGGGCAGAGAAACGATGCTGTTGTGAACATACCAATATCTTTGCTTAATGAAGACCTCAGTCACTTTCACTGCTGTAGGGGTGAAATGGAACTAACCAAGAATCATGTAAAATTGCATGTATCTCATGGAAAACTCAGGAAAAGACAAGTCTTAGTCCTACTCTCAATTAAGTTGGGACAGGTATCCTTTGTATTTCAGGAGGCAAAGGTTTAACTCTGTTTTCTAACTCAGGACATAAACGATTCTTGTTTTAACTCCTGAGTGTTCGAGCTTTGTTATTTTGGGCCCTCATCAAGCGAAATGCACAAGTGGTATTTGAAATTGAAACACCATGACAGTCATTAACCATCTCCATCTTTAGCTCTGTGACATGCCAACCTTAGATATGTACGTCAGCCATCTATTGTTCAGCATTCTAAATTTAGCACCAGTTTTAAAAAAAGAGGCACCTCTTGGAGCAATTCACCCATTTTCCTCTAAACACCTAGGTGAGGATGATGAGGGTTGCATTCAAGAAGTCTAATCTCTCTCCAAGGGAAGCCTGGATTCCACATCTACCTTTGAAATGTGTAAAGCTTCCAGTAAAAATAAAATCTGTGAGAAGTGGATTACTTTCTTTGGTGCAGTCACAAGCTCAGTGGCACATCTCCCTCATCAGATTTGCACACTATTCTTTCTTCTGAAGTTACTGGTAGAAATCAGGTTTCTAGGACTTTTATGAATTGGAAAATAGAAGTTCTGCCTGGTAATAATTTTGAGGTTCGATACCTACCTCAGCTAGGCCAGCTATAAATTAGTGAAGTTGAAGTCAAGACTTTTCTTTTTCCCCAGGCTTGCGTACTTTACACAAAGAAGCACAGAGGAGAAAACAGCAGCACTCCAGCGTGCCCTGACCAAAGGGAGAACAGCTCAGTCAGGGGTTGTCCTTACTTTTTTATGCAGGTTTCCATACCTGACTGTTCCCCTGAGAGTAAATATCTTCCCCATGTACACAAATTTCTTATAAATCCAAAGAGGTCTGTAAATACAAATATGTCCCATAGACTTTGTTGGCCCAATATGATTATTGTTGAGAGCATTTCTTTCCCTCATACTACTTCATATGTGCAAGCAAGCTTTGAAACCAAATGTCTAAATATTTAACCAATGTTATTTCAAAGAATTTCGTTATTTATCTTCTTTATGATTTATATTATCACATTCTCTGTCTGTAGTTGTGGTTTATCATAAGCAACCCATCTGCTGTAACAGCCAAATTGGAACATTCATATAAGATGCGTTCCGATATCATAAACATGACAAAAGATAGATTACATTTAGTCTTTCTCCATGTTTAACCAGTTTAATTTGTTTCCTATGCAGAAGAGGCTCTAAATTTACTTAATATATGTTAGCACTTAGGAACATGGTTAGGAACATGACTAGGGTCTTAACCTATTCGTAAATAAATGGGAAGCTTCCTGTCCGAGTAAAAGAAAGAGAGAGAATTTATGTCAAACAATCAGGAATTTAATACATAGTGCTCTATTAGGATGTCCAGTTTGTGTACATACTCTTAAGGCATGATTACGAATAACTTCACTTCTTATAAACAATGTGACTGAAGAAATTACTCACAGATACAACAAAAAGGGAAAGAAAGGTAGGAAGTTTTAGCTGCAGCCAATAAAGGAATTACTTTCCCTGAAAAGGTTAAAAACTCACACATTTATTTTTGTTGCCATAATATTTGTCTTTGCAGGTTTAGCTTTCTTAAGAATCCCAAAGAAGATGCTGCGTTGCGAAAGATTTTAGTGACCTGGGTTCAAAGTCATATCGTAGATCCAACATTTTCCCCGACAGCTTTGGTTTTAAAGTAACCCTAGTGCTGGACTAAATCTGTGAAGTGACTGTCCATATTTATATCACCCTAGAGAGAGCTTTTAGTGATTACAGGCTTCATCCAGCAAGTTGTTGAATGCCTTCAACTTCTATTGGCTTCGGTGGAAGCCAAGGGTCCTCAGCACATGGCCAAGAGTGCTCAGCACCCTCAGGACCCAGCCCAATGTGGTTTTTCACATTGAAAGGTCAAGTAGAGGGCTTTTCATTTCAAGCTAAAGAGTCATTCATTTTTCTCTCTTAAGGTAAAAGTCACATGATTAGAGAGTGTGTGATTAACTGTTAAGGAAACAATGTCCATAATGATATATAAAGGTGTTGCTTTCAAAAGTTACGGTTGGATTTCTTCAGAGGTGTTAAATATATGGTGGTCCAATACCATGCAATTCATGAATACTAAAAATAAATATAAGCTTATTTCTGTGATGGTGATTTACTACCAAGCAATTTTGAGCAAATATATTCACATTATAGGATATGAATACAAATCAAACATAACTGAGCTGGCCTTTATGAGAATGAAGTGTCAGTACATTTGAAAATATGTGTAACACCAAACTTTAATCATTTTACCAGCACGTTAATATTGCAATTGATTATTCTGTGTTCCTGAATGTTTAAGGTTTTGCTGTTGATTTGTCTGCTGCAAGGATTGCATACCTTCCAGGGCTATCTGGCACTTGGTCCTTCCCAGGTTGGGATACTACTGATCTGATTCAGTTTGACACAAGAGCTTATCCTGTTGTAAAGTCCTTGCCTCCAAAGAGCATTAACACAATAGGAGTATAGAGAGAGGGGAGAGGTAACGGTGGAACTAACAAGTTACACGTGTGCCTTCACCAGCATCAGATTGGCTTTCATTGCACCGCTTCTCTGCTCACGTCATTTTCTTGGAATGTAGTTCCCAAGGTGGAGACTCCATCTTCATGTCTGTACATGAAGTATTTTATACACTGTCAGCACCAGGAAAAGTAATAGGTAACTCTCTGGAGTTCTTATTACAATAACATTACGCTGCCCAGATAGGAAGGTGACACTGGACCCGCTCGCATGAGCTGACATCATAACCCTCTGATGTGTGCAAGTGGTTAATGAATTATTTTTTTCAATCTTTACTCAAAATTGTTCAGGGGTTTCACCACTAGGACAGCAGAACCTATGCAATGGGTAGGGAATAAAGAGCACAGAGATGGTTCTTGCTTTAGTACCTTGCAAAGAGAGCACTAATGGATGCGTATAAGAGAGGAGGAAACCAAGACTTGTCATCTTGACAGCAGCTGTAGCATACCATGAGGTTAATCCTTATGAATTCAAAGAGGAATTTGAAGGAGAGATGGGAGAAGCCCAGTGAAATAGCTTTGGGGGTGTCTGCAGGGAGAGCCTCCTCTGTCTGGAGGGCAGGGCTGGAGAGAATGCAGCATTTCCAGAGTTACCTCTGAAATCTGTTATTGGAAGGAGAGTTGCCAGTGTGTTTCTACACTGGGATGTCACATGCCATGTGGCAAAGTACAAAGTGCCCTGAAAGTGAAGATGGCAGTTTTTGCTTGATGCACAGAAGAGAGAGGAGATAGAGGAATTCAGAGATGTCACAGGGCAAAGCAGTGGAATAAGGAATGAGCAGCAATATTCATCTGTGATCTTGGGTAGTTCACCTCAGTCTAGCCACAGTACAACTACTAAGTTTTACTAGTAAACTACCTTTACTAATACTATATAGCCAAAGAATGTTGTATTTGTAATTAGTGACAGTTCTAAAAAGAGTTTCTATGAGGCCTTTTAAAAGATGGACAGATTGAAACGAAGCAAAAAGAAAGGAGGAACTATCTGGCAAGGCAGGAATAAATTGTGACCACAAACCTCTGGCTATCTAGTTCTGTTTATCCCAGCCTTGCTCTGCTTCCCTCACTGATAACAGGGTTTAACATACACCCGGGCATTGTTCTGACACTGAAAGATGAAGCGGCTTTTTACAAGCCCTACCCCTCAGCCGCGCTTTCCCGCACAACACCAACCGACTCACACTCATCCCTTGATACCATTTTTCTCCCCTTAAAACCAGTCTGTTTATTGGGACCCATGCAATGGAAATTCCACTTATTGTTTATATCTGAGGTTTCTCTTCCCTTCCTATTTTTCCCTGGGAATTGGGGCAGTATAGATTCTTGCTCCACACCCATGGCTTTGTCTTTGGCTTTTTTTCAGAATTATTTTCCCCAACTGCATTTCCATGGAGCAGCTGTTTGTGTTTAAAAACCACCTGCGCAAGTAGTTCTGTTTTCAGTGGAGGAAAATGTCACTTGTAAAAGGAAAAAGCCCTAAGGTGTTGGAGTTCGCTAAGAGTTTTAATTTGATGTGTATTTTTTCCTACTGATTGATGAATGTTCACAGCGTAGCTTTAGCCCTTGATAACTAATGAAAGTGGGTGGTACTAACAGTCACCGTCTGGCACGGTAATGTGTAGTTAAACTGACTCCCTGTGATGAAGGCGATTGGGTTTTGACCCAGCAAGAAAATCCCAAATCCCCTGATTTCAGCAGAGGAGAGAGCTAGAGACAGGAGAAAAAGAAGCAGCATCTCCATAGAGAGTAAAACTACTGGGCTAAAGATTGAGCTCTTGCATGGTTGGGCAAGAACTAAAAAGATGTGATGTTGTAGAAGGTAAGATCTCCTAGGAAAGGAGGACCGACACCAGGGGAAAATCTTGCCCTCATTTAAAATCCATGGGAATTTTGGGGACTTTTCTTGAAGGGCTCCTGAAGTGTAAGGGGAGCGATAACATTATTTCCCAGCTATTGCTAATCTCAAGGAGTCAAGGTTTATATTACACTTGTGTATTGTGTCAGGGTGTTTGTGAAGCCATCAAGTGCAGCCAGGAGTGGCCCCAAGCCTGTCCCAGCCCTGGGGAAGCCCTGTTTGCTCTTTCCATGGGCCCTCCTTGGCCTTTCTCCTGCTGCTTATAATGCCCTCCCACCTCCTACTCCTCTTTCATTCTTCCCCATCTGGCATTATTTTAGTTTAAGTTCTTTTAAAAGAGATATTAATTCTTTCATTTTCAGAGAGCTAGCTGGACTGAGTCCCTGAATCCTCTCCAGTCTCCCAAAAAGAGCCTGTGTGCTTGGTGCTGCCTCTGCTTGGCAGTGTGGGATGATCACAGGACAAGAAACCACATCAGGCCAACAGTAAATGGAAGCAAATTCTGGCTTTCATTCCCTGTTGAGGCCATTAGATGATGATTTCTTCCTGCAAAGCTGGCACTGGATCTCCCTGAACCAGCACTACAATAGAAGGTCATTTTTGTGTCAGATTATGGGGACCGGTAGCAGTGGGAGTGGAGCAAACTAAGGAATAAGTTGTACTAAAGATTGAAGAGATTTACATCATTATTTTTCAGATGTATTTAGGTCTTAATTAGTATACTTGTTCATTCTGCCATCGATCTGACCCAAACGGTTTGAAGAAATTATCAGTAGCTCACAACACATGTCAACAGAAGCCAGGCTCTCTGTGCATCTCAGCAAGACAACTTCTGGAGTGTAGCAAACATTTTCAGTTTTGATCCTCTTTGCAGATGAGTTCCCTGCCTCCACAGCCTCCCGGGCTTTCCCTCTCTCTGTCTGCAGCTTTTCTGTCCATACACAGTGGTGGCTGTATCCTCCAGCTGGCCTTTGGGTGAGATAGTCGAGCTCCTCCCTTCTCCATGCCAGCTAGACTCTGTTGCAGTAAATTGGAAACTGGAGAGGTCTTGGCATACCATGGCTTGTAAAGGCCTTGTAAATGGCTTGTGCAAAAAAGTTTCCTAATGGAAACAGCACTGTGCCTGAAGTTTAAAGTAGCTTTGATAGTAAAGAGAGGTAAATATATGCCTTTCTACCTCTGCGGGTATATCGTAAATGCCAGACAATGGAAAACCAGTAAAGAAAAAGAAAAAAAAAAGCATCTGAAAGCAAAAAAAAAACCACTTGGAAGGTTAGACTTGCTTGCTTTTTGGCTTGTATATTGGCTAAACTCAGCAGGCTCTTCAGACACAACTGGTTTTAGCATAAAGGCCACTGCCGTGTGTTGTTTGTGGAACCACTCTGATGTTGTGCACTGGTGGAAGCTGCTTTCACTGTAGAAAACCTACTGGAATCAGCAGGGACTGGCAACCACCATTGACATTTTAGGAGGCCTGTCTAAGTGTAAAAGTGAAATGTTCTCTTCCCCTTAGTGCACCTTTTCAGGCTTTAGAAACTGGTGAGGAGTTTGGTGGGAAGCATCCTGCTGATATCCTGGTCATTATGACAGACTGGAAAACTCCCAAAACTATTTAGGCAGGAGAGTGGCAGACACACGTGGGATGTGTGAGAGGGAAGGGAACGTGTGGCAGAAGATGAGCTACTCTTTCAGCAGAGGTTTGATCCAATTAGGAAGTAATGCCAGGACCACATCCATTGCGAAACTTGGCCTCTTCTCTCCCTCACCTGCAAAGGCAAGGGAGACCAAGTAAGATTTGGAACCACAAGGGGCCAAATTGATGTGAGCAGGCTTAGAAAGGCATCCAGAGCTTGGCAAGAAGGCAGTAGGCCAGACAGCTGTACAAGAGATGGATCTGTCAGGGAAGGTGCTGCTGTGTTCCCCTTCTGCTCCCTGGGTGCAGCTCACCCTTGCGTGGGCACTTGCCCCACCACGTGAGAAGCTGACTCGGGCAGAGGAACTCTCAGAAACAAACCCTTAAAAAGTTAATTGTTTCCTGCCAAATTAGCTTCCTGAGCTGGCTTCCCAGGGCTCCAGATAAGCAGGGAGCTGGTCCCACGGAGAAGCCAGGAGACCTCACCCTGCTCCTTCTGCCCTGATCTCACAACGAGCCCACGTAGATCCCAGGTCACCCCCAGAGGGTGGTGAGTCTGCAGGTAGGGCAGAAATGCACTGCAGACAGGGAAACCCTCTCTCACCTGGGAGCATAAGAGTTTTATACACTCTATACAGCAGCCCAGAGACAAGCAAGCCCCCACAAAAAACAAAGGTTCCAATCAAGACCTGGTGGCAAAGCAACAGAGGGATCCCCAGAAGAGGAGCTCCCACTGTGATCACTGTCCTCAAGGGAGGTGGCATTGGTCTCCAGGACTGATGAGGACACTGGTGTCATGTTTATATAAAAACACAGAGCTGTAAAACCAGAGCTAAATGTTTGCAGGGTAAAGAAGTGACTTCACTGGGAAGGCTTCTTTAACAAAGCTGAAAGAATAGTGGGCAAATTCTTCACTGCTCCTAACCCAGCCTTCGTGTGGGTTATCTTTCTATCCGTATTCTGCTAATCACTGAATATCAGAGCTTTGTTTGTGTAGATGGTGGTGCTTAAATAGCTCTGAATACAATTTCAAACATCATATTGATTTATAAGTGTCACCGCTCACAATCACACAGCCAAGAGAAGCAGTTCTGCAAAACCACTAAAAGTGAAACAAGTTGCAAGGAGCCACAGCGACGTGGGCTGGTTTGCTAAAGGATAATTATTTACTGAAGAAATCACCATGTAATATTTAATAACAACAGCTGACAGTCCGGCGGCATGCGTTTCATAAAAGCAGTGGAGAAAGTGCTGCAGACAACATGTTCATTGCAATTTTGGAGTGTAAATTCAGTTTGTGACAGCTTGCAAAATTTCTGTTGTCATCTGCTCATGCAGAACTTATCTGCAACACCTCCACAGGCAGGTGCTCTAAGTGTATATATCAATTCATCTTCATAGTGGCCACTGGTGCCACAACAAATGCCATTCCAAACAAACTCTCTGCTAGAGGCTGGGTTGGAAATCATCATTTAACACATCATTTGGAGTACATCAGAGTGAATCTCACGCAAGCTGACCATAATAATTCCCTACTGAAATTGCCTCTTTTTTTAGCATTTTGACATTAAGAATAGAATCAAAGTCCTTTAAACATGTGCACGCTTCAGTTTGGTGCTTGGCATTGGGAAATGAGGTTTTATAATGCAATGCCTAATGATTATTTATCATGTGAATTTCAAACAGTAAACACGGTATATCTACTAATACTGTTACTTCTGTATATGAACAAAAAGTACGTGGACAGCCTGTTCATTTGCTACTTTATTAAAACTCAGGTTGCTGGGCCCAAGAGGGCTGCCCAGAAGTAACCTTCTCTCTGCTCCCCCAGCCTGTGCAGGAGAAATCCAGAAGATAGGATCTCAAACCATTTGCTGACATTTCCCTGTGGTCAGTGTGGATGCATAATTTTCTTTTTATTAACTGATTTCCTTCATGTATTGAAAGTAACTGTGCAGTCCCACGTAGCTGCTCAGGCCTTGCACTCAGAGCTGGTGCTCCATGGTCTATTTTTGGAAAGGCTTCATGTCTTATCAGGAAAGTAGAGAGATACTTCTGAGAGACAACGCACCTACCCTTCATATTGATTTATACTGCAAATAATGATTTTAAACAGTATTTTCAACCAGGTAGGATGAGCTGTGCCTGTCCTTTGTTTCCAGTCCATGCATTCAAGGTGGCTGGTTTCTATCTTGTCTTGCTCTCTGCTCTTGCTGACCCCACACAACCCTCTAAGGTGTGAAATGACAGAGCCATAACTCTTTGTAGCACCCACTATCCATCTAACCTACGTTTTCACTCTTTGGAGTCAATGCTGCTTTAGATACAAATCAGTACTTCTGGTTCAGTATGTTCCTGTTCCAGTGCTTTAGAAAGGGTGTGAACAGTTACATATATTTATCCAGACTTGTGCCTTGTAAAGCACATGGCTGTGGTGACAAACTCTTCTGGGTTGTTTATGGCACTATTAAAGAGGGCGATGCTGGCTAATGCCAATTGATGAGTTGAACTGTAAAATTATGGTAGTGTGAGAGAAGAAACAGTAGAAGAGACAGCAAAATTCAGGAGGGCAGAGCTCCACCATCCTCCAGCCTGTGCTCTTCTGCAGCATATAAAAAACCTCACGTCGTCCCATGATTTTCCCATTGTAAGCAAAACGAGTTCTGTGCAAATATCTGTTTTAGAACATGTTTATCACAAAGCAGTGTGGGCTGTACACCAGGTAATATTCCTTCTCTGACTGCTAAACAAACACTTCAATTGTTGCCCTCTCTCTGTCTAAAGGCAATCAGGGTTTTTCTATTGCCCTCAATGAGGTCAGGATTTCACAATGGGAATATTTTATGCCACTGCTCTACACTTTGAGCATTTGTTTCTGGTGACTTTACAGTGGATCTCTCTGTCTATATGATCTTGGTTGTCTTCCTCAGTCAAAGTCTGATATGTCCAATATGCTAGAGGTACCTCTTTTACTTTCAAACATTCACCAGACATATCCCACATCTATTAGAGGGCTTGGCCCTGGGATATAGCTTTAGGGAGAAAAAATATATGTCACAGAATCCCTTTCCTGAAGCAATGAAAGCCATCCTACTAAGCTCAAAGAACCAAGTCCTCTAATGCATAGCCAAAGGGTCCCTCAGTAAAAACGTGTGCCCAGATGAGCCCTGAATATGGACTTATGCTTCGTGTCCTGCTCTTTCAACTACACATCAAAACATGAAATATCCAGAAAGGCATAATTTTCAATTAATTGGCCAGTTTTCTCTTGAGTGGTGCTCTGAAAAGATGTTTCAACCCAAACCTTTCAAAGAAAAATATAATTGTGTTTCTAAGGCTGGACCCCTAGAGAATAGGATGACAGCTCCACATGGAGTTGATGGCCATGGTCACACTGGGTTTCTATCAGCATAGCTCCACTGACTGCAGTAAAATGGCATCAGCCAACAGCAAACCCAATCCTACACCTGAATCCTACAGATTGGACTCTCATGTTTAAACTATTGTTGGAATACTTATTTTGAGAAATTATTTTCTAAAAGAGTAGCTGGCAAAACCCCCCTCTCCCAGTATATGCTAAAATAGAAGTTAAAAACCGAAGCAAGCCTGGAGAAGGTCCCAGGGAATGCCGTGAGCCTCGGACCACGGAGCCCTCCTGGGGGTAATCCCCAGGCCCCCCCAGCAGGGTCTGCCCCTTCCCACTCCTGACACAGCCTTTCCTCTTACACAAAGAAAATAATTGGGCACGATCAGGCTTAAGTAGCTCTGTTGATTAATTAAGTACCATTTATATTGGTGGTGGTCTGGTGCTGTGGGGGCTCAGGGCTGCACCCCTGCTAACACCTCTCTGTCCCGAACCAGTGGCCGTTGATGGCTGCCCTGCATCAGTGGCTGCTTGGCCAGGGGGAGCCTGCAAAGGAGGGTCTGGTTGTGGCCATCACTCCCCAAATCTGTTGTGTTTTGAAGGAAGAGGCTGTCTGGCAGCATTTGGCACGTCCCCAGCTGTGCAAACAGCATCATCCCCTCCGTCCCACTGTGCTCCTGGGGATTCATCCCTGCCCAGGGGCCAAGCCTCACTCCAAGCCTCTTTGGGATGTGGCTGTGAGGGTCTCCATGGTGCTTTGGGGTAGGCAAACAAGGCAATGTTGCTATCAGACCAGCTCTGCAGCCTCCTGGGGACTCTGCCCAGATACAGCTAAATATATTTTTCCTAATATGTGACTTCACCACGGCAGCAGCGAGATACCATCTGGCCCTTTGTGTTGGGGCTGGATGACATTTTCTCCTTTCCCAAGCGGCAGGCAGGACGGCCCCGGCCTGTCCCGGCCCGGCTGGCAGGGGGAGCGGCTCAGCCCTCTGCTGCTGCCCGGCACCTTGCCCAGATCTCCCCTGATAAGGAGCAGGGAGCTGGGAAACTCCAGGTTTTCTGTTTCGGTGCCCCAGCTGGTGGTGTAGGTGCGATGTTCTGGGTTTGAGCTTGAAAGGGATTATTTTTGAGTACCGAGTGTACTGTTTATGGACTAGCACTTGGCCTTGCCTTGCTTCCCTGGGAGCGTTGGGTAACAGGCATTCCTGTCAATACTCATTTTTGTTTGACTCGTTATTAAATGTGAGCAAACATTCCTGCATGTGTGTGGGTATATCCATGTGCTGTGCTTATACACGCATGCACGGACTGACACTGTGTTTAGTTTGCTACTCGGGAGCTGGGAGTGCTTGAGAAGAGTGGCAGGAGGAAGGGCAAGCAGCTGGGTGCTGCCGTGACCTCCTCAGCCCCGCATCTGGAAGGGGTTTGAGAAGGTCACTCACATCCTTCCGAATGCACCTCGTATCACCAGCTGATTTGCAAAGAGGGTAATTTGAAAAGAATATCACTTTGGGTAATTGCAAGGTTTTCACTTCATAGACTTCAACCCCAGCTGAAGCCAAGGTCTAGCAGCTGGATTTACACCTGGGGAGGCTGAGTCTTTTCAGTGGCAGGTTGGGCCTCCCATGTGCAACCTGGGTGTAAAAACTGCCTTTCATCCGAAATCTCCATTGGTTGCTTAAATACTTCATTTTCATGGCAAGTACCACAGAATTTAGTATATGAATGGAGGTGGCGCCTCATAACCCTTAACTTTTGGAGAGTCAGATATCACCGATTGTAACCCCAAGCTCCCCAAAGATTTGATGTATCTTAGCACGGTATTTTTGTAGGTGTTGATAATTAATGAAGTTAAACAACTAAGATGCTATCTGAAGCAGTGATACACCCCAGAAAAGAAGGGGCACAAAGTGCCCCAAAGCATTATTATGAAACGTACGTGAAAGGGACACTGCTGGCATTTGTACAGAGGCACCATTAAAACCAAAGGGCATCGTTTTAGGATTGGACTAAGTTGTTTTATTTTGGGGGAAGTCTTAAGCAGAATCTACCCATTTGTGGGGTTTAAAGAGTTTGGCTCACTTATTTACTTTGGATTTTTGTGTTCACTTTCATCCTCTTTTGTACTTCCTTGGACAAAATCCAAACAGGCAGAGTAACTACAGAAAAGCTGTTCTCACCACAGGGAAATAATGTATTATGCTAATTCCAATTAAAGGAAATTTCTTAAACTGCAAATATAGCCTTCAAGAGAGAAATGAAAAGTGTGGAAATTAACATTCTTGCCAGATTTCCAGCTCAATTCTGCATACTCCAGGGGTTTGGGTCAGGCTCAGATAAGCATCCAAAATTTGGGGATGTTTATCCAAACCTTATTTCTGAACCTTCCGAGTTCACTCCTGACTAATCATAATGGAGTTAGTGGTAGCAGGATATGAATGTACAACATTTAGCTTAGAAATTGGCAGCTCCTCATCATTTCACAGCTAGGAGCCTTTGACCAAATATCAACTCTGTTAACCAAAACAAAATAAAATAATGCTTTGACTTGGTCTCTAGCCATATCACCTTGTGCTACAGGCCTGGAAGATCTTCCAAGTAGGGCTGGGCCAAGGCAGGCTTTGGCTGCGGGACCTCCCAGGAAAATATTGATGTTACTGGAAGCATCCCTTGTGATTCAGGAGGTGACACTTTCCCTGGGTTGATGTTGAACTTGCATAACTGTTATGTGTACGGAGGTGTTCTTTCAGATTTGAGGAATTTCAGAGGGCTTCTGGGTCATTAAAGATCTTCTCTGGAAGGCTCAGATGTTAACTCCATGTTCACCTGAAATGCTAATGCAATAACAACTATGGTACACAGCCAACTCACTCCCAGCTGGAGGTGGCACTCCTCACTTCCCTGGCCTCCTGCTCCATCCCCTGCTGTTTGCCTGGTCAGCCATGAAGGATGTGAGCTCCTCAAAGAGTTTAACATTGAAAGTGTTTGGAGTATTTTTTTTCAATGAAATGAGTGGAAGGTAATTGAAGGCCACTAAAAATGAGGCTTTTTCCTTTGTTTGTCACTGCTTTTGCCATCACACCCTTTGCTTTAAACATAGGAGAGGGGAACTGTGTCTTGCTGCCCTGCTATAGTCACCTCCCAGCTTAGTGTAAGTTTTTCCATAATGTACCAAGCCATAATATTAGGTAAGGAGATGCCATAGATGTACCCTCCATGGACATCACCCTTCAAAACACCACCAAGCTACCCCTCAGCCACACGCCCATCTTTTCACTTCATACGTTTTATTGAAGCCAAGGGGTGTCACTCTGAAGAGCTGTGTCTGATTCCTTCCTGGGGTTGAAATTCATGCCAGGAACAAATCCATTCAAGTGCAAACTCTTCCCGAGTAAGAAAAGCACTGAAATGTTCAGTGAAGCTATACCAGGAATGAATTTGACCACATGAACTTGGATTGCAGGTACACACTCTGTCACCTAAAATCCCTTCAGATTTGCTTAGACCTATCTTTGAATTACAGCTATATTAAATCTGCAGGATTGCAGTAGAAGATATCCCATTGAAAATTCTGTCTTAAAGGAACAAACTCTGACAATTGAGAGTAACAACAGACATCATAAAAACACATTAAGAAATGTTCAAAATATATTTTAATATAATCCTTATGGCTACAGAACACACTAGATTTTTTTTAAAAGGTCAATGATTACTCGAGATATTTCATGAACATTTTGTAAAAGATAGCTTATATTCTTATTATATTATATATATAAATATAATTTTTTTTTTTAATGTCCTCTTGCATCTTCCTTCTAAAACCAGCAGAAATAATTGCTTGCTTCCTACCAAATGCTCTATTCCTCAGTGGCACAGATGTACAACTGTGGAAGATTTTTACAGTAGCAATGTGAGAGTTTAAACTCAGCACGTGCTCCCATCTAACATGGATTTGGCAAGACGCTAGCTTCCATGTCGTTTATGCCACTCAGATGTCAATTTTTTCTTCATTAGACCAATACATCAGCAAACTACACCACACTCGAAAATTCGCATCAATCTCCCATCACGTTTACTCTTTTTTGTAGTTGCCTTCTCCTTCCAAGGGAAATGAGCAACTCTTCATACAGTGCTTTTTTCTCTTCCCAACATGAATCGGTGCATAGCCCCTGTTTGAGTTGGAAATAGGTATTTGGGTTTGAAAGTGGATTTTTTGTGTGTGTATGTGTTTGTGCTATTGATGCCCCATAGCAGCTGCTTCATGAGCATCCTGCATCCTGCAGGATGAAGCTGGTGGGGGGTCCCTGCCCAACACATTCAGTAATTACTGATATCAATGTCATTGAGAGGTCTGTAATGATATGACCAAGGATATTTAGAAGGGATGGAGAAGTTGCTTGATGCTTGGAGAAATAGTTCTTAGGAATTGTAGTTGTAGCTGGTTTTGGTTTTAGAAAAAGCAGAAATGGCAGAAAAATTGTTCCAAACAGTTGTGAAGATGTGATGGGCTTCTGTAATTTCAGGGCAAAAAATCAGAAAATCATGTAACACGTGACTGTTGATAACTCCAAAAGGAACAAATGCTTTCCATCCCAAAACATGTACCATCAGTGTTTCAACAGCTCCTATTTAGACATTAAAAAGGAGACATTTTTTATTATGATTTCCGCCTTAGGCTCTGATCAGCAATGTAGAAAAAAGCAAGCACAGTTGCTTATCCGTCCTTCTTGTTTCCTTTTACTCTAAAGTCTTGAAAGGCCATAAAATAGAGAAATAAAAAAGCCACCGAAGTGTAGTTTTGTTAACTTTATCTTCTGAACATTAAACATTGTTTCAAATTTCTTACGGTACATAAAATGTTTTGCCTTGCTGTATCATGTGTACGGAACTTCAAAAAGTAAATGAGACAGCTCCGAAAATGTAATGGATGTGTAATAACAGCTCCTTAGATCTCTTGTTTTTAACATAGCATCTTTTTGTTCCTAAAGGTGCTTTTAACATGATATCTAAAGCTATTTATGAAGTCATTTATTTTTGCATGGTGATAGGTATTATTTTGCAGTTACCCCATGCTTTCCATCTTGCTGTAGTGTGTGAGCCCCCTGAAATGTTGTTTAGTCTTCATCAACCCTTTTTGTTTTCCTTCCTGAAGGCGTTTCACCCCAATAACTTCCATTTCACGGCTGCAGTACATCCCAGCTCCCTTCAGCAAAAGAGTTTTGAAATCGTTGCATTGGAACAGAGTTCGGTTCTTTTTGTTGGGCATTTTCAACATAAAGAAGTTTTCCTGTTTGCCTGAAATTCATTCATCACATGGATTTCAGCCGAGGGTTTTGAAGCACTTGTGCCCCACATCCTGTTCCCGCGGCGGCGCTGGGTCCGGGCGGGCAGCGAGCCAGCGGCAGGCACGGCAGCAGAGCTGCCTCTGCCCCGTCCAGCTGGAGCTTGAGGCAGAACTGAGCTGCTAAATCATGATTTAGGTCAGACCTCACCTGGAGCACTGTGTACAGCTCTGCAGTCCTCAGCACAAGAAAGACAGGGACCTGTTGGAGTGGGGGCAGAGGAGGTCACAGCAATGATGTGAGGGCTGGAACCCCTCTGCTGGGAGGCCAGGCTGAGAGAGTTGGGCTTGTTCAGCCTGGAGAAGAGAAGGCTCTGGGGAGACCTTCTTGTGGCTTTTCGGTATTTAAAGGGGGGTGACAGGAAAGGTGGGGACAGACTTTTTAGCAGGGCCTGTTGTGATAGGACAAGAGATTATGGCTTTAAACTAAAAGAGGGAAGATTTAGACTAGGTAGAAGAAAGAATTTTTTTTATGCTGAGGGTGGTGAGAGCCTGTCCCAGGTTGCCCAGACAGGTGGTGGCTGCCCCATCCCTGGAACCATTGCAGGTGAGGTTGGCTGGGGCAATGAGCAACCTGCTCTAGTTGCAGATGTCCCTGATCCCTGCAGGGGGGTTGGACTAGGTGACCTTGAAAGTTCCCTTCCAACTCAAACTATTCTATGATTTAGTCTATTTGAGGCATCTCTAGTGCATCCACACACAACTTATTCAGAGCTCAGTGGGAACAGCAGCTCCCTAACACCCTCTAATCCACTATCGTTTGCATATATGCAACCCAGTGAGATTAACAGGATTTCCCTGATGAGCTTGCCAGCAGTGGCAATGGCATTGGTGTCCTCTAGTATGTCAAGCAGGTCAATGTTAATCAGTCACTGTTGGGCTTTTTGTGCCAGCTACTCTGCTCATTCGTCTGCTGTGTGCAGGGAAGGTCTTCAGATGCCATCAAGGGTCCCAAAAAGCTCCAGGGGTAAAAAGAACAAATTTTAATATCCAGTGTGAAATTTTGTCCACCCCATATCCTCATAAGCCAGCACAGAGGGAAGTTTGAAAGCACGGCCACTGGGTGAGAAAGACTTGGCTGCGTTGACTGCAGGCCCTTGGGGAGGCAAAGCCTCATTGAAAGTTGGGGGCTGACCCCAGATCCAGCAGGAACAGTGAGGTTGTGGCATTAGCAAAGGAAGTTTATGAACTTTATCCTCATGTGTTAATGACCCTGACAGCTCTTTGCACACAAATCTTGGGACATGACCAAGTGTGTGCCCACTGAAATTGTGTGCAGAGGCCAAAGGGGATGGCTGTGGTAGGACTTTGCTCAAGTGGCCTGGAAGTGCCAGGAAGCTTGGAAGCAAAGGTGCAGAGAAGAGCTTGATAAATTAGGTGATGTGAAACTGAATCACCGCATAGAGATGAATCAAAATTATAAAATCAATAGGTATTGATCTGTATATATCACACAAATAATTGTGCCTGAAGAGGTGCCCAGATTTAACAAGCTGATTATACAGCAGTCAGTAGAAATAACTTGAGATCTGAAGAGCCATTACATTTTAGTTGTTCAGTGCTGCAGCTGAAGCTGATAATATCTTAGTTGAAGTCTCTTTTAAATTTTTTCCTGTTTGAAGATCTTGGTAACAAGTATATTTAATCAACAAACCAAAATCAAGAAACAGATTTTTGGCTTACAAAATACTCTTGAGCCACTCAAAGCTGGAGTCTCAACACTACAAATTCTTCTAAAAATATACACCTTTCATTTTAACTTCCATTCGCTTTTACTACTGCCCTCGCTCATGCAAGCCAAGGTCACTGCACTTCAGATGTGTCTGCTGGCCACTTGGCTACTGCCAGGAGTTGCAATGAATCACCTGCAACAACATCATCCATGGTCACCAAACCCTTTGTGTGGCTGGCTGGCAATCAGGACAACAAAGTCTTTGTTATATCCCATTCGTATATATTCCATTTTTACCTTATTTTTTTGTACCCCTTAAACTGGTGGAGCTGTACTGTATCAAAAGGAACAAGGATTTACTGGAGTTTGGGGGTTTCTGGTTAGTCTTTGCATCTGGTATTGACCTTCCTCCCTCTTTCCCATCAGTAGATGTGTTAATGGAGATAGGATGTGCTTAATTCTCAGGGTGGCAAGTAGCTGTCATTATTATAGCTTTCTTCAAGTTTACCATGGTGTTCCTTGTCCCCACAATTTGCCTGCTAAACTCAGGGTAAATACAAACTTAACAGACGTGTAAAAAGGCTTCAGATCTGTTACTTGTCATACATGGGCAAGCATAGTCTGAAACTGCTGCAGAATTACTTCCCATCTTTATTCATGGATTGTTAATGTTCATTTTCCTTTGCTGGAT
Organism: Brachypteracias leptosomus; assembly: GCA_013401335.1. NCBI lineage: Eukaryota > Metazoa > Chordata > Aves > Coraciiformes > Brachypteraciidae > Brachypteracias > Brachypteracias leptosomus. The sequence continues at coordinate 1,223,562 of VYZX01007750.1, read as the reverse complement.
TAGATTTGCTGAGTAGATTTCTGGGCATATAAATGATATTTTGAAATGGAACCCTCACATTTTATAAATCATTCAAGCCAATTCAGTTTCTTCTTTCTGTAGAAGTATTTCCTGGTCCCTAACAACCTAAACCTACTATTTTCTGTTTGAGACAAAATTCATGAATTAACTTAGAGAATTAGATAAGAATTAAGTAATTCTGAAGTGCTAATGAGCACTCACAACTCTCACTCTCATCTTCTTTAGCATTATTAAATATACCACAAGCACTAGGGAAAATTGTGGTCATTCATATTGTGACATATATTCATACTTTATTGCCCAAGCTGGCACTTTTCCTTCATGCAATACACGACTGGTTTGAGCTTCTGTTCACAGTGCCTGTCAGGAGAACTTCTATCCTCAGTTTATTTCTGGAGAGGCCACAAATATTACATTAAAATGACATGAGGTACAAATATCTGGCATATGCTGTGATTCCTGCAGGTTCCTAGAGGCACCAGGCTTTGGTTGGATCCAGACCTTGTCCAAGGCTGAAGCTCTGATGTGCTCCAGCACGCCAAGTGCCAGCACGGGGCCTCGACCCCTTGGTCCTGGAGCAGTGGGGGGATCTAGGACTGGCTTTCATCTGGAGATGGAGCAGTTCCTCCATCTACAGCCCTGGGGAAGCCCAGGGCTGGGCTGAGTCTCCTGTCCGATCCTAGGACTACACAGTAATTTCGAGTGGAAATTGCACTCTGTCTGGGCTTGATCAATAATTTTGGCCACTAGTTTAACTTCAAGGTAGCCAATGGTCTTATGTCAGCATTTTGAGCTGCTGATGCCTCCCTGGTGGATATATGACCACATTGCCAGGCCTTGATCTCATTATAACTCCTTGAAAAGCCAACAGATCACCTTCCTCAGTTGTTGTATCTTAAGCTAGCTCCCTTGACTTCAGTGAATCTCTTGCTTTGCCCCATGTGAGGACGTGGCCTGAAGGATGCACAGGGAAGAGTTTTTATTAACAAATACTATTTTCTTATATAATATATAATTATAATAATAAATTTCTTATATAAGAAAATGCATACACACACACATATATATATATATTCTTATACAAAACAGATCATTAAGAAATGATCCACTCCGTGGCAGGGGGGTTGGAACTAGATGATCTTGAAAGGTCCCTTCCAACCTAAACCATTCTATGATTCTATAAATGATCTTAAGTGTCATATTTACTATACTAGATTCTCAGCAATACTGTTCATACAGCCTCTGAAATCCTTCCTGGTAAGAAAGCATCATCTATTCTTAACGCCTCATTTTGCTTCTGTGGACCCCCAAAAAATGCAACTTATGTTGAGCACATGCCCACGTCCTGCTGGTGTTTGCAGCAGCCACTGCTGTGGTTGGGGCAGTCCCTCCATGGCCCTGCCTGGTGAGGATCGTGATCCATCTCGAGTTCTGCACTTGCATGATTGCGAGGTGACTCCTAGCAACAAGACTTGACATCACGAACTCCGTTTCACGTTTCTCCTGCAAAAGTTGGAGGCAGAGTTTTATGTATCCTCCCCAAAACTGCTTCTATAGGAGGGGCTTTCATTTATGGTACCAATCAGCACAACGTGCTTACGTTTAAAGATCTGTTCCAAAGCATCAACTGTTCATTTCCAAAGCTAAAATATTTTCCTAGCTAAAAAAGAGCGATAAAATACAATTTCTGCTACAGATGAGCCATATTAAGGCAGGCAGAGCTGTTTTAACTGGCAGGGACCAAGCAGACTCCCCACATTTATCCATGAGAAGCTGTGAACAGCAGCAGGCAGATAGCAGTTTCTGGTCATTACAGTGAAGGGAAAGAAGTAAAAAGCAACCTCTCGGTGAATGAAAGTTATGGGAAAATATTGCACGGGGTTCCTTCCCAGCCCACAACCAATTTTCTCCATGAACAAATCTCCATATTCCATCTGTCAAAACAAAATTATAATCCAGCACACTTTTTATCCCATCCGTGCCAATAGTAAGTTTTTCAGGGTAGAGACTCGTGTTTATTATTTTTCTACCCACAAAGGCTCCCAGTTTCAACTGGGGCCTCTAGGTGCTGCTGTAATACTAATAATATTAATACTCATAATTCTGCTCGTAGCAAATTTAGCCCAACATTTTAGGCTTAAATAAGTTATATGTTAAAATGGTTATAAAAGGGCCTCCATCCTCCTTCAAGTTCTGCAGGTCATTTTGCATCTGCCAAACTCAGTTTATGGATTGATATGTGTCTTATATATTGTATCTTGGGAACATTTTCTCGATGAATCTCACACAAAAACTGCAGCATGACTTGTGGATAAAAAAACCACAGGAAAAAATTGCCTGAAGCTGTACCACTTACCTCCCTCCTCCTTCACAGGCACACATGCCCAACTGCTTTTTTTTTTTTTCCTCCTTTGTTTTATCAGTATGGTGCTAAATTACCAAGTTTGAAATTTCTTCAGCAAATAAGGGATGCATGCCAGAACACCAGTGCCCCGAGGGATCTGAGTCTTAGGGGAAAAAGCCCTTAATTTCCAAGTTTATAGGTAGCAGCACTTTCTTGAAATTGGAAAATGTTCAACTCATTTATGAAAGAAATCTGCCACAAGGATACGCTGATGTTCACAGCTCTTTCATTAATAACCCATTGTGATCAATGGGTTATAGGACAGGTTTATTTTGACACCTGTATCAAATATATCCTGCCCTCTCCTCCCCTCGAGATTTTCCCGGTGAGTGAAATCTCCTTGTTGTGCAAAATCTCTTTAGTGCAAACCAGGTAGCTCTCAGAGTAAGATGTTTTTTCAAAATTAATCAGGCACCTTTACCCATGTGTGACTAATTTATGTGGAGCAGCACTTCACATGCACGCCCGGGCAGGCTGCTGTGCACGCACGGGGCCAGCCAAGCGTTCCCTGGTCAGGACCCTGGTTTGCACACCCAGGGAGGGGGCACAAAACAGCTCTGCCCGCCGATGGTGGGGAACTCGACCCGCTCACATGGCGCCTATGGTCCCAGTTCTTTACGACTTAATCCCAGGGAGATTGCCCGAGCACAGGATAAGGATCAACTTTGCATGTTCCTCCACAGGCTGAATAAATTAGCATTCCTCAATTTCAGTCCTCGGATTTATCTACCGAGCGTGACTCGAACTGTTGATGGGCATTTTAACCTATTTATAATTTCATAACAAAGAATTCCCCCTCTCCTGCCCGCATGCCAGTAATATCAGCTGCTGCTGGTAGGGCTTGGTAGGGCAGTGATGTTTCTGAGGATCTTCAGCCTGCCTTTAGGTATCTCTCCACTCACAGGCAAGCACCTTGCAATAGGAAGAGGATTAATCATCGCTTTCCTCTGCAACCTCCTCTTCCCAGGGATGATGAGTTAATTCAGCTGGAACAATGTTAGTTCATCAAGTTTTGTGGTTTATCTGAAAATCGAATTGCAGTAATTTCCTATGCCAGATGACTTAATGCCTGTTTAGTTAAGGTTTTAGACAACTCTGGTCAATGATCACAATGGGTTTAATATGAAATATAGGTAGATGAAAATGTAACACTGATGCTTTCAGGCAGGTTTTTCTTCCCCATGGGTTATGTTGGCTGTCTGCACATATGTTTCTGCATTGTAGGACACGTATCCACCTCTTCTGAACCTCCACTAGAACCATCCACACATGGACATTTCAAATAGCAAATGCAAACCTGAAAATTTTAAAATGAGTGTTGGACTTTTTATTGGGTGATAAATTGCTTCTTGCTCTTATAAAGTCCGCAGGTGTTTATGTCCACTCTTGTACGCCTAGTTAAAACTTTGGCTACAATAGGAATGCTTTGAAAATAGCCAGTCACTCCTAAAATTGATTATTAAAATAGAATTACCTGTTATGCATTACATTAATGCTAGTAGTGTAAAGTTCTGCTGCTTAACCCTTCTAATCCCTTTTGGCCTAGCATTTTCCCTGCTTTGGTGTTTCCTTTTCCATCCTTTTGGTTTGCAATTTCTGCAATTTCTGTTGTCAGACTCTAGAGGAGCAAATAGTGGGAAGCAGGAGTGGGCACAAACCTGTTGTAGATTTATTCCCGTTGTATTTCAGCAAGGATGAATGAGACCACACTAAAAAAAAAAAAATCAGACTTTTTCCAGCCATGTTGGTAGGTTTTAGAGGACCATGCTCAAGGTCTTTTACTCTTTGGATGGTTACAAGGGAACAGAGCCCTTCCAGGCTGTCCAGCGTGCCTGGAAGATGTGGAATAAGGGCATCCATAAGGATGGAATTTCCCAGATTCTCCAGAACTTTGGCTTGCTTTCAAAACACGAGAAAGGTGAAGCACAGGAAAACACACAGCTTCTGGGTGGACAGGAGGCCAACACTGCCTTAAACTGCCCTGTCTCTAGTAGGTGTTAAAACAAGCTGGATTTCTCCCGACTTTTATCTTAGCACACATTGGTGCCAAACTCACCCAGTGGGGATGGTCTCTCCCTGCAGGTGCAGTAACCCCGAGCGTAAGAAGGGCCCAGGCTGGATTTGGAGGCTTCCAGACTCTTCTGTAATGGAAGTAATGAACACTATGAAGGAAAACAGCAACAGTCCTTAGCATCCAGCGCCAGAGCACGCGCCTTGGCAGGGAAACCTGGGGGAAGATTTGGAGGAGGAAAATGAGGAGATTTCTCCTGGTGGAACTCCCTTTCTGCTGCCCATGCGAGGAGCAGGGGGTGGACAAGCAGCACAGCATCCCCTGGCATCGTGTGCTGGGGTTGGCTGCGAGGGCCAGGGTTTGTTTGCAATAAGGTGTTATAACATCTCTTCCAGCTGCAAGGAAGTGCAGATTCTACAGGGTTTCCAAGCCTTCCTCCCCAAGGCAGGAGCAAACTCAACCAAGCAGCTAGATACTAGCCACTGACCCACTTTTTAATCTTCCTTATTGATGGAGAAGCTAAACCTGCTGTGATTTCCCTTCTCCTGGTATGGAGTAACACCCAAGATCCAAAAAGATTCAGGCTTGAACCCCAGTGGCACAGCTTGGTGCCTGCCAAAAATCCCACCAGGCATCCCCTGCTTGGAAAGTTTCCCTCATCAATTGACCCACATCTGCAGAGACATCCTCACCGATGGGATGTGATGGAGCCACTGGCACACGTGGGTGCTCAGGCACAACAGTGCCCACCCCAGCAGGTTTGCATATGTGAGAGCTGGGCAGGACACAAGGGCAGCGGGTCTGCTGGGACCTCACTCACACCAGGATAAGGGGAGGTGAGAAAGTGGTGTTGGGCTGCCAAGCTCAGATTGGGGTAAGAAGGAACGTGCTATTTTAGAGCATGGATTTTAATGGGAGAGAGTAAAAGTGGAGTGGTTTTGCACAGTACTTGGATTTGGCTTGTGCTAGTAGCAACACTGCAGCTGCTCCAGACCATAAGAGGGGGTGCAAGAGGGCAGCAGCACCCTTGGGTGTGCAGGGACGGCTTCATCCACACCTGGGCCCTACCAGCACCAGGGCACCCCCGCATGTGCTCCCCTGTGTCTGCTCCATGCGTTCACTGTATGTATTTATATAGCCCAGCAATGAAGAGCTGTGCTGGGGGGGGTGTGTGCAGCAGTAGGAGGAGAGCAGACCTAAATATGTGTTGCTTCTGTGCATGGCTGGGGGCTGTGTGTGCTCTGCGGTTCCCCGAGCACAGCCCCTTCCCTGCAGGAGTCACAGAGGTCCTTCAACTTTTTTATCGCCTGCACATGCACCACTCTAATTTTTTTGCAAGGTTATGGGGTCGTTTATTTTCTTTCCCCAAAGGCAGTCGGTATTTTCAGCAGGGGGTGTGTGTCTTTTCTGCACACTCCTCATTTCAGGCTGGTAAATGGCCCTCGCTGCCTGGCTATGGAGGGGGCAGAGCCCGGCAGGGTGTCCCCACCACAGCTGGAGGTTTCGGGCTTCGCACCCTGCAGCTGCTGAAAAGGGAACCCTCCCTCCATTGTCAGCGTCAGCCCTGGGGGTCCCCAGAGCCCCATGCTGCCCTGGGGATGGGGGTGCTGCTGATCCCCCCGCATCCCACAGCCAGGTCAGGGGGAGGAAACCCACCCTCCAGCAGTGCCGGCAAAGCCAGCCTGACCCGAGCAAATGAAAATAATCAAAAGTAATTAGAAGCGTGCTGGACTGCTCCTCGGAGATCTGTGCGAGAGAATAAACATGCCGGAGCCCTCCGAGCCACTGCAAAGGCCCATGTCTGAGCTGTTAGGTGCCCTGACCTTGTCCACATAAAGACGTGATTTATGAAGTGCAGGGCACAGCAGCAGGGCTTCTGTCTTCTCCAGAAGAACCAAATTACTGAGGTGGAGATTAACATGCTTTCAGTTGGGCCCATTTCCAGACCAAGGGAAATTTTTTATTTACATTTTTTTACCTTTAATTTCCTCCTCCTCTCCCTCGCTTGAAAACTGCCTTTTGGCCAGGAGGGACGAGCCTGGCAGCATGTGAGGGCAGGAGAGGTGGCTGGGACCACGATGCCCACCACCACTACCACCATTCCTCCATGCGAGGTCTGGCTCTTCCCACTGAAATAAGCAGCATCACTTGTATTTTTGCTTGATCTATTTTTTTTTAAGTCGGTATCTGCAACGCAAGGTGGGAGGAATCAAAATGCAGAAGTTGTGTTGCCTTTCCTGCTCGTTGCTCCGTTCCCAGGTCTGTCTGGGAGTGTTTGGATATGTCGGGAGGGCTGTTGTTTTCTGTGTGTTTGTTTTGCTTTGCTTTTCCTTTCTCCCTCCCCGCTTGATACACTCGCCCAGTGTTTGAAACGCTCACCGCAGTGTTTGTCAGGATGCTCAATGTTGTGTTTAGTCACTTTGAGAAATATAACATTAAACCCCACTTAAAAATGCGGTCATGAAGTGGCTTGCTCTATAAACGTAAGGATAATATTAAGCCTAATATGAACATTTACGGTATTTTAAAAAAATCGCCAGCGACTTGTCTGATTTTCCACCATTGTCCTCTGCAGCGCTTGTCCACGGGAAGCCCATTAAAAGTGGACAGTGCAGTTATTTCATCTGGCTGTGGCTGAGCTGCTTTGCTTTGCTTTAATGATGTGCTGGAATGCACGATGCCCATAGGGTCTCCATTATGAGAACTTTTACTTCTGGGACGACCATGAAGTTAAAGGCTTAAAAGAGGCATCAGTTTACAGCCTGGTGGGAATTACTAGCAGACTCGAGTACTAACTCCTTACTGCCTCCACTAATATAGCGACTTATTTTAAATAAACAATTGCAAAAGGGACCCTGTGGAAATATTTGGGCCTCTTGAAGCGCCTACTGAGCTGTCCAAGGGGAGAGAGGAAAGGCCTCGGATATGTTGAAAAGATTCTTGCTTGAAAGAAGAAAAATATCTGTGTGCGTAGCTCCGGGGTCCCCTTACAGGAGGGGCGCTGGGTAGAACGGGAGGCGTGGGGGGTCGAGCCTCGCCTCCCCAACCCCTCCGGCTCGGGGGCATGTGCTGCCGCCTTCCTCCTCCCCTTCCTCCTCCTCTTCTTCCTCCTCCTCCTCCTCCTCCCTGGCCCGCACTCCCCTTCTCCCTGCCGGACTCCAGCCGAGCCGCCGGGAGCGCGGCATGAAGGGGAATTAACAGAAATGAGGTGGTGGGGGTTTTACCCCCGAATAAAACGTGCTCCCGGGGCCCGTTCCCGTTCCCGTCCCCGCCGCCGCTGCTGGGGCGCCTCCCGCGGAGCCGGGTCCGGACCCCGTGTCTCGGCGGCGAGCGCCACCTAGCGGCGGCGGGCGGCTCCGCGGCGACGGCAGAGCCCCGGTGCCGACCGGCCCCCGCTTTTTGCCGGTACCGGGAGGCCCTTTTGTTTATCCACCGGCGTTTCCTCCTTTTGTGGCTAAGCCGGGAGTGTGTGGGGGGGTAAGGGTAGCGGGGGGGGGGGAGCTCCGGCTGCTATCGGGGCCTCTGATCAGGGCGATGGGCTCGAGCAATCAGTTTCCCAGATTACTTGTATTTAATACACAATGCATCATAAAACAAATCCCTCATCCTGACAGGAAGAAAATAGAACAGCTCATAGCTCGAGCCGGTCCAATTTATNTTAATGCAGTTTTTAAACTAGCTTTTACAGTAAAAAAAAAAGAAGAAGAAGAAGAGAGAGAGAGAAAAAAAAAATAGTAATAAGGAAAAAAAAAAGCTCCAACAATGGGCGAGCGGAGGGAGGGCAGGAAATCAATGGTCCGGCAAACCGGGCGGGCGGCGCGGTTCTCAGGCCCCGGTGCTATGGGAATCTCCCACCAGGTTTTTTGAGGTTATTGACAAAGGCTTTTT